>CM075447.1:4336447-4921490 GCA_037832335.1 Carallia pectinifolia | reverse complement strand
TTATTAGTTGCTAAAAGCGTGGAAAGAGATTTATCAATAGAAGTTATCATTTATTTTGTAAGTTTACTAGATGAAAAAAATAATTGTTGAGGATATATCTGTCATATCATGATGATTTTGACATCCTATTGAAAAATTGTTTAACGCAAAAATCAAATGTGTTTTGTGAAACGGTAAAGCAAACATATATAAAGATTTATTGAATTAGTCCATTATTGGGCTGTTTGATTTATGGTTTAAAATTGCAATCAGAATGAGATTGAGATCCAAGTAGAATCAAAAATAGAATTGTTAATTTTTAAAAATGTTTGGTTTACTTCAAAATTGGAATCAGATTATCTTAGTAAATATTTGTTTCAAATCAAAATCAGAATCAGAATCAATATTAAATATACCAAATCATTCACGATCAACATAAGGGAAATTTTATTAAAATTAAAAATTATGAAATACAAAATAATCTATACTATCAAAATTAAAAATATTAAAATTACTATCAATATAAAATTATAAATAATATTACCATCAAGAATTAATCTAGTAGAATAGTAATAATAATAATAATAATAATAATAATAATATTATTATTATTATTATTATTAACATGTATTTTCAATTAATATTCTCTAAAAAATATATTTTTCATATCATAATAATTATTATAGGTAAATTAGCTGTTATTATAATTGTGAAATGCTTAATGCCTTTATAATGCATATTATTGTATTATTTACATATATTTTTATTAATATTTTACATATAAGATTTATTTTTAGTATTTGTCTATATATATATAAGGGAATGAGAATAGAATTATCTAGGGTGGCAAGAGAATGAATGATTTTTATATAGGAGACAATCCCATTCTTAGAATTAAAGGAATGAGAATGAGATTATCCTTACCAACCACTAAGAAAAAGAATGACTCATTATTATTCTCATTCATTAGCGAAAAAACCCTTGAACCAAACACCTCTATAATGCCAACAAGTAATTCTAAATGCTTGATTAGTTCAAATGGTCATTGAGAGAAATCGTACTCAAGATAAATGTTTTAAGCATGGATTCAGAGCGCCTTACAAATAAGTTTACAAACTAGTAATTCCAACAACGAAGTAAGATTTGAATTTCTCTTCTTTTGAGCAATAATGCCCTAAAAACTTGTTCCTGCGTGTAATTATTTGACTCCCATAAGAAAGTTCGGAAAATTTCCACGGTTGAATCAGTTTCAGAAAAATGTGGTATGAGACGCAATTCCAGTCTAAAGTCCAAGCATGTTCTTAGGCAGCACAGTCAGGGGGGCTTCCAACCTAAATTATTATGTTGCCGTAGTTTTTTTTTTTTTTTTGAGCCAAATTATGTTGCAATATTGACTTTGTAGTTTTAGACTTTAAAATGGTCACAAAGACCTGTGTCAACCATGTGGGTGGCTATCGACGGTCATCTTCTTCAATTCCTGTTTTTTTTTTTTTTTTTTCTTGACCGTTATTATTAAAATCCTGTTTGGACCCGCTTTTTCGGCTGCTTACATTATCTTACAATGGTATATTTTAAGTCCAATCTCCGTCGTCCCATTTAAGGCACGTGCATACTTTAAATCTGAGAAATATTGCACCATATTATTTTGCTTGTTCCAATTTATGACGTAATAATATCACTTCGTTACAATAGATTGGCCCTTTCCAAGGCGGCAGAAGTTGAGAAAAAAAATCCCTTAAGGGCCTCGTTTCTCCCGCGAGATCACAGTTTCGAATTAAGATTGTCAGAACCGGACCGGATATCGAATTGAAAATATTAATGAGTCAAAATTTAACCTTTCGGTTGAACCGGTATTTAAAAATATATATATGTATAAAAGTAATTTAAATAAATAATATATATAGTAATTAAATATTAATTTTTTTAGTTTTAAAGATTAAATTGAAAGTTTTGATAAATTTAAGATTAAATTGAAAATTTTAATAACCTTAGAGTTCAAATTATAATTTAAACAAACTTTGAGATCAAATTAAAATTTTTGAATTTTTATATTTTATTTGGACCGGTTGAACCGGTCCGATTTTGGCCGATTTTTACCGATTTTGACCGGTTCTGACTGGTCTGAGTTTCATTTAATTTTTATCTTGAACCGGACAAGACCACCGATCGGTTACCAGTTCAACCAGTCAGACCGACTGGTCCAATCTAATTTTCACAACCATGTTTTGAACTACTATCAATTAAATAATACGAGTAAACATTATATTGTCTGTTAGTAAATAATTCACTGACATTTATTGACTTTGTAAGATTTATTTTTTTATAAATTTAGTGTAAATAATTAGATTTATTTTTTAATAGATTTGTGTATTGCTGCTTAACTACCAAATTTTAAAATTAAAAAAAAAAACTATAAAAGGTCCATATAATTAATTTTGAATGTAAAAATGTCTTCCAAGGCGGCAGTAAGTTTTTTTTTTTAAAAAAGTAATAACTGTTAAAGGGCCTCAAGAGATCACAGTATTAAACTCTTGTCAAGTTAAGTGGTATGAGTAAATGTACATTAATTATACTGGCTCGCAACATTTATTTGTTTCATGGGATCTACTCTTTCACAAGTTTAATGTAGATAATTTAACCTATTTATTACAATAATTCAACACAATTTTTCCAAATAAGTCTATATATTACTAATACCTACCAATTGATAAGATTAAAAAAACTATATAAGGTCCATATAATTAGTTTTGAATGTAAAAATGTCTGAGACAAGAAAGGCTGAGACAATTGGTCCCAAAAAAAAAAAAGGCTAAGACAAGATAAGATTTTTTTTTTTCTGAGACGAGTTTATTTTATCTGCATTTAGGGTAAAAGTATCGAACCCACAATAGTCTAATGCACTAAAGATTTTATACCTCTATCATATTACGTTCAGAGAAAAAAAAATTTAAATTTTACTTATGAAGAAAAAAGAATTCTCTTCTTACCAACCACACGAACACGTGTTAACAAGATAAGATTTCAAAAACATCATAAGCTCATCCCAATTTAATGAACATGAGAAATTTTTATACCAAACCCCTCAATTTTATTACTTTCTTTCAATTTTACTAAAATTTAAATTACCGATTACAAGCTCTGTATACCTACGGCTAAGTAAAAGGGCCAAGAAACGCATGTAACTACATTCAATGAATATTATAAGAGTTAAATATAATTAGGAGTGTTCGCGGGTTAGATTTAACAGATTTAAGGTATATCTGCATCTAATCTGCCGATGGTGGGTTAGACAATTTTCTATCTACATCTAATTCATCATACAACTTAATTTGTCAAATTCAATCTGTCAGTGGTGAATTGGATTAGATTGATTTTGACGGATTGCATCCAATAAAAAAAAATATAATTTTCTTCAATTTACATTTATTATTAATCTTCAAATTTATAAATATTTTAATAAGATAATATCTTCACGTCATTAATCGCAACAGTTTGTATCATAAGTCATTAGTCATAACAATAATTTTAAAGAAACATTTGTTACAAGTCGATACATACAATTCATACATTTTCATAATTAAATTTGAAAGAAACGTTTGTTTTCATATTATCAACTATCAAATTTATAAATATAGTAAAGGTAGAAGGGGTTGCAAACCGGACGACACATAACTTAGTTTTGAAGGATATGACACTAATTTAGTCTATTGGGACCTGTGGGCGATCTAATATCGATAACTCTACTCTTAAGGAAAAAGCATTAAGGCGAGAATTCCACCAAAGGAGCGGAGACTTTGACAGTGCCACCACCAGTTATTGCAAAAGCAGAACAGCTTTTCTATATGTCCAATTGAGATATACGTGTAGGAAAGGAAGTAGACTTTCAATGAAAATCTCGGAGATGAAGAATTGCAATTGATTGCAAGAAAGCATCAAACAAGAAATGCCATGTTTTAAGGAGAATTTTATGTGCTCTGATGCCTTGGGGAGCGCTGAAGCTTGGCTCTTCTTCATAATTTATGGTGGATCGGGTTAGACTGGGTTGATTGAACCTCCAATCGGCATCCAATTCACTTTTGGTGGATTTTAAATTTTTAAAACTGTAACTAATTCAAATCATTACATATTTGTCAAGGTGGGACTTGTGCGGATTGAATTCGATGAATTTGATTGGGTTGGTCGATTTTTGAACAGCCCTAAATATAACATATAATTGTGGTGAGTCCTGAGTTCAGAATAGAGATATTTTATTTTGTTGACCATGATATATTGATCTCTATATTTTATATATCCAATTTCCAATTAACAGCAGCCCATCTTAGACATTGCGAGGAATTTCCCGCATGATAGTCCAGAATTGGACTTTAAATCGAATGCCTGAAACCATAATGCAGATGCCAGCTCATTGTCAAGATCCGATAAGAATTACAGGTTTGAAGCAATGGCCTGATGAATTCAACATCTTGTGCGGTGGTCACTTTTCTTTTTTTCTATGCTCTTGGCAGATTTTTCAATCATGACCTAATATTTTCTCAAGCATATTCGAAGGTAAGAGTTTGATCCTCGTGGTTTAGCCAGCATCACTTGCACTTAATCAGGTGCCATGAGTAAACCAGACCTGCAGGGTTACGACACCAAAGAAAATTCAACCACTACAGAACTTCCAAAATTGGTGGTCCCTCAGGGATCCCTTTTTTTTGACATTTTTTTTTTTGACATAGAATGTTACGGGGATCATGAGCTTTCTATTAAGATTTCCTTAAATACGGATAGAAAATGCCTAAGGAAATGCGTTTCCGTGCCATAATGGGCTATGGGCACATTTGTTTGACATGTAAATGAAGTCGCAACTTCAATCATAAGCACAATTAAGATTTTAAAAATCGAATCGAGCGTTAAAATGAAAAATTCAAACATTTAAAATTTAATTAGTTAAACCAAAATTAAATCAATAAAATTGATATTTAATAATATGTATATATTATTATATTAATAATAAAAAAAATTCCAATTAAATATAATATATCTAGTCTAAAAATCATTTTTAATGATTAAATTTTAGTGTTTTTGACAGAAAATTATAAAAGATTTAATTGTACATTAATTTTAGTTTTAAAGACAAAAATAAAAATTTAGACAAAATTTATGATTTTAATTATAATTTTAAATAAAATTTAAAACTCAATTGTTATTTAAATGTCGTTTTAGAGTTAAACTATAATTTCTTATTTTTAGAAAACTGATCTAATGACAAACTGGACTAATTTTTTTTCCATTTTTAACTTGATTTTGACCAATTCAAATGATTTCTTTTTACCGGCTTATCTTGGGTCCAATTTTCAAGTTGAACCAAACTAATGACCAAATTAATTTACAGTTTAACTGGTCGGACCAACCATTTTGGTTTAATTTTAAAAACACTAGTAGCAACAAGATTGTGATGTCACCTCGCAATGAAATTAAATGCCTACGTCCCGATGTACCCAAAAAAGAAAAAAAAGTTAAATGCCACTATAGCAAAACTAAGATATAGCAACCACATTAAAATGTTAACCATCTACATAATATTGACTGGAACCCATTTAGTATATGACAGGCATTAGCAACAACTACTTCGGCTCGATAAAATTGGAGCAAGGAGTATATGGATACATAGGGACAAAGATTAAGAAATAAATATTCTTTACTTTGCTTAATCTTTGTCATCTGTGTTCCAGGCAGCATGCAAACAACTGCCTGAGCCGCAAAAGATTGAGAGGTTGCACATAGAAAGGAGAGCACCTTTGATTACTGACTGGCTCTTCCAAAGAAGTGTTCTATTTGCAAGCAACCTTGAGGCTGTGAATTGCCCGCTTTCCCGCCATACTTGCACCTCTTTGCAGATATAAAATTTTCCTTATTGTCCTGATTGAATTCATGAGTTACAACTCAAGTGAGCAACTTCCGAGAAAACACAATGGCAAGCGTTAAAAAGCTAGCCAAAGAACCACAAAGCAAAGGCAGAAAATATAGAAATTTCCCAGAGTAAGAATTGACTACTGGTCAAACATTATCCAGCATTTTAAATCAGCCGAAATTGCAGACTACTAGGAGTAGCAATCTACCAGTAACCAATGCACGACACAAACATGAACAAAAGATGAAGAAAGCTAGATAATCAATGAAGAATGGTCATGGAAACCCACAAGTGAGGACTGGTTCAGAGATCTCAAAACCTTTATTCTGCCACCTTTCCCATCAGATCCAACAGCAATTAAGTCACCACTGCTGGAACTTGTACCCTGTGTGCCCACCAATCGCTTATTCTGCACACGCTTGCACCATTTTCCTAGATATCGGTTTGTTCCATCTGGACCAAGCAATCCACTGGAGAAACATAGATTACCTGGAGTTTCAATTAACAATAAGTAGATGTTTTAGTTGGTCTAGTAGTTCCTTTCCCCAAAGAAAGGGGAGGACAAAAGCAGCAGTCTGTAGATAAACATAGGCCATTATGAATTTTGGTTGAACATGCTCCCAAAAGGCCAAAAGTAATTGGCACGCAAACATGAACATACCAGCTGATTCGGAAGGTGGCGTTGGGCGGGAGGACTCCATTTGAATGTTCAGCATTGGTTGACCTTGTCTGATGTCATCATGATGCAAGATAACTCCCTCACCCTTACCAGGGGAAAGAATATCAGCCTTACCATAAAGTCCAGGGTTAGCTAGTCCCTGCACTTCTGGCATTCCTTTAATTTCAGAAAGTGCCTCTGAGTTTCTAAGAGCACAATTCAAATTCTTATTTGGACATTTTGGACCAGGAAATGAAACGGTGTGCACTGCTTTAGAAAGTTCTGAAGGGTACCCATTGACTGCAATATATGCATTCTCCTCTTTCCTGGGAGCGAAGGTGCATTCTTTAGTAGATACAGAACCCAAATCATTTAGTATATTGCACTCTTGATCCCTAGTCAAGCTCTCAGTCTTGGTCAAATGGTCTCTTGGAAAGAAATATTGTTGTTTGTGATCTTTTGATAGAAAAGTGTCTGTGGACAAACCATTAGACTCATTTGTACCATTTAGAGTAACTTCCTTACAACTAATCTTCTTTGACGTTCTTAAAGCCCTCAGAGCTTCATTATCTTTGACTTCAACCACCATCTCCAGCTCTTGGACCCTTGTCTAATGATTGCCGCAAAACAATGAGTCAGTTGACCGTAATAGAGGCGTATTATGTTCTCTCTCTCTCTCTCTCTCTCTCTCACCCTCTCTCACCGTGAGTGCAGAAAACATGAATAACAGGAAAAGACGACAATGTCATTCCAAAGAAAGATTTAAAGATAATTCAAAATGAAGTACTCATGGACTTACCTTCAGTTTATGTATCTTTTCTTTTGCCTTCTCAAGTCTTTTGCAAGAACGAGCCTCACCTCTTCCAAGTTCATTGCACTTTCCCATCAGCTCCTTATAACTCCTGCCAAAGGAATTTAGGAATTATGAAATACAAAACAAACCAAAATCCAATGAAACAAGAAAGAGTACACCCACACAGGGTACATTTACAAAAATCTAACAACATTGAAGCAAAAGCAACTTTCACAATCCAAAGAAAGGTACAGATGCTGTTTCCTTAATGCATGAGATAAAAACCCAGTTTCAATTCAATCCTAAAATGTCAGGATACAGCTATTTTGTATATGAATAATTTCATACTCATTGGTAGTGATTCGATAGAAAAGTCACTTACTTGTTACGAATAACCAAGGACTTCCTTAGTATGTCTATGGTATCTTTGTTGTTGGCCTCATTACCAAAAGACGCAAGATTCAAAACGTCATCTTCCTCCAAGTTCAGATCAGATACCCTAGATCACAAGAGACATTCACCTTAGTATAAAGTCAACAAGAAAAAGAAAAAAGAAAGAAAGAAAGAAAGAAACAACCAAATTATTTCCTGGACCTAATTTCCTAACATAAATTCACTTACAGTTTAAGAGCTGCAAGCTCTTTGGCCAAGGCCATATTCCTATCTTGCAGCTTCAAGCTCTCCAACTTCAACGTGTCAAATTCCTAAAAGAAATATGTTTGCAAAACCCATAAAAATTTCTGTAATTTTACGAATAAACATAAGTGTAAAATTAAAAAAAAAAAATTAAAAAAAGAAAAAGTAGAACATGGGCAAACATGCACACCTCAGATTTTGAACGGAGCAGCCGATATACTGACGCTGTTTGTTGCTCGGCATCATTCCTCAATACGACTTCCTTCTTCAACTGATCCCTGCAAAGATACAACTGAAAGAAGATTTCAATGTAAAACACTAATGCAAGCTTTCCTATCTTTGGTCTAAAATCAAACAAGCACAATCACTAGGGCTCAAAATTGAAACCGAAATTCAAATAAAATCAACAAATTCCACTACAAGCAATTAAAAAATTTTACCGGGACAACGAAATTTACCTCTTCATTGAGCTGTTTAATTTCCTTCCCCTGACGCTCGAGAACAGCACTGAGACTCGAAGCCTTAGCTTCCAATTTCCTCACTTGGCCTCGCAACAACTCAGAATCCTCCTTTTCCTCCTCGCTCTCGATCGCCTTCCGAGGCGCAAGATGCTCGTCCTGGTCCCCAACGGACTGGAAATAGAGCCGAGCAGCATCGCGCGACGAGCAGCTCTGCTTGCAAACCGGACACGTGCACTTCTTCGAGCTCGCCGAATACTCGAACCACTGCTGCAAGCTAGGGTTTCAATGGCTCGTTATTGACCTCCGATTTCAATTAGAAAAAAAATAAAAAAAAAAAGAAATTAGAAAGAATAACAGAAAAAAAAAATCTGAAATGAAATGTACCAGAGTTCGTGGAAGACATGGCCGCAAATGGAGACAACTTGAAGGTCTTCGACGATTGGCTTAAGATCTTCGTAGCAGATTGGGCAGATGGTCTTGGCAAAGGCATTGATTTTGCTCACCATCAGTCCCTCTCCACACCGCGTCTCCCGATTTTCTGTTTCTTGTTGCTGCCGTTTTGCATTTCCCTTTTCCACAAGTTATTGTTAGGGTTAATTTTGAAGAGGACAGCACAAACATTAAATTTGTACAAAGCGGGAAGACGACGAGGGAAAATTGAATCGAATCGAATCGACGCGATTGGGCTTTATTCCAGACAGAAACGGCCCAACGCTTTTCATTGTGCGATTGCATTTTGGGTCGGGCTTAAGTCAAATAAAAAGTACGTGGCAGAAATGTGCGCCTGCAGGTAAGCCCGACGGAGGCTCGATTTGATTTATCGCAATGAGATTTTTCACAACTTTCCCTCTGGAATGTTACAGTTGATCCAAACAGGATCTTGTAGAAGTTTTATTGGTCCCGTCTTACTAACTTGTAATGCTTATTTTATTCTAATAACTTAGGCTTCCAGTTTGATTGAAAAAGATTTTTCATAACTTCACTAGCTGCTTTTCGTCGTTTCATACTTATTAATACTGAAGTCATAAAGAAGATTAAAATAAGTCTAACAATATTTGTATGGTAAATTTTTTCTTTGTAAATAATTAGACAAAATTGATGACCAATAACTTTTAATAATTAACTTATTGATGAAATGATTTATACTTGCGGTATATCTTCTTTTTTAATTGTTAAAAGAAAAAAGTCAACGCACGATGGAAAATGTTTTCCTTATTACTTAATTTTCTTTTTTTATTTTTGTCAAAAATATGTAATCCTCTGCAGTTGTGACAGAAAGCATTATAATTCTTTGTTTAATAGAGAGCTCAAGTAAAACAATTGATTATTGACATATTTCGTACAAGATGGCAAAGAATAAGTTTAACCTTATTAATTAATATTAATAAAACTTAAACTTACAATTTATCACGTACATTTGAGTCATGTAACCAATCACATTATAAAAGTGGTGGTAGTTACTTTATTTTCTTTATTTTCTAATCACCGGGGAGCCATGAATTGAACCAAAATTTTCTTTTCATCTTTTCCCCTCAAGAGGCCAGCAAGCAGGAGTGTTTTAATTTTTTCTCGCTCTTTTTCTTTCTCGTTCTTTTTGGCAGTGTTTTTTTTCCTACCTTTCTTGAACGAAAATTACAATGAAAATTAATTATTGTTTTTTTTATGTGTATGAAATCACAATTTTGACCTCGAGATATTTGCAGTTACAGAGTTACACGGAACGATATTGACGGGTAATTTCGGGAATTGAACCGCGTCACAATGGGCTCAACATTATTTTATTTTCGTCGTCTTCTATGCGTTGCTAAATGTTTGTTTGTTGTCGAACGCCCGGCAACAGCCTGTTCTCTCTCTCTCTCTCCCTCTCTCTTTCTCTTTCTCTCTCTAGCGACTCTCACCTAAGCTCGATCTACCTTACCGAAAGCGCAGAGAAGGAAGGAGAAAGCCAAACACTCACTTCCTTATCGTCTAAGCTCGCCACATCGCCAACGGCGGCGAGAGGTGAATGCTTTCCTCTTTTTCCTGCCTCCGTCTTAGCTTCTCTGATCCCAAAACGACATGTCGTTTTTGCTTTCATTTCAATTCCCAAGATTTGCTTTGATATTTGGATTGATTTCAATTATTAGTTGCTGATTTAGCTTTGATTAAATGCCTATTTGGACACTGATAGAACAGAAGAAAAGTTGAATTTTGTGTTTTCTAATGTGTGGAAGCGTATTGAGCAACTTGCACTTATTTTGTGCTGTTTAGTTGGTGACAATTGATTTGGATGGTTTTCCGATGAGATTTTTTAATCTTATTTTATCCAGTAATTTGCGAGTGACATTTGAATTTAATTTGGTTGAACTAGATGAAGGACGGTAGAGATGGAATCTGGAATGACAGAAATTCAAAATCCTCATCAGGTGCTTCCGTTCCTCTGATTCTTGATGTAGACGATTTTAAGGTAATTCGGCTTTTGACTGTACTCTGTACTATGTTACATTTATGTAGTATGTGCCTCATCAAGGCTATTATCTTTGTGTGGAGCTATTGAACTTGAAATGTGAATTAAATTCTTAGGGTGATTTTTCATTTGATGCGTTGTTCGGGAACTTGGTAAACAATCTCCTCCCGTCTTTCCAAGAAGAAGAAGCAGATTCAGTAGAAGGACATGGCGGCATCAGTGGGAGTGATGCCCTTGCAAATGGGCACGTGAGAACCACAACTGATCCAACAAAGTTTGCACCAGGGCTGTCTTCCCCTCTATTTCCAGAAGTAGATGCTCTCGTGTCTCTGTTCAGGGACTCATGCAGGGAGTTGATTGACCTTCGGAAACAAGTATGTCGTTGAGTTTGTAAGTGATCCGATTTCCAAATCATCATGGTATTTTCTGCTTACATCTTCTTTCTGGTTTGAAGATTGATGGAAGGCTACACAATTTGAAGAAGGAGGTTTCTGCCCAAGATTCTAAGCACCGCAAGACACTTAATGAGGTTTGTTTGCAGATGGCTTTAAGGTGTGATAGAATTTACTTAAAGAAATAAACCGAAGAAAAGTCTGCATTAAAAGGAATGTGCTGATACTCAATTGCTAAAAAATAGACCGATTAATCCGGATGGCCTGCCTTGGAGGCCGGCTTTAAAAATTCAAATTCTAATATAGTGTAAAAATAAAATAATTAAATATTGATTTATTGTGTCACATCTAAATTCAGCTGGAAAAAGGTGTAGATGGCTTGTTCGATAGCTTTGCAAGATTGGATTCACGTATTTCTAGTGTTGGACAGACTGCTGCCAAAATAGGAGATCATTTGCAGGTAAATCTTTCACATGTTCAACCATTGGTGACCTCAGTTACTCTCGTTAGGAAAATAGAAGGTTGCTTGTGGATGACAGCTAGATACCGTATCACAATTATATTGTGCTCTTGTCAGAGTGCAGATGCTCAGAGGGAAACAGCCAGTCAAACAATAGATCTCATAAAGGTATTGTCACTTGATTTGCTTCACATGTGTTCCTTTATCTGGAATATACTAACACTTGCTAATGTAATTCCTACAGTACTTGATGGAGTTCAATAGCAGCCCAGGCGATTTAATGGAACTCTCGCCTCTGTTTTCAGATGACAGCCGCGTTGCTGAGGCTGCTACAATTGCACAGAAATTACGTAAGATGGCAGTACCTTCCAACAAAACTCTGAAATAGCAGAATTATTCAAGCTCATGTTCTCTTATTTCTGCATATGTGAGATGCTTTTCATATGAAGTCAAAAATATTTTTATGTGGAGCCTTAGCCTTTCTTGTCCCCCTACTCAGAATTAGTAGGTGAAATTCATATCAAATGAGCTGCAAATAGACTTTGAGGGTTTGCAATAACCTGGTATCATTGTAGTAAAAAGAATGTTGCAATGTTGTGTCTAACATGTATCTAATTGAAGAATTTACTTGTGCCGATCATTTTTCGCTGTAGTCCATAGATTAGAAAAAAAAAAAAATAATAATAATAATAAATTCTGGCATTTGCTGCAAAATACTCTGCAAGTGGTGTAAATGTCCATCACATGTGTTTGTGAGTGTAGGCCTTCTAATGGGCCCATGTAATAAAGAATTTGATGGTTCATCTCCTTTAGCTTTTCTTACTGTGCAATGTGACCTCCTCACACAGTGAATAAACTTTTAGTCGCAGTAGGAGCAGCTGTGCTTGGGTAATGATTGGATGAATAAATTTGTGATGTTTTGTGGTAAATTGTTACTGATAAGGTTTGGAGACTAATTTGTGTGCCACAATAAAGTTTAAACCACTTTTCTTCTTCTGTTTTTCTCACGAGTTTGTAGGATATTGTAGGGACTGATGCATATCAATAGTGAAGTGTTTTCTTTTTTTATTTGATATGTGGGGGATTTTTTTTGCTTGTATTTGCATATGACCATTTTTTTTTCCATTTCCGTGGATTGTAGGATCCTTTGCCGAGGAAGATATTGGAAGACAGGGCATATCTGTGCCAACGGTTGTGGGAAATGCAACAGCCAGCAGAGGATTGGAAGTTGCAGTTGCAAACCTTCAGGATTACTGTAATGGTATGATAAGCTTTGCACGATGTTCTTATAATGCTACCATTGAAAGTCATGCAGTGCATAAATGCAATAACATAGTGTTAGACATTACGTTGTTCTCAGAATTTCTAATTGTAACATGATTAAATTTGATCAGTTTAGTATGATTGATTATACAAAAGATGATATCATGAGAATTTAGCCGAAATCCATTTTCTCTTTGGAGTGGAAACAGGACAACGTCAGAAAAATGCTCATTATACTTTGGAAAAAGAAAATTGCTTTTTGCATATATCTTCGACATTAAAATCTGCTTGTCCTTTTTGTTTGGAAAGATGGTTAGATGAATACCCTTTAACCAACCAGACAAAGGAAGGTATCACAGAAATGGATGTGGAACATAAAATGATTATTATCAAGTATTAAAACAGTGAGTAATGCCATCCAAGAATTTGAAAGAGCTCAGAGAAATTGACTCCATATGATCGTAACAAGAATGTGTCATTTAGATTTTGATGAGGTTTGTTGCAAGAATAGATGGAATTTTATGATAGTATTATACATTTAGTGGATTTATAGTGTATGCTTGCTAATTATAGTTAGCAAAGATTTATTTTATCGAAGCTCTGCGCTTTTTCGTGCTTTTATTCAATGAAGGAGGGAGGGGGGCCATACTTTGTCTAGAAGATCTGTTATGGAATAGAGAATCATTTTGGGCCCCCTAGCTTTTTCTCAGAAATGGTAAAGGAGATACCGAATTTAAGTAAATTTTGAAAGAAAAATTTTCATGAGTTGTTGTTAAGAGTGTGCAAATATGTGATTATTCACGTCATTTTAGCAATTTCCTTGATATCTGGAACACCATTTTTATTTTTCAACCTTTATTTTTATTTGCTATTAACATTTTTCCTTTGGTTATCTCTCCAATTTTTGCAAGTTTGAAGATTTTGTTGTTTTGACCATATATGTAAAAATTAATATATAAATTTATAAATGACTTTATAAAATCTAACATTTTTGGTCCTCATGAACAATTTTTGTGGCTCTGACACTGGGTTTATTAACTCCTGAATTTTTCTGACTGAAGAAAAAAGAAACATATCTGATACCTGAAATGGTTCATTTCATAATTCTTTTTTTGTGTCAATTGGTCTAATATCATAACAATGTTTCCATAACTTATGTAGAACTGGAGAATAGATTATTGGCGAGGTTTGACGCAGCATCACAAAGAAGAGAATTGTCTACGATGGCAGAATGTGCCAAAATTTTATCTCAGGTATTTATATTTCCCTCTTAATCACACATAATTCATTAATATATTTATTGGAGTTCTTATAATGATTATGTGTAGAATAAAGTCCGTTTTATATTTCATAACTAGATAGGGGGTTGACACTTTGTGTGAAGCTCAAAACTTAAGTAGGATTTGAGCAATTATGCCTCAATGCCCCTCATATTTTTTTCCCTCTTCCACCACCACCCCCATCTATTGTTCACCACATGAAAATGTAACAATAATTAACCAATAATATTGGTTTTGTCATTATTTTATTGTTGAAAGATTTGTTTTGCGGACTCTTCACTCTTCTTCAGCTTTGTAGTAGGATGATCTGACAATAAGGATATCATAAGTTTATGGAAAGACATTGTACCATTTCATGCTGCTTCTTTACCCGTCGATTGCAGTTTAATAGAGGCACTAGCGCTATGCAACATTATGTGGCCACACGTCCAATGTTCATTGATGTGGAAGTCATGAATTCAGACACCAGACTGGTTCTTGGTGACCAAAGTTCTCAGGCTAGCCCCAGCAATGTTGCCCGTGGGCTTTCTTCCTTGTACAAAGAAATTACAGGTTTGAACGATGGTCATACACCTTGTTACAAAGGATTGATTCATTTAAAGGATATTCTATCACTTTTTCTCTGTCCTGCAGATACTGTTCGTAAAGAAGCAGCTACTATTATGGCAGTATTTCCTTCACCTAATGATGTCATGTCAATCCTAGTTCAGGTAGTAAGGGCAGTTTTTTCTTTGTTGTCGATTCTCATGCATGTACTTTTTAAGCTCAAAATCAGTAAAGCATAGCAACAAATTGTTAATAACAGCCAAAAAGTGATTAATTTCTAATCATGTGCAGCGAGTTTTGGAGCAGCGAGTTACAGCACTTCTGGACAAATTATTAGTGAAACCATCTCTTGTGAATTTGCCTCCTGTGGAAGAAGGCGGGCTATTATTGGTGAGTAGAATTTCTTGGTTCAATTTAATTTGATACCCTGAATGTCGGTTTGGAAATGAAAGCCAGATGTCCAATTAATGTATCTCTTCTTTGGGCCAACAGTATCTTAGAATGCTAGCAGTGGCATATGAGAAGACACAGGAACTTGCCAGAGACCTGCGAGCTGTTGGATGTGGTGACTTGGATGTTGAAGGTAATGAATGAATTCATTATTATTACCTTGTTATTATCTAAATTTTTTGTGTAATTGTCTACAATAGAAAGAAACACTATTTGCGTGAGACTACATGTGCTGTGCATGTCTTTCTTCTAAATCATTTATGTTTGACATTGATTAATATTGCATCAATTTGCCACTTTGCAAGGTTAGGCCTTAGCTATATCTGCCAGCTAATAGCCTAATATCTGGCTGCCTTGTTATGTTGATTCTCACCTCCCTGTCATATTTCCTCTATTCATCCAGCCAAAATGAGGTTTAGTAGTTTGTTCTGGACTAGGTAGTGAAAATATTTCTGGACTCTATTAGCTTCTTCAATTGCATTTAGGTAAGAGACCATCCTGGGAATTATAGCCTTTTGGCTTTGTGTTAGATATTTATGTTTGCATTTCTAAGTATCTGTGTAATAAATAATTGGTAGGAGAATTGTTGTGTATTTTATGGAATAAAAAGCTACTTGTCCATCTCTTTAGTTCAGCATTCTTGACTTTCTTTATGGTTATAAGATTAATGTTGACAAGTATTTTGGTTTTTTTAGGCAATCAGACTGATTCCTGGTAACAGTTGATCAAATTAATTGTGTGTGCATATTACATTCTAACTTTTAATACCTGCCTTTTCTGAGAAAACTGCTTTTGTACGCCATTTCCACCTTCTCCCTCCTCCTAACAGCCCCCAACCCCAAAACAAAAAGAAAACTATTTTCTGGATTGGTTTTATCTCCGCATTTACTTTCTTATTAATAGTATCTTTCTATGTTGACACAGGCCTCACTGAGTCTCTTTTTTCTTCTCACAAGGATGAATATCCTGAACATGAACAGGCCTCTCTTAGACAACTGTACCAATCAAAGGTTTTGGGGACACATACTTGGTCTAATTAACAAACTGGTTTTTTCTTTGATGGAAACTTACTGCTTTATGTTATGCAGTTGGAAGAATTGCGTGCTGAGAGTCAACAGCTCTCACAGTCAAGTGGCTCAGTTGGGCGTGCAAAAGGAGCTTCAATAGCATCTTCCCACCAGCAGATATCTGTGACTGTTGTGACAGAGTTTGTGCGTTGGAACGAAGAAGCAATATCAAGATGCACTTTGTTTACATCTCAAGTAATATTTGTTCCTGCAATTGACATATCCTTTCATATTTACTCATCATGCACATGCATTGTGTTATTTCATTTGTGAGTTTGCACATATTTGTACAGCATAGTGTGGGATTCATTGTCAAATTCATGTCTGAGTGCCTTTTCCGGTAATTAAGAAAATGACTAGTAATGATCGTATTGTATTAGTCATTTGTGGATCCCACACTCTTTGCGAGTTTCTTTTGTGCATATCCATGTATGGTAGAAGCAGGTTAATGTGCACTCCTTGGATTTGCTGGATATTATAGCATATATAAAGATTTATTCTTGGCTACAATATTGTGTCCTGCCTCAAAGACGAAAGTAGTTAAACTTTGTGACGGGATTATAAGTTACAGGAACAGGTTTTCCCTCTTGTTATTCTGAATAGATGAGAGACAACAGATTATTTAAGTGACAGAGATATTATTTTGGCTCATTTTCAGCTTAAGATGTGTTCCTAACATATCTTTTTACAACATGCACTGCTTGTCTTAGCTTTGTGCCATTGTTGGTGATTGTAGTCCCATTATTATTAGGTATTAGTCCATGTGCTCGTGTGGGTGTCTATTTGAGAGGATAGATGCTTTTGGCCAACATTCAATCAGACTCCACACATGAATTGCATGTGCAAGAAGGACTAGAAATGTCTTATGAACAGAATCTCAACCGAGAAAAATGCATTAAAAATTTTTATAGGCCTGAGTTTTGTGGATGCTAGCTTAGCTTTTCCATCTTTTTCAAAGAAAAAACGGAGAGGGAGAACTCCTCTTATACGAAGTAAAATGAGAGGTTTAATAAGAATATTTTTTTTCTTTAATATAGAAGTTTTCAAATTTCTAGTTGGTTTCTTGGTTGATTTGAAACAATTTTTTGTGGACAGCCTGCTACCCTTGCGACCAATGTGAAGTCAGTGTTCACTTGCTTATTGGACCAAGTAAGTTACTTAACTATATCCTTGATTATGTAACATATGTGGTTGCTAAGAATCTCCTTATTGCAGGTTGGGCAGTATATAACCGAAGGTCTAGAACGGGCTAGAGATAGCTTGACTGAAGCTGCAGCCTTGAGGGAAAGGTTTCTGCTGGGCACAAGTGTTAGTAGAAGGGTAGCTGCTGCAGCTGCTTCTGCTGTAATTTCTTGACCATAGCTTTCCTTTGCTTTCTAATGATATCTACCTAGCAACTAGTTCGTGTTATGTAATCTTCGAAAAGTAACTTTTAGCCAAAATAGTTAAACATAAGCAAGAATGACATGGAAATGTAGGCAGAAGCTGCTGCCGCTGCTGGTGAGAGCAGTTTCAGATCTTTCATGGTTGCAGTACAACGTTGTGGCAGTAGCGTGGCTATAGTTCAGCAGGTATGGTGGGTTCCATTAATATTGTCAAAGTTATTGTTAAATAAGATGCTCAGAGAAGTCCAAATGGTTTGACTGTTTTCTACAGTATTTTGCAAATTCTATATCCCGGCTTCTACTACCTGTGGATGGTGCGCATGCTGCTTCATGTGAGGAAATGGCAACAGCTATGTCCAGTGCAGAGTCTGCTGCTTATAAAGGGCTCCAACAATGCATTGAAACAGTTATGGCTGAGGTTGGTCCTCACTTATAATTAGTATTCTGAGATCTAGATTTTGCTTCTCAATTGAAGGTCTTTATATCTTTTGTGGCTGTTCCTGTCATATAACCTAAAGCAGACTTTCTTCCTTGTTGTTAGTCACTATATTCACATAAATGTATTCTTGTTCTAATGATTGAAAATGGTACCATTTCCACATTTTGCAGATTTTAGTCAGTACTTCTTTTTCCGTGTCCTTTTCCTTTTCCTATTCCTGCTAGAGTGGTATAGCAGCTTCAAACAGTGGCTGCTTTATGTAATTTTTTTTGTCCCAAACTTAGTTTATACAACTCTTCTGCAGGTTGAGCGATTGTTATCAGCCGAACAGAAGGCAACCGATTACCGCTCACCCGATGATGGAATTGCTCCTGATCATCGTCCAACAACTGCTTGTACAAGGTACATGCAATATGACAAATTTGGAGCTTGTTCTTTGAACTCATAGGGTGTTGATGTAATGAGATTCGTTGACTTACATCTCAAAGATAATTAAAAGCCTACCTTTCTGTGCTGGCTAGCCACTTTCCATTGGGTAGGAGTTTCTATTGAAGAAGGAAACGAATCCTATGACTTTGACTCCTTGCTTTTTTTTTTTTTTCCCTTCTTGAAACACCTGGCTTGATATTATGATTATCAAGACAAATATTTAGGTACTTGGAGATTAAGAGAAAGGATTTCAATTCAAATCACATGTTTTTATTCTCTTGCCTAGGGTTGTGGCATATCTCTCACGTGTACTTGAAGCTGCATTCACTGCATTAGAAGGTCTTAACAAACAAGCCTTCCTGACAGAATTGGTATGATAATTTTACCTTCTAATATTTCAATTGATCCTTCAGTCAATTATTGCTTGATATAAGGCCCCTAGCCTTGTCTGTGAATTTGGCTCCCAATGAGCTGTCGCCCCTCTGCAATTAAGTTTATGATTATGGCAGTGGGCAGGTTATAACATTGTATGTTGAATTTTTCTTCATCAAATTCTTATGTGATCTTTATATCTCAATATGAAAAATATTTTTTCAGCTTTTTTTTTTTCAAGCTTTTTCATTTATTTATTTGTGGTGTGGTGTATAACACTTGACTTCGTTTTCAATTTTTGATTACAAGATTCATTTCAGTAAGGCTGTGACTGTTGGTGGCTCTTTCTTCTTTCCCTTTTTTTCTGATGACTTCTTCCAAATTGAAAAACACTATTGAATACGACCATCTTATGCGGTGTTCATGCCAAATTTGAGATTTCTACCTTTCATCTTTGAAGCATTCCTATGATCTACTATGACATGGGAAGTCATTGTGGTTTCAAAGAAGGAATATGCGCACCCGTGAGCCTTTTTTTCCTTTCATTCTGGTTTGATTCATTATCCCTGAGCTTTTTGCTTGAGTGAAGTATTTTTTGAGGCAATTTCTATGATACATATAAGGGATTGTTCTGTCACTAGGATCGCGAGAATTAAACAATATGAAAGGATAGGCTTATAAGAGATGCTAGTGTAATAAAGAATGATAAGAAAATGTCCTGATGCAAAAGTAAATTTAAATCTGATGAAATTCTGCTGATGCAAAGGTGAGCAAATGTAACTTGAATAGCTAGTTGGTTGTAACCAATTCAACTGTCTCTCTATCCCCTCTCCTTCACTCTTGTGTCTGTGCATGAATAGCTGAACATGGTAACTTGAAGAGATGACAGTAATGGTGTTATTTTTTACTTCTTGACTTTTTTGTAGGGGAATCGCTTGCATAAAGGGTTACTTAATCATTGGCAAAAGTTCACTTTTAATCCGAGGTAAGCCTTGTTCTGATATTCGATGTTTATATTTAACATTCCTTTGTATATAAATGTTGCTGACTATTCCAGATTGGGGTCTCCCCCTTGAGGAGCTCATTTAACTTATGGATGGGGGAGTTTGGTGTGACCTGTGTCCTTTTGGGATCCTGAAAAGTTGAAAATGAATCTTTTAGAACTTTTATAATCTGCCACATAATGTTGGTTTGAAATCCCATTTGTCTTATACCACCAATCTTGTGAAGTTTTTTGGTGCAGACTGCTATCTCTTTGTGGTCCATCCATTTCTGGGCTATCTGTGGAGTTTAACTTTCTGTTGCAGTCTATTTGTTTCCATTTCCATTGTAGTGTTTCAGTTGAAATTCTTTAATTCATGTCCAGTGCAGCTCCATGTTGCTTCAAATCTTTATTTGGCCTCCTTTGTTTTGATTATGTTGCAGTGGGGGACTGCGGCTGAAACGTGATATTACTGAGTATGGGGAATTTGTGCGTAGTTTTAATGCTCCTTCCATTGATGAGAAATTTGAGTTGTTGGGAATGTAAGTTGCAGCATGTTCATGAGGTTTTTATTTTTACTGTGGGGATTTTTTTTTCTTTAATCTCATTTTGTTGATGTAATGTCTTGTCTTAGAATGGCCAATGTCTTTATTGTTGCTCCGGAAAGCCTCTCCACTCTGTTTGAGGGTACTCCCAGTATTCGAAAAGACGCACAGAGGTACTATCACTGATTTTATTATTGATTCTTATCTGATTCAGCTAAATTGAAAGTCTTTCATAGCTACTGCTGATATTTCTTGAGGAGATAGAATGCATCAATTGCACTGGTGGGACTCAACTACATACTTCTGTCTTCCATCTATAGATCACGTTGTCTTCAACTAAACACTAAGAAGAAAACCTTTCATTTGGGGACTGCTAAAAATGAAAATTTCACTGCCGATTTGATGTCTTTATGACCTTTTTCATTTCATCTCTTCTTCCTGGTTATTACGTACACTTGCTGTAGCAAGGTTGCTTTCTTCTGATGAGTCCACTTCTGATTTTGCTGCTAGTTCAGGTTTATCGAGCTTAGAGAGGATTACAAGAGTGCAAAACTTGCATCTAAACTCAATTCCTTGTGGACAAGCTCCGGCTGATGAAGTGAAATGCTGATATGAGCGTCCAAAAGTTCCTTCAGATTTACCTCGCAGACGATATTTTCATATCAAGCAGTCACATAAGGTTGGGGAACTAAGACGTTACACCAATGCTTGGACACCGGCTAATGAGCTGATCGGAAATCAATTGTTGTTTCAGTGACATTTAGCATATTCTTTCGGTAGAGCTTGCTGTCGAACTTCTCGTTCTCTTCATTTCTTTTTCATTCTGATTGTATATTGATTAGATGACCCAATAATATGTATTCTTAATGCTCCAAATAACGTCTCAGGTGTCTTGCAGTTTTGCTTTCCCTAGCTAGGGAAGGATTTTGTCGTCCTCAATATCATTGTAAATTGTCATTCGCAGTAACAGTGGTATATTAAGGGTAAAATTGTTGTGTATGGATTTATGCATACTTGAATACATGATGTCCACATGTTGAAATTAGCGCATCTGTATGTCATATTGAGGTGTTGCACGTAACCATAGAAATGAAAAGGGGGGTGCAGAACGTTTTGATTTTTTTTTTTTTTCCCTAAACTTACTCTTAAAGAGTTTAAATCAAACATTTAAGGGATGGTGCAGCCAATCACCGACAAATGGAAGTATAAATGGAGGATCTGATTTCATTCTTTTTTCAGTTTTATTTATAAGCTAGCATGCATGTACACCTTGTATCTGTTATCTAAACAATCTCAGAGTTAGAATCTGTCTCCGAAGTATATATGATCCTTTTTCAGAGTGTCAGATCTCATGAACTTGAAGGCTCTGCTTCCTTTACTCTTTTATAAGGTTGTCAGAATCACTCTTTTATAAGGTTGTCAGAATCGGACCGGTTATTAAATCAGAAATATTAATGGGTCAAGGTTCAATAAATTAAACCGGTCGAATTGGTATTTAATAATAATATATATATATATATATATATATATATATATATATATATATATAAGTAATTAAAAAAATAATAATTATAGAGAGTAATTAAATATTAATTTTTTTAATTTTAAAGATGAAATTGAAATTTTTAATTTGATGTAGGATTCAATTGAACTTTTTAATTCAATTTAGTACTGAAATTATAATTTAAATAATATTTTGAGTCAAATTATAATTTATGAATTTTTTAATTTCATTGTATTTGTCCAACCAGTCCGATTTTTACCGGTCCAAATTACCTCTCAAAATTTTCCTAAATCAGATCGGACCTCAGGCCGGTCACCGGTTTAACCGGTCCAATCGGTCGGTCTAGTCTGATTTTTACAACATTACTTTTTTATTGGATGAGCTGTGGTCTAGCTATTTTGTTAATGTAAGCTTATGATCTCCATAGTCATTTTTCTTTACTTGTTTCCATTGCATCTTTCAACTTTCAACTGCAAGGTTTGGAATTCAAATTTTATATTCTTCCCTAATCATCCTCATTTCCAAACTATTGGGTAACTAACTCTAAAAGACCGAGAAAAAAAGAATGTCTAGAACTGTTAAGAGGAGCGAATCTGATAAGCAATCTCTATGTTCCCCCACTGATTCCAATATTGTGATCGTTTGAGAATTCGAGTAAAATATCATGTGTGCCAAGTATAGAATTTCCACTTTTCAATTGGTTCAAAAGGGATTTTTCCTGTTATCTAGATGGGCTTGTTTGTTATATTTACGGTCTTCCCGGTGAAATTTGAACAAACAAAAGGCCATTATAAAATATGTAATGATTGTTTGGGTGTGGAGCGGGATCCACCAGTGAAGGCTGAACCTCAATTGCTGCATCAGTTCACTTACCTCCACCACCAAATTCGTGAATCACACAAATGAGAGGAAAAGGTGTGGGTAGTGATTAAGACGTTCGGCAGCGAGTCTAATTGGTGTGGGCTGCCTCCTGGTTTTACAATTGTGGCAGTGGCACCTCCCACTACAAACACTCTCTCTCTCTAGCACTAACCCACACACACTCAATTGAGCGGATAGAAAGGACTAATAATAGATGGAAAAATACTTAAATACCAACTCAATCATATTTAATGATATTTCATAGTTTATAAGTCAACCATTTAATGATATATGTCACTTTATTGTTACCTTAAAATCATAATTATGTAGTTAAAAAAATTTTCTGTAATGAATAAAATGTAGTGAAAAATGAGTTATTTGTAAATGATCATCTTATTTAGTGGTAAAAATATATATCACTAGATATCCTTTGCAGCCAAACTCATGATATCCCTTTGTTCTCCATCGGAGAATATAACAAGTGCTAAGATGTTGAATAGGGAAGACCCCACAATACCACCATCTCATGGTGGGTTATCAATTGCATTGCCATCCCAACTCTTTCCAGGTCACTTTCTACCCATAAGCCTACCGAATCTCAAAGTGATAACTAAAGATTTTGAAATCTTTGTTCAATCTCAATGTCTAACCAAAACAGATAGAAATTCAAAGGGCATTTTTCTGTATAAATGTTTGACCAACCGAATGGCTGACTCATCCAAAGGCCAACTAGCCAAAGCCCCAGTCTGGGGAGAAACCAGACCCACATATTCCTCAAAGAGCCATTGGGATTGTGTCAATGTCATACGTTGGAAAAATGGAAAAGAGAAAGATAAAAGGAGGGGGGGGGGGGGGGGGGGGGTGACGCTACAGGGTTGAGTGGAGGTGGGCCAATTCCAAAATTCTTCTTAATTCTCTTCTTCTCCATTAGCATCATCACCACTTGTGGAACTCATGGTCATGGCCCCCCATTCCCCCACTCCCTTGTTCCAACTTTATTTTCAGTGAAAGGTTGGCAACTTTTCTTTCAAAGGATCTATCGGTTGATGGATTTGACGCCATGCCCTCTTAGTTCTTTGGGACGCACATGATGCTCAGCCATGAAAATTTGTAAACTATAAGAATTGACGATCATTGCACGAAAATATTTATTCTTCTAATGAAAATTTTACGCGTAAATTATATAAATTTATTGCTAAGAATCGTAGGCATCAGCTCCCGAGACTTGTATGACGCGTAAGTATATGACGACTTTGAATTCACTTACGATTTGAGCGAACTAGAAGAAAAAATGGCGGGTGAGAGAGTGGAGAAGGAAAGAGGGTAATATTAAGATTTTTCTTTATTTTTTTTAAATATCTTACACTTAAACTGATTGGTTAAAAATAAAAAATAAAAAATTAAAAGTTTCGAACTCTTGATTTCTTTTTTTCCAAAGTCATTTGAGCTACAATGACAGTACAAAGATTTAAATTCTTGCTCATATTAGAAGATTTGTTTTTTATCGAGCAACAAAAGAGTTATTTTATTAAACAAAACATAGAGCTACACACAGTCAAGATTCAACAAGATAGACCCCAAAACAGAAACTACACAGGAAGGCTCAAGCAAACACCAGCAACCCAAAAGCCCACCAATGAAAGCCCAGAGAAAGCAACAACTCACAGGAGACGGACAAACCTAAAGTCTAGCCCGACTCCGATCCATAGGCCGATGGGCAACCCGCCTCCGATCGCTCCACTATTCCCCTCCCCACAATCAGAGAGACTGGCACCAGAGGCACCGATCTGAGAGCAAAACCAGCTACCAATGGCCAAATGCCGTACAGGCTACACAACAATTGAAATCGCCCAACCTCAATGTTGAGCACACCTGAAGCACAAGGACAGCGAGCAGAGAAACCAACCCCAAGCTGCAACCATCACTGAGAGGCCTCCCCTGTGTGCCAAAAGAGCGTCGAAGCCGCCTTACCACCAAAATGAAGCCACTCATCACAACTATACAAGCTCAATTGGAGAAAAAACTGAACAACTCCCCTGCCCCCACACCAACCGCAAGGGCAATCAAAGGTAGGGGAGCGAAGACCGACGACGGAAGCGACGACCCAAAGAGAACCCCACAGAAAAAGGACCAAAGGCCGCCAACCAGAGAGCCACAACCAAGACCAATAAAGACCATAAACTAATACTTACTGGGGTGTGTTTGGTTTTTATAAAATATTTTATGAAAAAAATTTTTATAAATTTTTTGATATTTATTTCTCAAAAATATTTTATATAGGTAAAATTTAAGAAAAATTTTTAAATTTTTAAATAAAATAATTTTTTTTTTTACAGAGTTGAAGTTATTTCAGGGAAAACACGAACTGTACTATAAATAAGTAATAAAAGAAAATTATTATTTTCACTGTAAATATTTTTTCTAACAAATATTTTACAAATGTAAATTATTTTACAGCAAACAAACGAATCCTAAAACAACGATTGACCACCAAAAACCAACGAAGCACCGTATCGGACGAAAAATCCAAAGAAATTCTCTCGGAGCACAGTAGCACGGGAATGCACGATAGAAAAAATAGGTACTCCAGTTTATGTGATATGTGCATCATATTAGAGAATTTAAAGTGGATTAAATTATATTTCAATTGTTCACTAAAAAAATTATATTTCAATTATTGTGACTGAGATAGGCGGTTAACTAAGATAAAGTACTGTTCTATCAACAATAACAAAACCCTCTTCTCAAAAAAAAAAAAAAAAACAATAACAAAACCTTAATAACCACTTGGCTTAGAGGAGGTAATTACCTAACTGTTTGTCCGGTTGAGATGAGATTCGAAGCCCCACTCTCCTTTTAGTTGTATGTGCCTGCTCGCTTTTCAGATTTAAAAAAAAAAAGAAAAAATTTAGTGATTTTACTTATATAATTTTAAAGTAATTATAAATGATATAAGCCGTTAAACAATTGAATTAACAAAAAAAAAACAAATAAATGATGAGATACCATTAATGAGACTATATAACTATTTTGAAATTATCTAAGTGAAGTGACCTAATGTTGCTTAAAAAAAAGAGAGGAAATGTTAGATGGCCAAATGAAAATTTAGCCAAAACAGTGTCTATATTGTAACAACTATTGTATTTTGTACAACTGTAATAATAAAATGTGTAAAACAAAATATCATTATTTTTTTCAGTTTATATTTTTTTTATTGTTATTGCACAAAATATACTGCTAATTACAATATAGACATTGTTTAGACAAAAACTTGTCTAGTCATGTAATGGCCCCTCCCAAAAAAAAAAAACCCCACAATAAGAAAACCTTAATTTTATTAAAGGAAAAATTTTATTAAGAGTGAAAGTGCTAGGTATGGTTTGACTAAGTGTAATTAAGAACACAAGGCAAAGCCATAAATACAAAAAGGAAATGAATAACTAAGGGCCCGTTTGATATCGTTTTTATTTTCTCTTTTTCGTTTAGTTTTCACGAAAAAAATAAAAAATATGTTTGATATTTTTTTGTTTTTATATTTTTTGTTGAAAAGTTAAAAGCATTTTTCAAAAAAAAAAAGGGAAAATAATGAAAAAATGTTTTCCTATTTTATTTTTTATTTTCTTATCTATGCTTTCACTCACAATTTTTTTTCTCTCTATCCACCATATTCACCATATCCCTCACTACGCATCCTTTCTCTATCTCTCTCTATTTTTTTCTCTCTCTATCATTTCTCTCTACTCATTCTCTCCCTACCATCTCTCTCTTCTTTTTCTCTCTCTACCATTTTCTCTACTCATTCTTTTTTTACTCTCTCTCTCTCTCTTCCTTTTCTCTCTCTACAATTCTCTCCACTCAGTCTGTCTCTACCCCCTCTCTCTCTCTCCTTTTTTTCCCTCAACCATTCTCCCTATTCTATCTCTTATTTTTCTCTCACAACCATTCTTTCTACTCATTCTCTCTCTACCATCTCTCTTCTTCTTTTTTCTCTCTACTTATTCTCTGTCTACTCACTTTCTCTCTCCTTTTTCTCTCTCTACTATTCTCTCTACTCATTCTCTCTCTCCTTTTTCTCTCTCTACTCATTCTATCTACTCGTTCTCTCTCTACTTATTCTTTCTTCATATTTTCTCTCAACTCTCTCTTTGTATTCTCTTTCTGGTCACTCTCTCTACTCTTACTCTCTCTTTCTGCCGATTAGTTCTCGTTCTACCCTTTTTTTTTCTCTCTCCCCCTTTTCTCTCTCTATCTATTTTCTATCATCTCTCTCTAACCAACTTTTTACTTTTTATCTCTCTATCAACTATGTTCTACTTTTTTTTTCTCTCTTTGTTCATACTCTTTTACTATATCTCTCACTATTCTTTCTCTATTTACTTTTTTATTCTTATAAAAAAACAAAAATTGATAGTAATAAATCTAAAAATTTAGCAAACAAAAAAAACAGAAAAATAAAAAATAAGAAACAGTAATAAAAAATTTAACAGTATCTCTAAACGGGTCCTAAATAGACCATTGACCAAGAGAGTACTGACCAATAATTGATTGGTCTCGGTGGATAATAGGCCAATAAAATTGCTCGCTGTTGCCTCTGAAAATAAAGGTAGTCAACTCATCTTAAGCCCGAAATTTATCGGATATTATTTTCTCTAGTATTAATATTGGAACCTTGATTCACATTTTTCTTTTCTTTTGAATAAATAGAGGTTAATTGACAATGTCCCAGATATGTTTTTAATGTAATGTTCGTACTATTTCAGTATAAGTTGAAGATCTTACTCCATAAAAGCGTTTTTTTTTTTTTTTGGGTGCATTGAAGAGTTAGTTTTATTAAAATTAAGAACCCAACATCTCTACCGTTAAAACCATTTAGTGGTGCAATCCTCAAAGTTGGGAACACAATCTATCAATTAAAATTGATTTTCAGGTTATTGACCTTTTGCTTTTGTTTTGAGAAATTAATTATTGGTGACAAATGCACAGTTGAGCAATTTAAATAAAGGATAAAAAAAATACATCGTTGTTCAAGTTCAGCCCATTAAGATGACCCCCACACGCTTGTGTTTCAACAGACTGCCCCCCACGTCTTGGAATCAATCAACCTAATAGAATACTTCAACGAGTAATGATAAGGAATCACACTGTTTGCTCAACACTTGCCCTACACAAAGTTTAATTTGAAGTCCCTTATTTTAGAGCCTCCTTATTTTAGACTTTGATAAGAATTGGGTCTGTTAAATCTTAAAACTTAATTTGGCTCATTCTCCCTCGTGTCTATTACCATATAGTCTATCTTAAATTCATGCAAACTCTACAGTCTTATGGACTTTATTAGTTTATACGTTAATATTTTTTTATAAATCATATAAATATAGGGGTCATTACCGTCTTAAAAGGTGATCTCCTAAATTAAACCTCACAATTCTGAATACACTCTCCCTTCTAAACTTTTAATACTGATTTAGGCATTAAAGTACAAATGTCCGAGGCTTGGGCCCTTTGTAGCTGCTTTTCATTTTATAGGCGTTGGATTTCAATCGATTATTCTTAATCCAATACTTTCATCTAAATTGAGCCCAATACTTTCAATAATGATTTTCCTCATCAAAGATTTTGCGTCCTCAAAAATAATTTTGTATGGAGCAAGTGTAACACAAAAAAGTGTGGTTTTCCAATGAAGCTCTACTTCGAAGTACCCGCCGCATGGCATCACGGACCGTTAAAAAATGTAGAAACAGCAAGTGATAAAACAATAATTGATCATACGATCTCGCACATTGGCAGGAAAGAGGACTTTGTTTTGTTGTATGGTTGGGGAAAAGGGGACATTTAATTACGAGGCACGCGATGTTGGTAACGGCAGTGACTATTTTGCAGACAGAAACGTTCTATCAACGCGGACAATGACATTATTGTGATTGTAAGTTAGTTGTGTATTTTTAAATTTTCGGACGCATAATTGCAGTTAGAGAAAAAATTTTCAAATGTTCTCTCATAATAGTGTAATATAAGTGTTCATCACATGCTGGTGATATAGCTCTTTTCGCGAGAAAAATATTAGGTAAATCCAAGCACGAGAGCAACGGAGACGCACAGAAATTATGATTACAACAATTGTTGAGTTAAAGTCCCGTATAAGATAGGAAAAATATTGGTGACATAGGAAAATAGACAAAGAAAAAGGGAAATTAGAAGTGACCTGGTATTTTGGATTCTACAAATTTAAAATATCGACGAAATTCGAATACTGTCCTCATTAAGCCAAATAACTAGATCTAGTGAGGAAACATAGATCTAGTGAGAAAACATACTCTCTTTTCTTTAATTAAGAATACTACTTCCAAAATACAAGTAAGATAAGGTAACATCAACACATATATTTACTATAATTATTCACCTGAACTACAATCTCAAAATACGAATTAATTACCTATTTATTACATTATTTATTGTCTTAGAGTGTTAACAGCGTACAACTTCAACACTTCCAAGCCTTTCTGTCTTATAGGTCTACAGCCTACTCTCCTATCTGAGTCAAACCCACTTAACCTCAGAGCTCTTTCCCAGCAGGGCTCTCCTCTTCTCTTGTGATTAACCTGATTTTCACTCCAAAATTAGACTGATCAAAAAAAGTTGTTTTATTGAAATTTCCAAGTTTCTCATAAAACAAATATATAATGTGCAATAAAAATAATAAAATGTGCAACAAGTATGACTATATATACTATTAAAAATTAAATTTCAAACTCTTTGGACGTGATTTTATGTTAGTTACAGATTGGACCGTCCCGGTATTGAGACTCTAAGCTAATGGCACGTTTTATAAATCCGCGTCAACGGTCCGCGTCGTGTAGCCGAGTGCCCGAGTGCATTCACGAAGTGGAGCCCCTAGCCAGTGATGCGGGTTCTATGAAATCTGTCGAGCAATCTAAAACGCCCAGAGTTAAAACCTTACCCAGTTACCACCATGCACCGACTCACGTATGCTTTCTCCCCTAGTCAGTTATAATAATACATTTATCATTGCTTGTGTGATATAATTGATTAAGGAAATTTAAATATATATATATAAATTTACGGATTTGAATCCTGTTATAATCGAAACCAAAACTCGTTACCCCAAGTGTGCAGCCTCAATTGTCTTTTATTTTTTTTTCTACTTGTAGTTAGAAGTTAAGTTAGAGCGCAGTTTTACAAATAAAGGATATATTTTAAAGAAAATTAGAGATGAGCTGGCATATGATTCTCATATATTAAAAATATTATTTTTTAAAATTGAACTTTTCTATTAAAAAAACGTTGATTTTTACAAAAATTATTTTTTATTATATAGTTACAACTCTCCTCTATCACAATTTTCTTTTTTTTTTTTTTTTTTTTTGATGACTTACCACGATCTCTTTGCTTACAAAGCTTTTTCCGATAAAGTTAACCTTGCATCGTGGGACACGTAATTTAGTGGGCATTGTAAAGGCCATAGAAAAATAGAAGTTGAGAATTGTACGTGTGAGTAAAGTAACAGAGAATATTACCAGGATTGAGTTGCCTGAGTCCACAGAAAGTGGAAACCTACTTATCAATGGGAATAAGAAATTGGTGGATTCCCATCACTGTAGCAAATATTCTAGTTAGAAGGATTTGGACGAAATTAATCATTCCTCGGTATAGATCTTTGGTGATATCAATTATATGGTAATTCCCATAAAAGTTGATTCGAATTATTCATTACTTCAATGCCCCGATATAGAGCTTTTTTTTTGTGTAATTTCCTTTTTCATTTAAATTTTTATACTAAATTTATATAGGTTTCGATAAGTTTTTATATCGAGCAATTATTAACTCATTCTCATAAAAAATTTATAGTAATTGTTGTCTAAAGCAGTTAGTTTATTGGTATTATATAAAGAAGAAAGTCAGGAGTTCGATTCTCACCTCTTCTAAATTCGTTTTCTTTAGTTGTAATATGTTTTTTAACTTTCCTTTAAAATAAATAATAATAATAATAATAATAATAAATATTCAAAAGCAAACATGACGAATGTTTTATATGTGCTTTAATATAAATATTCAAAAAAAAAAAACTTAAGAACTTCTTATAGAGAGTTTCAAAGTGATATTATCATTCAATGGTTGAATTTAGAAAGACGCTAGAATTTAGAAAGATGCTATTCTAACAAAACTATGTAATGGTGTTCTTAAATATTTAGGCAGCTTTGTGCGATAAGAATGTGCTTCATAAGAATGTTGAGTTATTCTAAATTAATCAAGCCCCACTACTAATTTGGTGCAACAAATATTTTAGCCTTTAACTAATTGAATATTCGGTTAGCAAATAAGGTCAACTAAAAATTTTGCCCAATTTGTGGTATATACATCTTGAAACTAACACTTGATTTGGACACAAATGCATGTGTATGTTTTATGTTTCTTTTACGGTTTTTATGTATACGTGAACATGTGGTTATTTCTTTCTTTAAGGTTTTTCTAGCGTCTGTGTGTTACCATTTACTCTTTCATGATTTGTTTTTTTTTTAGGCCACTACTTTGAATTAGACGTCCAATTGTGTCTCGGGACAAAATTGCATTGGAAGAAAGGAAGATAGAGAAGCTACCTAGTAAAAAAAAAATGATATTCTTACTAATTATACTTCTTTATGGAAGGACCTCACTTCTCATTTGTCGTACTCATTTGCATAATGTGTTAAATGTGTTATTGAGGAATATATTTTTTTTAATGTAAAGTTGTAATGTCCTGTAAATGGTTTGTCTTGTATTAGACATGCTAAAGAATGACTATAAATTTATTACAGCATATTTAAATGATAATAAAAAATGAAATGGGAAAAAAGCTCTTATGGCATTGCTTAATATAAGGAAACAGAAAGAGGCATGAATATTACAAATATTGGTGTCATTATATAATAAAAAATGACTTGACCATGTTTTAGCAAAAAAAAATAGGCCATTACAAAAAGTCTACTTGATGAGAAAAGAAAGTAAAAGAGAGCCTCTGGACTGGTTTCCTTTCACTCTCATCTCAATTAATTTAAATAAATAAATAAATAAAAGAAGATGTCTGTGACTCCCTATTGAATGTCTTTAACAAATTGTTCCGCTGTAGAAACGAGGGGGTGTGCCATGACTAAACAAGGGAATGAAATGCCTAATACGTTATTCGTTGAATTTATTTGGGACATTTTCTAGTATGAATTTATATGATTAGATTCTAATTCCTTCTAGACATGCCTTTGTTTTTCATGCTTCTCCTGGACATTAAATACTATTTTCTTATTCGACATGATACATGAACTTAAAAATAAGTTTATTCCTCTCATTATTCATAGGAAAAAAAAAATTTAACTTTGTACGAGAAGTTTTAAAATAATAACCAAATAGTATAGGTTGTTAGATAGCTAAATTTATGAAATTAAAAAAATTAATTATTAGAGATCGTTATATGAAACTGTACTTCTGTTTATTATTACTTAAGTATAGTCGTGTAATTTTATTCTTTTTTATAGTCTCACCTTTTTCCTTTCTTGAATCTAAATTTCTTTCAACTTTACTTTCACAGCAGAGGTTTCAAATTGTGTAAGATTTATTAGTGAAAATCTATATTTTCAAGAAAATGTAAAAATGAAGGTGGTTTAAAATTGTGATAGTATAATTAAGTTTTTGTTTCTGGGCCCTTTGCAGCATGGACCGGCATCAATTTAATCAGGCATGTATTTGATAGGAGCCTAATTAAGTTTTGGTGCCGGTTAATATTACTCATTTTTTTTAAGTATAATTTATTAATAATTTTATATTACATAAATATATTTTTTTTATTTTAAGTAAATTTTAGTTATTATGTAATATTAAAATTATAAATAAATTATATTCATAAAAAAAAATTAAATTAAAAATTCCGCGATTTTTCTTGCCTCGGTCTCCTGCGTTTATGTTACCCCATGGAGTTGCCAGGCATCTTTCTCTTTTGTCGGCAATTCCCGAGCTTCCACTTTTGGAATTTCTAGCAATGGGAGTTAGTTGATTCAGTCTTCTATGTGACAAGGAACAAAAACAAATTACGGCCACTTGTTTTTAAAAAATTAATAGTTCTCAAACGCCTCGCTTTTTAAGAAGTTAGAATTATATGTTTAAGGTTCTGAAAAGAAGTACGAAAGAATGGAGAGAATTATCCCACGTAGTACCACTAAATGAACCTTTAGTGGACAAACAAAGAATTGAATGAAACGGGAAACATAACTCAGGTGATATGATTAGAAAACAGTACCACTAAATATTCTCAGCCACTGGTAAATACTCATTATTATTAAGTTTAGGGTGCGAGTTAAAATTATTATCGAGGTAATTAATAAGATTAAATGTATTATTAATACGATATTAAGTTATAAGTGTGTTTTCGAGTAACTTGACTTTTCTATTTTTGTGAAAAAAGAAAAGAAAACATTAAATCAATATTGCAACAAGCAACAGCACTTTCAGCATAAAGACTTTTCCATCCTTTTCTCTCTACCTTTGGCTTCTATCCATACTTTCATCTCTACCTTTAATCCTAAATTTTTGTATTTTTTTATATAAGTATTAAATTTTTTTTAACATTTTATTTAAGTTTTAAATTTTTTAATTTTTTATCAAATCAGTCATTTTATTTACGAAAGTGATCAATTCATTTATAAATGAGTTTAAATTAATCAAAATTATTAAAAAAAAGTCAAATAAATGAATTAAATATTTTTTTATCAATAAATATGCACATAAAATATTTTTTTAATTAATAAATGTACGAATTAAATATACAAAATATATATTTTTTGATGAAAAAATTTTCAATTAGTATATTTAATTTTTTTTAAATAATTTTTATAAGGTCAAAATTATTTTTTTAATAAATTAATTACTTTTCGTTAATAAATTGATTAATTTAATACAAAATTAAAAAATTTAAAATTTAAATAAAATTTTAAAAAAATTTAAAATTTATATATAAAAAATTATAAAAAATTATGAGTTATAAAATAGATAGTCCGTCGCCAAACCATTCCTTTGACATTGCACAAGTCAAAACCAACTTACAAATATAAAGGACAAGATAAGCATCGCGATAATGAGATGCCGAATTGCCACGTTCTCTCTCTCTCTCTCTCTCTGCCATTCTCCGTCCCTCTCTCTCTCTCTCCCTATGCTTATATATATAAATTATTGGAATTTGCTCCACTTTTATTATAAGCCCTTTCCTAACCATTTCTGCGCCAAAAGGTCAGCGCCCTGTTTTGTCTCCTCTGTCCCTCCCCAACATTAGTTACAGAAAGAAGCTTCAGATTCCCAGACCTTGTCTGAGGCCATGGACGCCGACTGGGATCTTCACGCTGTGGTCAGAGGCTGCTGCGCTGCCAACGCCGCCGCCTCCACCACCACAGCCACCATCGCCTCCACTCCCTTTGGATTAGATTTTCGTTCCCAAAGTTACAACTTTTCCTCTTTTTGTAGCCCACAAGGTGGCCACCACCTTTACCCTCTTCCAGTCCCAGATCCATTCGAAGCAAGATTTGGTAATGGTGTTGGTGATTTAGATGAGCTTTGCAAGCCGTTTTTCCGGCGATCGGGGTCTCCGCAAGGCGGACCTATATCTTCTCTTTCCTCCACTATTTCGCACGAACCATCGGTTCAGCAAAAGCAACAAGTAGAAGTACAGCAGCAGCATAAACAGCCTCGTCCCTCAGGCTCTGTGATTAGCAGCAGCACTTCTCATACCCCTCGATCCAAAAAAAGGTAACCAAATCAAATATAGTGAAGAAAAATATAAATTTACATGTTATTATAAGAACTTAACAGCACATTAAAAAATAAGTAAAAAATATACAATTAAATTTAATAATATTTAATATTATTTATTTTTTTAAATTTTATATATTTTTTTTAATTTTACGATCTAAATTATTGTATATCCATCGTTTGCTACACATGCGTGTCTTTTAGTCTGACATGATTTTGTTCCTTCATGACTTTTTGCAGGAAGAACCAACTAAAGAAAGTGTGTCAAGTGCCGGCAGATGCTCTCTCTTCAGATGTGTGGGCATGGCGCAAATATGGGCAAAAGCCCATCAAAGGCTCTCCATATCCAAGGTGATAATTTACTAAATTTAAACCCATTTTTTTGAATTTTTGTTTCTAACCAAATTTGGATTAAGTTTAGTTTGGTTTGGTTTGCTGACTGACTTTGCTCTTCCTGTGTAATAGGGGGTATTACAGATGTAGCAGCTCAAAGGGGTGTTTGGCCCGGAAACAAGTGGAGCGAAACAAATCCGACCCGGGAATGTTCACAGTGACCTATACCGGGGAGCACAGCCACCCTGCACCCACCCACAAGAACTCGCTCGCCGGCAGCACTCGCCAGAAGACCGTACCTCCGCAAACCGTCGCAGCCGGTGACTCTAATTCTCCCTCTCCTGCCAAGACCAATTCTTGCCCCTCTCCGGCGACCTCCCTGGATGACGAGCTGCTACCCCAAAGTACAAATACAGAAAGCATGGAAGATATAGACTTTCTGGAAGATGAAGAGGAAGACGAGCTTTGTGGGTTCTCGGAAATGGCTGCAAGCAATGATTTCTTTGCGGGTTTGGAGGAAGAAATCCCAAGCTCCGTCGCTGGTGACGGCTTCTCAGATTACTTTGAGTCAAGCTTTGGTCACGTACGCCTGGCTTGCTAGCAATGCCGCCGGCGGTTTCTGACACTCGCCGGAGATGGCAGTGCTGCCGTGGGTTTTATGCAGTTTTTTTGATTTTGCTTTTTTTTTTGTTTGGTTCAAATTAGTCTCTTTTTGGTAGAATCTCCGAGGCATCAACGATTTTGTGTGTTTCTGAGGCGAGAGATAGGATTAAACCAGTTTCAGAAAAAAAGCAAGAGGGCCATTAATTAGGATTATTTCCCCTTAATGACTTGTTTAATTTGTTGATTTGCCTAGACCATTTCCACTATTTTTTTCCAGTGGAATTAATGAGAAATTTTTTATCGTTTGTGTGGTTTATATGTTTTGATCGGATAGTTTCTATATTTGGAAATAAATTTCTCATTTTTATTTTGTTTGATTCAAATGAAAAGATGTTCCAATTTTGAGTTGATAATAGATAATTCATAGCGATTGATTATTATTTTTTTTTGTCATTATAAAATTTATTGGATCATAGAGTATATAAAAAATAATTTTTTTATTATAAATATCACCATTTTTCTTAAAATTAAAATTTAAAATTTTTAAAATAAAAATTTAGATTGTAAATAATCAGATTAAAGAAGAATTGATAGGTTAATTATGATTAGAATAAGACATTATTACATCATGTACGTCACAAGGATTGACTACATAATAATATAAGGACGTAAATGCATATAATGACGTAAATGCAAAGAGGAGAAGGACACCTAATCTATCTAATGAAAGTCAAGGAATTGATGGAAGGAATATAAGATTCAAACTTAATAATATTACGCATTTAAACTTAATTATAGACAAATAAAAATTTACAGAGTTATATAATAGTAAACACAAATTTAATAAATTGAGATTTAAATTATTAGATTATAAAAAATATATTAAATTTAAAAAATAAATAAATTATTAAATTAATTTTATATTTTTAATATATTATAAATTGTATAACTGTGTAATAGTACCTAATTATAAATTCAATCTATCATTATGTCAAAGCACTTCCAATGATCAGAGCAACCCATACAAACCAAAGTCAAGGAAGTGTAGTGTGCGGAGAAGAGAATACCGGTTGCACTGTGTGCTGAAGTTAAGAAATCCCTAACTAGAAAGCAATGTGCGTAATGATACCAACACTCTTTTAACTGGCCAATGTGCGGATGACAACTTATTGAAGGCAGACATTTTCCAACATAAAATTGAAGGCAGGTCTCTGTGTTTGTTTTATATATATATATATATATATATATATATATATATGCGGATTATTATATGACTAAATAATTTTTTTTTATTATGTTTATATGTATTTTTTTTATACAATCATAAATATTTTTTGTGCAACCACATAAGAAAAATGTGTAACGAAAAAATAATAATATTTTTTAAATTATTTTTTATCAATTTGGTTGCACAAAAAAAATTTCGTGTAGAGACAATAAAAAAAATTATTTGGCCATAAATTTTTTTTCATATATATATATATATATATATATATATATAATTAAGAACAAGAGGAAATATGATTTAAGATATTAATATTTCTCTATCCATGTACCCATGAGAAGGAATTACTTACAAAATGTTAAGGATAGCTACGGTCAAAAGAGTAGGGTGCATTACGATATTCCTAAAAAGGTACAGGAAACTAACATGCTAAGATCCTATGGAATGGCTTAGTTGGATTTATTAGATTTTACCCTTTTTTTTTTTTTTGACCTTTTCCTGTAAAAAAAAAAAAAGTACGGTGATACCGTAAAATGTCATTAATTAAATATAATTGCACATAATGCATTATTTATTGTAGAATTTATACATTCGTATCCGTACTCTTACAATTAAACAATTAAAACGAGAAAAAAGATAAGTAGATGCGTGTCAATGAAAATGTAATAAGTATGAAGTAATTTATACTATAAATTTTGAAAAATTAATTAAATTTAGAAAAAAATAAATCGTTTAATATCATTTAATTAACTGTATGTCTTCCACATATTCACTCAAACGTGTTTATACAGTAGCCCTTAAAATGATCCAACCTTGAGCAAGAAACCTCTATGTCGGGTCCCAATACAACAATAATCGTGAGCGTCAACATTTTTTTTTAACAATAATTAACATTTTATATATTTTATTTAAATATAGTTATCATAAAATCTAACCATAAGTGACATCGATAATACAACATATCTTGTACATTTTTTTTCCCAAAGATGAAATAAAAAACCTACGGGATTCATTGCTCCGACCATTCGGTCGAACCGTTTGGGTCAATTATTGGATTTATTCGATCTTTCGAAAGCAGAAAATAAAAAAATTGGATCAAATACTCTAACAACTTAATTTAAAATAATTTTTGAAATGAAGAGAATTTATGAAAGAAAATTATTAATTATGTATTCTGGCTCAAATGAAAAAAAATTATTTGCTTTTCTCAAGTTCTTCCCACCAACATCATATTTAAAAAAAAAAAAAAAAAAAATTGAAACTTAGTTTGTGTGTCATAGTTAAAATATTTATGTGTGATTGAATGTGGGACTTCGGTGTGAGATTGTCTGTCGTAACTTCTATTTTCATTTTTTTTAACAACCTGTCGTAACTTCTATCGCTACCTACAAAGAGAAGAACTAGTCATCGTGGTTTAAGAAAAGCGATATGGTCAATTACTAACCACGTTTCACTTGCGACGGCAACTAAAATAAACAAACAATCCTGTCGTATATTGGTGTCCTACATAGCTCAGTAGTATTTTTCAAACTTGATGTGTCCACAGCAATTTGGCTCTGTTTTGGATTCTTAGGCAGAACCAAAACTTGAACAAGGAAAACAAAGAATCAAAATATCCAAATGGGTGTTTGATTCACAGCAAGATTACAGCTTTCCGCGAATGGATTAAGCGGAGGCAGACCCCAAAACAAGCTGACTGATATCACCAAAGTGAGACACCTGATCTCAACAAAATAGCCAGAAGAAATGATGCTTCTGCTTCTTTGCCAACCCTCGAACACTTGATCAAGTGCAAACATCTAGCCACCTGAGCAACTAGATAAGTGGCAAGAAATGATGCTTAGTTTAAACACTTGATGGTTAAGATGGATCACCATCCATGTAGGATTCATTCAATTGGTTCTTAAATTCAGTACGGCCTCGTTTGGGACCGGGGGTTTTCCACTGTATAGCATGTCGTACACTCCATACAAGGCTAAATTTGCTGAGAACAACAGCAATTCTCTACTGTTCACAGTAAGTTGCCATCATAATAAGGCAGGCGGTGCAGCAAAAACAATTTGCTATACCATGCAGGCCATAATATTTGGTTTTGCAAAACCTGTTGTAGTTCCGGGCCCGTATTGGAATGAAATTCTCTACCATGTCCAAGGGAAAGTACAGATCCCGAGGAATCATAATTTGCAAGAGGTAAAAATGAGCTAAGTCATTACCTTAGAGACACAGCTTGCAATTATATGCACCTCATCGCCCTTCTTCAACTTCAGGGAAGGGAATTCGACTTCAATCACATGGAATTGCAGTGTTGATGCAACTTCTATGCACTCAAGAAATGACGTTGGCTAAAATTTTGGCTTGGAGATCGTCCAAGATGGAAAGCCCAACAGTTTGACGAGGAGAATGGGATAGTTTCTGACCCCTCCAGGGAAAACTGATTAAGCTGAGAGTTGCATCCCCCCATCATCAAAGGCGCTATAGGAAGTAGACGAAATATGCTCACATTCTTGTACAAATTTTCTTAATTTCTCTGTTTCACCAACTGCAGAGAGCCATTCTGTGAGTATCTCCATGGTTAAATAATCAGGATTACAACCTTGCTCAATCATTTTGTCCATCAACTGTAAAGCTTTTTCCAACCATTTTCTATCCCGGAGCCCTTTGAACATAGCATTGTACGTAGTGGTATTTGGCCTCACACTTTTAAGCTTCATATCGTCCATCAAGGAGAGAGCCAACTCTACATTATTATGCTTGCACGAGGACTCTAGCAGGATATTGTATATCACGGTGTTAGGCTGAACCTTGGATGCTCCCATTTCTTTGAAAATCTTCAGGGCTTCATCAACATTGCCCTTTAAGCAATAAGCATGTATCAGTGCTCCGTATGTCACAACAGTAGGCGCTATATGCTCCTTAATCATCTTTTTCACTAATCTGTAGGAAAATTTGAGATCCCCACTTTTGGTGAAATAAGAAATTAAAGTGTTATATGTGATAACATCAGGCTTCAATCCGGATTCCTCTACTTCCTTTAGCATACTACAAGCTTTATCTATCTTCCCTGTCCTGCAAAACCCACCAATCAGATTATTGTAGCAAATTACATCAGGAATGAACCCTGCCTTTTTTAACTCCGACAAGGTGAGGATGGCATCGTCCATCTTGCCAGCCTGGCTCAAGCCAGAAATCAAAGTATAGTATACAATTTTATCCGGAAGGCATCCACTTCTCAACATTTGGTCAAAAACGCCCATTGCCTTGTCAATGTTATTCACACTACAAAATGCATTAATCAAGGCAGTATAACTACGAGCGTTGCCTTTCACGCCTTTCCTTTGCATCTCACTAAGGAACTCAAATGCGCTATTGACTTTTCCGTGCTTGCACATACCACCAATTAAAATATTAATTGTGATCACGTTTGGTGAAACCCCCTCTTCACTCATCTTTTCAAAAAACTCCCAACCGCGCTCTACCTGACCAGCTTTATAAAAACCATCAATCAAACAATTGTAGGTGACAATATTGGGAGAACAACCCTCCTGCAGTTTCATTCTTTCCATCAAAGCCACTCCTTCTTCTTGCCTACCAACCTTACAAAGTCCATCAATTATAGTATTATAAATAACACGATCCGGTTCAATCGAAACTCCATTACTCTCTTTACCTTCCTTCATCTTTTCGAGCACCTCTAGTGCCTCATCAACCCTGCAAAACTTGCACATCTGGTTAATAAGAATCCCAAAAGTGTTAACATTTGGCTGAATACTTGCTTCCTTCATCTTTGCCATTAGTTCATTCATTCTCTTGATGTCCCCGTTCCTTCCTAACCCGGCGAGCAGTGCATTGCAAAAGGACACCTCTATGGCAAATCCCAACTTAATCAATTCATTAAAAGTATCCCAAGCTTTATCAATCTTCTTATTCCTGCACAGCAGAGTGATCAACTGACTCATCCAGATTGAATTAGGAAAAACGCCATGCTCACCGAATTTCACCACCAAATCACAAATCTCCTCTTCACTAACGCTCCTTCCCGGCCGCTCTTTCTTTAAAAACCAATAGAAAGCTATAGACCCAGTACCCTCATCTGGACGAAACTCAGGTTCTGCATTTGAGTCGAGCATTTCTTCGAGTACCTGGAACGCATCATCAACGCGTCCAGCCCTCAGTAAAACATCAATCATAGCATTCCTGACACGAGTGTTTCTAACACCCGGCTCAATTTCACCAAACAAACCGAGCGGCTCCACCACCAGTTCGCCCCTTCCAAAGTGGCGAATGAGGAGAGCGGCGGCATTGGCGGTGAGCGGAATATTCCGCTCTTTTGAAGCTCTATAGAGCTTCAGGAGACTCGAAAGCGAATTGGGTTCGCGGCTAGCGAGCTCGAAGACGGCCTGGAACGCGGAGGAGAGGGACCGAGTGCTGGGTGGAGGGTCCCTGTTTTGAAGGTAGTGGAGGAATTTGAGGGCGTGGGAGGAGGAGGGCAAGCGGCGGGTGATCTGGAAGAGAAGGCGAGGAGAGGAGGAGGAAGAGCTGGAGAAGAGGAGGCGGTTGAGCTGGGCGGTATTCCATTCGTGGTCAGGCGGTTTGAGGAGCTCTAAGGCCTGGGTTACGACAGAATTATCGTCGTTTTGTTCTTGTTGCGGCGGTGGTGGGCTGGGCTCTGCGGAGGAGAGACGGCGAAGAAGAAAAGAGGGCCTGAGGCTGCGTGGGTTCAGATTAACGAAGAGTTTCTGCAGCTTTGACGCTGATAGTGTTGTAGCCATCTTTTTTACTTTTTAAGGAAAAAAAAAGTTTGTTGTCTTTCCTTTCTACAAGGGGAAACATTGAAAACAGACAGCTTTTGTCTTCTCAATTAGTTTCGAGCTTGCAGATGTTTTGAAGACGAGAAACAATAATATATATAAATAATTTTGGATGCAAAAAGCCGCTAATTTTCGGAGGTATTTTCGTCCTTTTGAAATGTCTGGGCTGGGTTTCGACACTTTCAAGTTTGGACTTTGGAGAAGAAGTAGGAACTTAGGGACAGAGGGCTTCGCCCAAGAAGAGAGCTAACAGGGCAGAAAGTTTGTTTGGGATGGGCTCTAATCCAAACAGGCCTACCCTTTAATGGAGACATTTATGCCGAAAAAGGACGAATGAATCAATGTAGCTAGTTCGAATATCACGAGACATGTGTATCTAATCTTACGGCAAGATTCGAACTTCTACCTCCTCATCATCCTTCTTATCTCAATAAGTTTCAGATACTTCCTTCAGACAAAAAAAAAAAAAAACCAAAGAGAGAGAGAGAGAGGACGGATGAATTTCTCAAAATATTAGTTTGCTTGATTTATGGAAAAGAGTTACACATACGAGAACAAACATAATGGGAGGAAACTAAAGCAAGATTTCAATGACAATTATTTCTTATTTTCACGTTCTCTAACATCAATAAACAAAAAATGGCCACAGCAATAGTTGGTAAAAGTTTGGGCACAGTAGAGTTCAAAAACTGTCAAAAATAACTAGTATAGTTAAATTTACACAAAATTTTCAGAATCACGAATGATTTAGTGACGTTCGTTAGTTATTGTAGAGTTTACTTTCTCACAGGTTCGTTGTAAATTGTTTGATTTATTTCAGATAAAAGATTCGACTAGATTTTCTTAACAGATTTGTAAGACATTACTCATATTTACACATTTTATAGTAAAAAAAATTAAAAAAATGAATTTCGTTCAAGAAAAATAAATAATAAATTGGTGTTGAAAAATTGGGTGCTTCCTTTTGACTCTTCTTGATCATTCCACGACTGACGGATTGCTTTCACGTTCAGTGAACAATAGCCTGTCTTGCCCCATCTGAGGATTCAGTTGTTTCACACAATAGCCCGTCTTTGGTCATCTTCAATCTTCGTGCATGCTTTGTTGTCTTCTCACTTCTGCTCCTAAATATGGAGTATACCGAATACAAATAGACAACAGGATATCCCTGGCCTCTGATGAGGACAACAAAGTGATGTTCTATATAGCCACAAAAAAAGATTATATATATATATACTAAATATCAACATGTGCATTACGCGAGTTTTAAATAATTATTATTAATTTATTTAAAATGACTAGATCATTAAAAATTAATTTTGTTAGTTTATTGAAGTAAATGTTTACAGCTAACAGCTTGATGATTACATGAATAAAGAATCATGGAGGTAAAAATTGATTAAAAAAATAGTTGAAGTAGAGAAATTAAAATAGTATATTTCATAATGAATTGATTTTACGATTATATATGTATATATATGCAATTCAATTTGTTTTGAGATAGTATGCAAAACAAATAAAAAAGAATTATTTTATCTCAATTGTTCAACAAAATCACAGAAAGAATATGCTTCAACAAAATGTATGAGCTTTTAATCATGATTATAACATCTAACTATATTGGATCTCAACTATGTTTTGCTTATGTGATGCAATGACTGCTAATTCATTGATTTTATTTATGCAATTTTCTGTGGTTCACATCAACATCCTGCATAATTGGAAAAAAAAAACATGTTAATTGGCAGTAATAATAATTCTATATATTAATGAGATAGTGACCACGGATATATAGTTCCTTAAGCACAAACTGGAGCATAAACTTGAAAAATTAAATTTGCTATTAATTTTAATTAATAATTAATTAAAGAATGAGAGAAAAATTCTAAAGAGAATGAAAGGGAGAAAGTAGCGGAAGAGGATGATCGCATTAATATTGTTATAAATATGAATATTTTGATACATAAAAAGTTTCTTCGTGTGAGTTAAATGTTTCTATTACATAATTTTAATTAATTTATTTTTTTAACTAAATAATGTTAATTTTTTAATGATCACAAATTATTTAGATATTTTCAATTTTGTTATTTCAAACAAAATCTTTCAATTGGGAAATTAATATTTTGCCATTCATATACCCATTACTTGACAGTTTGAACATTAAAATAGATTTTTATTTCCTAACTTTATTTCTTGTAACTGAGGCTATTAATATATTATTTCTTGTGTACTTTTTTTTTGTTAACATTTCCAGTTTGACCATTTGTATCCTACTTTTATTCTCTTGATTAATCATTAATGCAAATTAGAAAATTGATGACATTATGAAATTTAGGAAATTTTTAATTTTTTATTAATTATGCTCATTACTATCGAATTTAACCATTATTATATATTTTATTGATGATAGTATATATTTTTAATTATTAGTATCTTATTTTTTTCTTCCATTGTTAGTAATATAAGCTATAAAAATTGCTTTGACTTCTAATGTTCACCTTTATTTTAACACATTCGATATTTCAAATTATATAATAGATTATAAATTCGACCCTCAATCAATGCCTAAAATATGTTTATTTTTTAAAATAAATTAATTTTTACTCTATCCTCTATATAAGCTTTCATATTAAGTTTTTTTTAATTATTTATTCTTTAACTTTATTTTATCATAATGGAAAAAATATTATTGACCATCAATTAGTAATTAAATAAATAATCATATCATTAATAAGGGGTTACAAATAAGGAGAAGTTGAGAGAAGATTTTCTCTCATCAGTGCAGAATATGTGGGAAAAAAAATCTCATCCAGTTTGTCTATAGAGAGCCAAAAATAAAATTTCAGCCTGGCAGGTTGAGATGAAATAGATGTTTCTAAAAGATAGAAGTCTGCATTGATCCATGGATGAAGAAGGCACTGGGCTGTAGTTGGTCGTTTCTCAAGGACAAAATTAAGGATAGGAATCTAAAAATTAGCCATGTCATTTGCATCTTGCTCATTGAAGTCATACTTCTGCAAAAGAACCTTTTTTTTTTTTTTTTTGACTGAAGCATAAAAACCTTATTCAATGGCCAGAAACGCATAAGAACATTATTCAATGGCCAGAAACGCAACCTACATATGATAGGAACATCATGGCAGGAACATCACTAACTGTTATGTAAGATTACGGGAAAATACAAACCTTTACAATTTTGATGTCACAATGTCAAGAACATCGTGTTAGTATCATATTAAGGACTAAATATGGAAAAAAAAGTTTTGAAGGTGGGAAAAAAAAAAAAAGAAGAAACGAATAAAATAGTAGTGGTTTGGCATGAATGTTAGAAATCAAGATTAAAGTTGATAATTTTTATGGTAATAGTTGTTCAAATGGTTACAAAATCATAAATGGCAATAATTTCTTATTTCATTATATGGTAATAATTATTAGAAAGGTTACAAATAACCTATTTTGCATGAGCATTTATACTGATTTTCTTAATTAATTGTTGAAATGTGATTATTGTAATTAAATTTTGCTAATATTTTAAGTATTAGTATAATTACTTTTTTGCTACAAATAAGGGGAATTATAATATCAGTTTTGCATGAATGTTAAAAAACCAAAATTGGTTTCACATGAATGTTAAAAAAGCAAATTTTATGGTAATATTTTCTTATGGTAATAATTGTTAGAAATGTTACAAAATCATTTATGTTAATAATTTTTTATTTAATAATTTATGGAATAGAAAAAGGTTACAAAATCATTTATTGAAATCAATCATAATTATTTTTTTTCAATAATATTTTTTTATCTCATTTAAATATTAATTTTATGAGGAAAGTGTAATTAATATAAAGAGTGAAATAAGGACAAAATTACTCTAAACTTCCACTTTATAATATTGTATTATAGATATAGATAGATTGCATGAGCATCTATAGTAATTTTCTTAAATAATTGTTGAAACATAAAAATTGTAATTAAATTTTGTTAACATTTTAAATGCCAATTCTGCATTTTAAAGCTAATGTGGTATTTTCTGAAATTATATAATTATTGGTTTTGAATAAATAAGTAGAAAAAATAATAATTTAAAAAAAAAAAAAAAGAAATCGGTTTGAGTTTTAAACAATAAAACTAAAACTCTCTTACTCTCAAGCATATACAATTGTAACCGAATTTAAACCTACGCAAAGCCTTAGCTGTTCCCGACCAAAGGTAAACGAATACTTATTTTGTACCCAAAAAAAGTAATATTTATTTGGGTTAAAGTGCAAAATCCAAATTTATGGTAACATGTTTAAATGGTCTTATTTGTACAAAAGTTTCAAAATCTTTTATGGCCATACTTTTCTAAAATAATTAATGTCGATGACTGGCAATTAATCATAATTTGAGAGTAAAAAAATTAGTTATGGTAATAATTTATAATTTAAAAATTTGTCATTAATTATAATATAACATTTACTTATAATTTGTCATCAACAATGACAGTTTTTTGGCCATTTTTGCTTATTTAAAATGGTAATTCACTTGTCAAACAAACAAACAAATTAGGCTGGGAAACAATTTAGACTGGGAGGATATTAATAACCATCCATAACAATTTAGGCTTTGGACTTTTGCTTGAATTCGAAAGAAAGAAATGGTAAAGACAATTACAAACCAATTTTGGAATCAATATAAGGAAATGTAATAATTAGGATTTCCAAATTAGGATTTCGAATTAGGATTTCCAGTTAAAGCAAGATTTCAACTTAGACAACATCATATTGCTTAGATTTCAGCCGAATCCTAATATTAAATTGCTATTCTTTACTGTTAAGAATTTATTCCTTTATAAAATTCTAACATGCTTATATGCTCAAACTTTATAATATGCCTATGTGCTTTTACTAGGAAATGCAATCCTAAATGAGGATTTTCGGTGGAAACAAGATTTAAACATTTAGACTCTCTCAGTGACAGGGTAAGCACGATTTCTTCTTAGTCTTTGAAAACACAATTATTTCTGCCATCCTCTCAACTTTTTTTAGCCGAAGTATTTCTAACTCTGAAAATAAGCGTTTAATCTCCTTCTTAATCTCTTCAATCTCCATGTTTATCGTGTTTCTCTTCTTGAATTGCATTCGAGGACACAATCCCCGGTTTGGCAATCGGTGTCAATTACTTTCCCTTTGCTTGCATAGTAACAATGATGGTATCAACAAATACGAGAGAAACAAAGTGAAACTGTGATCAAAGAAAGGGCGGCCAAATCAAAAACTTAACTTCTTGTCCATTGCTATTGCTGGAAATTTGAGTCTGAGGAAGATGAAGAACTTGGTATAGAGAGAGGGATGATTTATAGCATTCCTGTAGAGCTTGCTAGAGAGAGATTGTTCGAGAGGTTGGTAGGGAGAGAGGAAGAAAGTGTTTTTACGTATTAATATCAGCCTGCAATTAAGTGTAGTTAAAAATAAGGAGTTATTCTTGACATTAATTGTTATATATCTTCTGCAATTAAGTTGTAGTCAAAGATGATCAACCATATTTTTTTACATAAATATTGGGAGTAAAATAAGGGAAATTTTTATCGTAAGGGGCATGTAGTTAGGCAGTTATAGCAAATATTGAGGGAAAATTTTTATTTATATTGATAAAATTTTTTTGGCATAAAATTTAAGAAGTGAAAAAATGAAACGTTTTTTCTCAACTATCATTTGAGAAGTGAAATAAGGGGAATTTGTTTTAATTACTTATTCATGATATTTCATATTGTTGTTATATATATATATATATATATATATATATATATATATATCGACAAAGATTCCGTCGGAGACTTTCAGCTCATGGAACAAGTAATAACCAATAATTATTGTGGTCCACAATCCCGATAGTGAGACTTGCACTACTCCAGACCACCAAGCGCATCTGCCAAAGTCTCTCTCTAAAACTGCAGACGACCTATTGGCGAGTCAAAAATTACATTTTCTTGATCAAAATCAGCCTACGCTACGAAAATTACTAGCAGCCATGTAAAAAGAGTTAGCACGAAACATAAAGTTTGAACTCATAACTCATTATTCAATTGCATTCCGAATCAGCCCTTGAAAATTTGGATGTACAAAAAGCAAAAGAATATTTTGTTGAAAATTGGATTAAAGATCAAGGACAATTAGAATGATCATTCGCAGATCTGGCGTTAAACTTGGAATAAGAGTAATGGTGAATCTCCATTGCGGACTATATATGCACCCTTCATACATGTTGTACGAAGAAAAATATTTTATATGATTTGTATAAGGAGAAAAAGGAAAAAGTGATTTCTAACTAGAATATTTGGTGAAGTTAAACATAATATCGGTAGTAAATTTTTATAAAAATATTTGATGGAATTAAATATAATGTCAATAGCAAATTCTCGTCACAATGTTTAGCAGAACTTAAAAGACATAAAAGTCAATTACACCTACAAAGTTTCAGTGTTTTTTATATCCCACTCATAACTTTTTTTTTTTTTTTGTTAAAATAGATCAAATTAAAAATTAAAAAAAAAAAATCAAACGTCTCCTTTTATTAGACTCCCTTTTGCTGGCTTGAATATTACTTCAACAGTATTTCAAGATCTGTACTTTGCATATCTGTCGTTCATAGATCGTCTAGTTCACAAAATCACAGCAAGAAACGCACTTCTGACGAGCACCCATTTTCTCAAAAAAAAAATTCTCTGTTGATATTTCGTTTGGTTTCGTACAACTGACGAGTTTGGTGTCTTGACAAAGCGTTGTGAGTTGAAATCGCAAGGAAAATCGGCTCCAATGGCCACATCCAAACAACCCAACACCGCCATCAGTGGTCAGACCTGGAATTTTAGGCCTTGTTTGGATTTTTAAAGAAAGTTAGGGAGAGAAAAAAAAATATAATTATCACTCTATTATTTTCTTATAATTTTTTTCTCACATTTTTTTATCTAAACAATTATTTTCTTCACAACTTTTTCTCTTATAAATTACTATTTATTTTTTTTTCTAATTATTATCTTTCTCACAATTTTCTCCTCTATCCAACTAATTTATTTTTCTCACAATTTTTTTCTCACAAATTACTATTTAATTTTCTTTTTCATTATTTTCTTTCTCACAATTTTTTTCATTTATCTAAATAATTTTATTTTTTCATACTTTTTTTAGTTCTTTTCTTTTTCTCAGATTTCTCTTAATCCAAACCCACTATTAGAGAAGAAGAAGAAGAATGAGGAGACACAGAGAGCTTTTAGAGAGAGAGAGGGAGGATTTTTTATCTTTTTTTTTAAACAGACAAAAAATAAAATTTTTATTTTCCTTTTAAAAAATCTTTTAAAATTTCAAAAATGTCACGTCAGCCTGAGATGCTAACATATTAAAAAATTGATGATGTAGCTTGCGCCGTTATGCTCTGTCAGCATATTTAACGGTGTTATGGATAGAAAAGCCCAATTAGACATACAAAAATAACATTAAGAATTGATTTTAACCAAAAAAAAAATTATGAGTGAAACATACAAAACACTGAAATCTTATGAGTTTAATTAATCTTTATGCCAATTTAAAAACACTCTCAAGTAACAAATGTTGAACATCTGGAATTTATTCTCCCATAAAATTTGGTGCACATACCACTCATTGTCCAAAAAAAAAAAGAAAGGGAGGGAAGCAGGGCATAGACTTGAATTGAAATATCAAATATGGGGAAACAAAAAAAAAAAGAAGCAGACCACTCAACCAGCCATAATTGAATTGACATGTAATTAATTTTCAAGCATTGTTACATAGATGCGGAATGAACGGAAAAAAAATTTTGTGTAATTAACTGACTTATTTATACAATTAAATAATTTTTATAATAAAAAATAGACAAAAAAATACTTTTAAAATTCGTTACAATAATTTAATATTTCATTACACAAATAAATCAATTAGTTCAACAAAAAAATTTTCCAACCTCTTTTCCGTCCACCAATCTTTACCCTTAATTTTCTAATCCAATCATTTTTGTGAGTAAAAGCGGACACCATACAAGCCGTCCTGTTCTTAGACAAGCATGGGTGAAACCACGGACTCGACGCATACCGTCCCACGTGTCATCATCAGAGGACCCAGCAACCACGTCAATATCCTCCCTTATATAATGAACGAGCAAAGCAAGCTAGAAATTAAGGTTGTCTCTCTTTCTCTTACATATTTTTTCTCATATTTCTGCCTGAAAAGTTAATTAATTAGGATGGCGGGACTGCTGGACAAGGCGAAGGAATTCGTGGCGGAGAAGGTGGCCAACATGGAGAAGCCAGAGGCCAGCCTAACGGATGTGGATCTCAAAAGCGTGCACCGAGACAATATAGAGTACGCAGCCAAGGTCTCCGTCAAAAACCCTTATGGACATGCTCTCCCCATTTGCGAGATCTCCTATACTCTTAAGAGCGCTGGCAGGTATAATAATATAAAGCCTACGTAATAGCACTTACATAATTTGCATATCAGATTTATCTTATCGTTGGTTATAAATTTCATATGGTCAAGAAGGGGTTTCAGTCATAATTGTATTTTTCTTTCAATTTGGGCATTTTTGTTCACACTACATTTATTAACCACACTTCATCTCACAGCATTGCCGAATAAAGTTTAAAAAGATCAAGGAATCCGACGTTTTAGTTTCTTATTGCAATTCACAATTAATTTAAAACAATGTTGTTTGGACTTCTTGGAATTTTTTTATCATGTAACCTGTTTTAATGTACGTAGATGACATAGTTTGTACAAATAGGTTGTATGATCATATTTCTGCTATGAATCACGAATTTATTGACTTGGGTATTTGGATCAGAGTGATTGCATCGGGGACAATCCCAGATCCTGGCTCCCTTAAAGCCAATGACACGACAATGTTGGACGTACCAGTGAAGGTGCCGCATAGTATATTGGTGAACTTGGCGAGGGACATTGGTTCAGATTGGGACATAGATTATGAATTGGAGTTGGGTCTCACCATTGACCTTCCAATTTTTGGCAACTTTACTATTCCCCTGTCTAAGAAAGGCGAAATCAAACTTCCGACTCTCTCTGATATAATTTGAAGATTCAAAATTTTGTTGTCTCACAAGTACCATTTACCGTTGGATATCAAGAATTGACGCTTTAAATTATGATCCAAAATTAATGAACATTTTCATCTTGGTGCATTTGTTCGTTGTCAATTTCCAATTAGCTTGGTTTAAAGCAAATGATTCTCTTTTAGCCGTCTAATAGCAGCAACGTCTTTTTCTTATGGTGCATGTAACATATAACGATACAGGAATTGTAAACAGCTGGAATAAAAAATTTTATTTTAATTTAAATATATTGCCACACTACACAACGGGGATGTAGCTCAGATGGTAGAGCGCTCGCTTAGCATGCGAGAGGTACGGGGATCGATACCCCGCATCTCCACATTTATGGAAAGTCCATCTTCTTTTTACCCTTGCTTTACGGATCACAGACCGCCTATTTGACTATACTATTGGTTATCATAATTCCTGTAGAACAAGTCTTCGTCGTGCTCTAGCTCCAGTTGACCGACAGGTTCAATTTTAATTGGTTGCAGGAAAATTTTTAGTAAAATAAAGCTGTCGCACCAGACTTGCTTCAATTTTTTTTTTTTTTCGGAACAAGATTCTGTGATCGAGTTTTAGATGAACTTACTTACTGCGTGTTCTGGGGCCTAATAATAACTAATATAAAGTTAAATCTCCATTTTTAAGATAAGAATTTTTGCTCCCCGTTGTTAGCATGTAACATTAATTTACATGTTTAATGATAAACAAAGTCAAATCCGAAGCACCTATTTTTGTTAAAAAAATGGGATGCAATACGAGTTCCTTGCTTGATTTAGGAAATCGCATGGTGGTTGCCTGGTTGGTGGACTTTGGGGTATAACGACTGGTGATGATACTGATCATTTTTTGTTAGTTACTGATTACCCTTTTTCTTTTTCTTTTTCTTTTTTTTTTTGATTTTTTTGATATGCTATAAAGACTGCTGCATGTACATTGTCTAGCACATCATTTAAGGATTCCAAGCTTAAAGCCTGACTTAATAAGGAAAGGAAAACAATGTATATATAATGCCCACTTCAGGTGTAGGAATCATGTTAATGGTAATATGATGCAAAAAAAGGATGAAGGCCCATGTAAATTGCCATGCGTCAAATATTATATCATCATTAACTGCATATTTGTAATCGTTCATTGTGTAATTACAAATAACAATAAGAATCACTGGTGTACGAATAATAATCATGATATTGTTATTATCAAGATAAATCAAGCCACTGAGGTAACGCACATTTACTGGCATTAATGTTTGAGGAAAAACAACAGACTGAGTTTGACAAAAGCCACACACTATGACTAAGACTACGTATATTGTTCTGTATGATGAAAGCAGGTCAGACATGGAACGCCCAGTCGCCTTGGGTATCATTTGGTTAGGATAGAATCCAAAATTATACAATAAAAAAACAAGTATATATATATTCTGAGTAAATTTATTTTAAATTTTATCTCAATTAAAATTGTAACTGATATTTTTAAAAAAAATTAATATTTTTGAAACATTAATTATTTTTAAATTTTAAAAATATCAATTTTACGTTTTAAAAATATAAATTACAGTTTTAACCGAAATAAAATTCAAGATAAATTTATTAAGATACTAATTTTTTTTCTAAAAAAAAATACCTGTACAAGATCTATTGGACAGGATTGTAGGATTGTGACGGATATTTTATTTGCATTTTTTTTTTCTTCTCAAGTCTATTGAATATCTATCGTATCCCACTAGCACATGGTGTGCAGTTTTTTAAAAAAAATTTCGTATGATTTAGTGCATGCCAATCTTACCTCACTTCCTCTCTATCTCTACCCGTCAACCCCTTACCCTTTCTCTGTCCAGTTGAGGTCAACGATTTGAAGAAAGGAACTAAGGAAGTCATAGCCTACAAAAGTAGCACCATTCGTACTTGCAAGTTGCATCCCAATAGCAATCAGCCAATCATGTTAAATTTATAAATTTCATGAATTAGGCACTCTCAATATCACCCCAATCCCCACCCAAAGCATCCTCAAAAAAAAAAAAAAAATCCCCACCTAAATAATCCTCTAACTATCTCACCACGATGGCGCACGACCGTGCAAGTCCACTAGCCTCGGCTGCTGACAACCTAAGCAGCGACAGCGGAGAAGCAGCACAACCTGCTCGAAAGCTCCGGCGGACAAGATTGATCCAGTGTTGCGGATGCATCGCAGCCCTGATTCTCATTCTAGCCATAGTGATTGTAATCTTGACATTCACGGTCTTCCGCGTCAGGGACCCCATCATCAGAATGAACGGCGCCACGATCGCTGGCGCCGATCTGGTCAATGGTATTATTCCAAGGCCAGGAGCCAACATAACCATCATTGCGGACGTCTCGGTGAAGAATCCGAATGCTGCTTCGTTCAGGTACAATAACACCACCACAACTCTGCTCTACCACGGCGTGGTGGTCGGCGAGGCTCGAGGCCCGCCGGGGAAGGCCAGGGCGCGTAGGACTATGAGGATGAATGTCACGGTAAATATCATTGCGGACCGGCTAATTTCTAGCCCGAGTCTGGCTAATGATATTGGTTCAGGACTCCTGACCATCACGAGCAACTCGAGAGTTCCAGGGAGGGTGAAATTTTTGCATATCATTCAGAAGAACGTTGTCGTGAGAATGAACTGCAGCCTCTCAGTCAATATTTCGACACGGGCAATTCAGACACAGCGGTGCAGGCGGAAGGTTGACGTCTAGATACATATAGGATTGTGCTATGGCACTATTCTTCTGCGGGCGTGCGGGATCCAAAAAATCTAACATATCCAAAGGTGCTGCTAAATGAAATGATGAACGTAGTTCCAATTGCAGAATCGGAAAAATTGGGTGCGATCGCATGACTTTGTACCGGCTAAGTTTACGAGTTGGCGAAAGGATAGATATGGCCCCTGCAGCCTCATCATCCTGCTTCCCCTGCTTCCTTCCACCTTGGGGAAGCATATCATTTTTTATTTTTTTTGGTTTTGTATTTGGGTTTTAATTTTTCACTCACTAGATTCCTTGGTATTGTGTTTTTTAACTGAATACTTGCATGTCTTTTATATTTACATATAGAGATAATTTCTCTTTCATTTTAATTGCTGCAAAGATTACCTAGTGACCTAGAGGCCTGAAGGGTCTCTCGGGGAGTGGGGACTAATTAGGATGAGACCGTTCTGATGTTATGTTGGAACTAAGAACATCGTCTTTGAGTGCGAAATTTCCTAAATGAAGCACAGGCAAAATGTTAAGTGAGATAGAAGCACCTGAATCCAGACGACTCATAACTTTGAATGGTCCAAGAACCTACAATTTGCTTATGGAATCACCAGAAGATGAGAAAGAACGGGAAGCGAAGGCAGAAAAAAAAAAAATCGTTAATAGGACGATTGGGCTCAAGTTTTGATATCTAGCACTAGTTTATTTAATCTCTTTCATCGCCTTAATTGCAGCCAAAGCTATTGCTGGAGTCAATGTGATGATGGCTCTAAAATAAAGCCTTTGGATCTAACCCAAGGCATAGCTAACAAAACAAGATAAACAAGAAGATTGTTTTTTTTATTTTGAACAGCAAAACAAAAAGATTGTTTAGGTGATTACCAGGCATGTGGCTTATAATCTTGGGAACCTGAAAAAAAAAAAAAAAGTGGTAACGTTACATTCTGGGAAATTGTACATTACGATACCTCCACGGGAATGTGAGATTACCGTAGAAGAGATGGCAATGTGCTATTATCAATTTTATGAGAATGTTATGGCAATTAATAAGAAACAAAAAAATTGATTATTTATATTATTATGTTATTTATATGAGTTTCAGAACGTAATAATGCTGTGAGAGGCGTGCCAGTCCATCCAAAGGTCTATACACTTTTTTAGAATATTTTACAAGTTTGTATTGCATCAACAATTGTGTTACCACTGAGTTTTTTCGAATTTTTACTTGGACTTATTTATCTTAAATAATGTTAGTTTATATTTTACCTCTATCATGTTATATTTCAATAAAAAATATATATTTGTTCACTTATGGTTTCTATTTTATTGTTTTATTATTATTTATTATTAATTTATACAAATTATATAAAATTATTTTATTATAAAAATTAATACACAATGTAAAATATTTACGTATTGTCTATGCATAAATATATCAGTATTTATTTAATTATTTATTTTTCTTCAGTGATAAATTGTTATAAACTTTATTTTTCTATATAGGCATGTTAACATTTGCATCTATTCAAAAAAATTTGGAGAAAATTTTTATTAGGGAATAATTAATTATTTCCTTACCTTTTTGTAACTTTTGGACCAAACGAAAGCAACGTTACAATTACATTTTGAAAAGGTTTATTCAAGGCGTAAGGCATTATTTTTATTGGCATAAAAGTCAATTTTACCTGAAATCTATGGTTGTTTGTTGATTTTTATTCATAATATTTTTTTTTATGAAAATCGGTAAAAAAAATTTTCTCTGTCGCACAATTATTCCCAACCGTTAATTTTTCTGTCAATTAAGCTGACGTGACAATTGACAGAGTGTCAACTGTTAATTCTATCAATTTTTCTATCAATTGTCACGTCAATAAATTTGATGATGTGACAGCTGCCACATCAATAAAGTTGATGATGTGATCCTGCCACGTTAGTACAGTGATGATGTGGCATATGTCAAGTCATCTAAGTTGATGACATGATATTTTTTTATTTTTTAAAAATTTTTAAAAAAATTTTAAAATATGTTGATATTTAATTAAAAATGAACTCAATTTAATCTTGCAAAAAAAATTTAGTTTAATAAAAAATTAAAAAAGAAAATCAATTTAAAATTAATTTTATCTAATAAGATCGATACCCTTATCGAAACTTTTCTAAAATTAGTTTTACTTAATAAAATCAAAATTTTTCAAATCCAAAACTTTTCAGACGGTAATCATTTTTATTTTAAACTTTTCATTAAATTGAGTAATTTTTTTGTTAAAAAATTAAATTGAATTTATTTTTTATTAAATATCAACATATTTAAATTTTTTTAAAAATTTTTAAAAAATAAAAAAATATCATGTCATCAACTGAGATGACGTGGTACATGCCACGTCATCACTGTATTGACTTGACAGGGACCACATCATTAACTTTGCTGATGTGACACGTCAACATAATTGACAAAAAAATTAACGGTTGGGTATAATTATGTGACGAAAAAAAAATTTTATACCAATTTTCACAAAAAAAAATGTTTTGAATAAAAATCAACAAATAACCGTAAATTTTGGATAAAATTAACCTTTATGCCATTTTTATTTGCAAACCTTTCTCTCAAAAAAAATTTTCATTGTTTTGAATTGTTTGATTAAATCCAATAATATCCACTTCCCACGTACATTTTCAGTCATGTCATTTAACTTTAAGAATAAGATAAATGACTATATTTAATAAGAAAATAGTATTATTTAATAGTATTAAATAATTTTTTTTTTTTGAATTTAATTATAAAATGATTGATATTATTTTATTACTTTTATAAAATCAACCCAATGAATTCAAAAAAAAATTTCCCTTACTTCAAATACAAAATAAATTCTAAATCACATTCACGCTAATCCGACATTCCGACACATTAGTTATCACAATGGTAATCTAGCATGTGACCTCAAGCCTTGTATGCGTAGGGGAAAAATCTTTCTTTTCTTTTGTTTTTTCCCATCATTTTCTTTTTCTTTGATCTAGATCCGCATCTTGAGATCTTTCTATTTTTAAATGTACCACCGCGGTATTTCATAATTTTCATCTTAATGCAAACTTCCTAAGTCTACGTTGCTTTCATTGTCCGCCAGAGACGGGAACTAGAAAATTGTCCTGACTACTGGAAAACTGCCAAATATAATTTATTGCAATGGAGAGAGACTCCTTGACCAACTATACAGAAGATGGTGGAGAAATGCCGAGACACGTCGTTTACGGAGATTTTTGACTCGAGAGATAAAAAATAGAGTTTAAGCTTGTGAAGTGTGAAAAAACAGAAATGGTTTGCGAGAAAAATGGGATCCAGTCATTTGTTGTTTGGACAGCGGCTGCAGCCCTCCGTTCTTTTATTGATTATCATACTTGTTGGTTTGTTGGACTTCCACCCGCCAGTCATAGTCGGAAACCGTAAACAATAAAACGACGGCTGAAATTTCCTTTGCCGGATTGGTTTTGGGGAAAATGGGATGGCAAATTGAGCATAAGATTATTCCATTCCCCCCTCTGGCATTTAATTTTTTTTTATTATACTTAACAAAGAGCGTATTGTCATCACCAAGTTGCATGATAAGTTGTCGTGTTTTTACCCACGTGACTCAAGTTTGAATTTTCACGCCCGCATTTTCTCTTAACAAATAAGTTATGAATGGCTTTGGCCAATGCAAAGATTAAAGTATGGTATTGAGTTATAGATTCGGTAATCACTGTACTTGCAAGTGACAAAGCCTCGCTCGATAATATTGATGTTCGGCTTGTTGGTTTATTCAATAAAAAATAATTAAATAAAGACGTTAACAAGTAACTCATAACTTCGATCTGCAAGTTAAATGACCAATACCCAGTTAATGCACTTTCTTTTTGTTTTGAAAAAAAAGACTACTGTTTTCTAATTTTTGAAGGGGGTAATCAGGCATGGTAAGGACCAATAGATGAAGATTTAGGATATTATTACGTGGAGTTTTTGTCCAGAAGTCACTATCGTGTGCAGGATGCTTGCTAACCTGCGCCGAGAGCACTTTCTAGTTAGTGCTCCCCTGGTGGAGCTTCATAGGTCCTTGGTGCCTTTTTTTTGGTTGTTTTCTCTTCTGGTTCGTCTCGATTCGTGGTGGGGGTTGGTTTTGGTTCTTTGATTCCTGTGTTTTTTGTTGTGTGTCGTGCTCTAGTGGGCCTCAAGGTTTGTGAGTTTGCTCCCTTGCCTCCCCCAGTAGTTTTTACAATCGGCGTGAGGATGGGGGGTTCTTTTTACTAACTTCCGGTCCAGCCTTGTACATAGTGCACAGTTCCAACGGCCTCAGCTTCCCTTCTGTGCCTCAGGGTGGTTTTACCGGTGTGGGTCGCAGTGTTGCTTTGGGTGTGTCGTTTGTTCTCCAGTGCTTCTTATGGGACCTGTTGTGGTTTCAGGCAGTTTCCGATCCTTTGTTATAGCCTGTTGGCGTTTCAGCCACTATTCGATGACACAACTCTCATCGGCGGTCGTCAATGCCGACCTCTTTCAATGAGAGGCATCTGTGGAGCTGTTGGGTTTGGGCCAATGTGCCTTTGTTTTGTGGGCCGGATGTGTCTGGATTTTGGGTCCAAATGTTGGCTTTGCTGTGGCTTGCTCTAGTGGATTTCCCTATTGGGTTGGTTTAGGTTGTTGAGCTTTATGTATATAAAGCTTTTGAGCCCTGACTGTGCTCTATATTTTAAGTTTAAATGAACTCATATCTTTTCTGTTGGTTAAAAAAAAAAAAAGATTTAGGATATTGGCTTTAGCAGACCTGTGCTATTAGTATTGATAAATCTTATGCTTGGAGAAAATAAATATTTTTTTCAGTTGAGCTTCCTACCTCCAATAATCCAAAACTTATCCATGTGTTCTCATGTATTCTCTATCCTCTTTTTTTGTCTTGTTGTCCAGAGTCATCAAATTTTTTCGTCTATCTAAGGGGTTGATTATACATCAAAGGCCATATATTTTAGAACTTTGGTATGCATTTGCTCGTTCAACTTATGATATATAGGATTTACTATTTGGAGTCGAGGAGGTATTATCGTGCTCCATCTTGTTAATGTGCACCGAGAGCATTTTTGTCGGTTTTTGGGTTTTTCTCTCCAGTACTATTCTGGATTGTGCACATCTGTGAGCTTGTACTTCATTTTCTGAAGCTCCATTGGTTCGTGGTGGTCGTTCATCTCGTTCTGGTTGATGCTTAGGTTTCGTTGTTTTGGGTTCATGGGTAGGGGTTCGTCAGTCCACTAGTCTCATTTCCTCTTTTGCCCTTAGCTGGTTGGATCGCTTATCTTCACTGGTCTCCTACCCACTCTGGTCGCGGCTGAGGTCGACTCAGTGGTGGAGGAGGTTTCTTTTTGTGGTCCAGTTGGAGTTGTATGCATCGTTGTCGTGGGGCTTGGGGACGCTGGTTTCCCTCGGTATTTGGGGATGGGTCCTAGTTGCTGGATGAGGCTTGGCTTAATATATTCGAAAGGATTTACTATCTGGAGTCGAGGAGGTGTTATCGTGCTCAATATTGTCAACGTGCGCCAAGAGCATTTATGTTGGTTTTTGGGTTTTTCTCTCCGGTACCAATCTAGATTGTGCACCTCTGTGAGCTTGTGCTTCGTTTTCTATAGCTCCATTGGTTCGTGGTGGTCATTCATTGCCTTCTCGTCGACGTTTAGGTTTTGTTGTTTTGGGTTTCATAGGTAAGAGTTTATCGGTCCGCTAGTCTCATTTCCTCTTCTGCCCTTAGCTGGTTGCATCTCTTGTCTTCATTGCTCTCCTACCCTTTATGGTCGCGGTTGAGGCCGACTCGGTGGCGGAGGAGGTTTCTTTTTTTATGGTCCAATTGGAGTTGTATGGATTGTTGTGGTAGGGCTTGGGGACACTGGTTTCCCTCAACATTTGGGAATGGGTCCTAGTTACTAGATAAGGCTTGGCTCAATTTCTCCATCCGTTTATTGGTGGTTCAGTTGGAGCTTGTTGTTTGGTTGTAGCCATATTTGGCATGTAGCCGCTTTGGGTGGCTGTGCTCTCACCAATGTGTCACTGGTGCTAGCCCCTCCCTATCGGTGGGGGTCGTGGGAGCTTCCAAGGACTGTTGTCTTTTTCCCTATGGCCTTTGGGCCGCTTTTTCCTGGGCCTTGGGCCTAGGTGCCTTGGGCCATGCTAATGTCCATGTCTAATGCTCTTCCCTGTGAGCTTGTGCAAATGGCTTGGGTCAGTTTGAGCTCTCTTGTATATATGGATGGCTCTTTTTTTGGACCCTGATTGTATACGTTTCTTTTTCCTGCAATAAAATGCTTTGCTTGTGGTTATATATATATATATATATATATATATAAGTTTTTTTCTTTTTGGACATTTATGATAAATGAATTGCATATGCCAAAAAATGAAGAGAAAGACGAGAAAAGTCTTCAGATGAAAGCATCCAGTGAATGCCAATCCCAAATGAAATAGGATGTCCATTTGGAAGCTTGCGGCCTGTCATATTTTAGCTAATTCCTAGCAGAGCATTCCCAAGTGGCAGAAGTGGGATGGGGCCTATTTCCATGGGAGAGGGAGGGGACAATCAACCAAGTGGGGTGGGATTGAATTACTAAAGATTGCTCTTCTTTTCACATTTCCGAGTTTTCCGCGAGGACAGGTTAGTTCAGGACAAAACGGTAGATCACAATCGAAATATGAAAACATTTTTGTTCGGACTTCAGAGAGAGAACATGTGAGATTTGTGTAAAAATTAAAATCAAGGACTCGGTGAGTTTTCTGATGACAAAAAAAAAAAAAGACTAAAATTCAATGTAAAAGACATGGTTGTTGCTGTTTTTTTTTTTTTTCTTTTTTCTAAAAAAAATGCTCTTTTGATTACTGACTGTTCCCATCTTCGCATGTTAGAAGATGCACCTTGAAACTCCGGCTGTTGATTCGCTCAATGCCCACATGTTGCTGCACTGCACATGATGCCTTTTTTTTTTTTTTTTTTGAGGTGCTCCACTGCACATGATGCTGGACCAAACCATTCATGTCAGTGTTAGATTAGGATATTAAAATGACTCACCAAGTCCTGACGATATCATGAACGGAAGCCTCTTGAGGATGCATTTATGTATATTCAGTTTCATGCAAGGTTTCATGTATATAGATATCGAAACAGATACAGATACAATAATATAATAATTTTAAAAAAATTATTACACGAATACAATTATATATATACATACACTAAACAACAATTCAAGTAAATATACACACATAAATTTAAGAAAATATTATTATTTAAAATATGTATTATTGTTGTTACTTCCAAAATTAAATACAAAATATAAGCTTTTATTTGTAGGGGTAACATTAATTTCAAATTAAGTTTAATTTTTATTATCACAAATTTAAAAAATGAATTACATAATTTATACAAAAACATAAGAATATAGCACTTGAAAAAAAAAAAAAACTTTCACCGCCCATCTGTCATTTTTTTAAACATTTTGTGTATTTTTTTAAAAATAAAGTCTTCAGCATATTTTAAGCGTGTCTTAACCGTGTTTTTAAAGTACATAAACTATATCTAAATTTTATTTTTGTATTTATTTACAGACACATTTTTTACGTATTCAATTTATATTTATATCGTTTCGAACTCGTATCCGATACAAATACTGCATCCAAATTATTGTGTCCATGCATCTTAGGTTTCAAGGGGCACGACGGTCGCTTTATGTCGTTTAATGAAGAAAAATATAGATTTTTTTTTTTTTCGGTAAATATAGATTTTTTATTTGGTGGAGAAAAATATATAATTAACAAAGGCCGAAGGGCCGTTCATACATCAAATTCTAATGCCCCAAGCCCAACAATTTTCCCATTGCTTTCACTCATTAAATGCTCTTCTCTGTTACCGATCCAGATATTAAATGCAGCAGCTGGAAAATCCACCCACCTTTCCTCAAAATAATCTCCACTAATCCTCCCCTTTCCTTTTCTCCAAATGGATTCCCCTAAAATCCCATTTCTCCCCCCAAATGTCCACCACCACCACCACCACCACTTCTTCACCCATCACCACCGCCACTTCCCACTCCTCCTCCTCCTCCTCCACCAATTACCTCACCAATCTCGGGCTTGGCTACTCGATAGCCATAGCCCTGGGCTTCCTCGTCCTCCTCTCCACCATCCTCCTTGCATCCTACATGTGTTGCCGTGCCTCCCGCAACCGCTCCGGCAACAATAGCAATAATAATAACAACCGCAACACCGCATCCGCCTCTGATGGTATAATTCTCCCTCGCATTATCTTCGTGGCCGAAGACGATGACGAACAAGACCGAGATCGAGATGACGCGGCCACCGTTGGCCTCGACCAGGCTGTAATAAACTCGTACCCGAAGTTTCAGTTCACAAAGGACGGGTCTTTGAGCGGGAACAACACGACTTGTTCGATCTGTTTGTGCGAGTACAAGGATTTGGAGATGTTGAGGATGATGCCCGAGTGCCGGCATTTTTTCCATTTGTGTTGTATTGATGCTTGGCTCAAGCTTAATGGGTCGTGCCCTTTTTGCCGGAACTCGCCGTTGCCGACCCCGCTTTCCACGCCGTTGTCGGAGGTCGTGCCTCTGTCGCAGTACGCGGCGGATCGGAGTAGGAGGTGAATGACACCAAATTGTGGAGTGGTGGGTGATTTTGGGGTTTGGTTTGGTGTGCTTGGTTGGGCTTGTAAATTTCTGTGCTTTTAGTTTGGCAGGGGTAGTGAGATTTAGGGCTTTTTTTTTTGGCTTAGTGAATTGCTATTTTGGATTGTTAAATAGTTTGGGAAGTCTCCATAAAGAAGGGTTTTGGAATTGGGGAGAAACACTTAGCCATACAGTTTGCTGATCTATGCAATGTAGAATGTAGAAATTGGGAATTGGGTACTTCTGAATCAAAATATTTTTTGTTTTTACTTTCTCTTTTAAGAATTATGTACCTTTTCATGAAATGCAAGTTTTTATTTATTTTTTCTTTTTTTTATCTCATTTTTTATGGTTATTATGTTAATTGACGTGCTGATAATTACTTCATTGGATCTCGGACGCTGTAGTTGGCAGAAAATGCCTTTGTTACAAATAAAATAAGCATTGAAACATGGAGAAGCACGACTAATCTAGCCATAATTACTTAAATTAAAATTTTAAGAATCTGCTTGCATCAACTATTGCTAAGCGATGAAACAGTTTGTCGCTTAAAGTGCGGGGCGCCCTTTCTTTTTGTCTCATTCAAAGCCTTTCTTTTGGCTTACTTTGGCTTTTTGTTTTTAAATTTATTTCAAGTAACGACTTTATTGTAACTTCTTGATTCTTATGAAAATTGCAAATTTTCTTGGGAGTGTGGACTGCAACTTTGTTTTTTTTCTTGCCTAAAGTATGATGCTTGCAGAATTACAATAAATATCTGTAGCAGATGATGTTTATTTAGCTGCATCATTTTTGTATGGCTGAAAGGTAGCTAAGAAGATTTTCATGCTGTTTCTTGTGTGTAACTTTTGAAAGCTTTTGAACTACTAGTACATCATGTATAACATAGGAAAAAGGTATTAGATCGAGTTAAATGTTATGTATATCATTATAAATTTATTATACATCAACTTTAATTATAATTTTCATATTTTACATATTTTTTAAACAAAAAACATATAACATACAAAATTATTAAAATTAATATATATAAATTAATTCAGTCCATCCCTTATTTTTGGCTCTCACTCCCACTTTTGCCCTATAACGTAATGAAGCGTTGACTGACCCTCCCCAAAGGCTGCAGGTCCCTTAGCAGTTTTGTTTTTTTGTTGACTGAAGGTCCCTTAGTGGTTGAAATTCAATAAATTAATTATGTTCATGAAGTCTTGAGAGGGTGCAAGTGGAGTACGCCTGGATGCTCAAAAATCCATGTGGGTAGAAAATAGATATTGTGACTCAGATCTCAATATCTCGTGCATTGTTTACCAATTAAATCACACGATCCTCAGTCAAACCCGCCAACCCCACCATCAACCCCTGCCGCTCCCAGCTAATGCTCCTCCAACTTCAGAATTTCAGGTACTCTAACACCCTCTTAATTTTCTTCTTTTTTTATCCCTTGGTAAAAGGTAGCTGCTTATACAATTGGTGATTTATGCAAATTCAAAGTCATGATCTGATCTTGATGAGTGATTTTAGCACACACAACATTGATGGTCTTTTGTGAGGGTTCTATAAGTGCAGCTGCTGTTCATTTCATCAGCAGTGAATACTTTCAGATTTCAGAAGTCTCAAAGACAGATGCAAAACATTTCTTTGAAGTTAAGGAGGTGGCGTAGACCCCACAGGTCAATTTATGTACTTGGTATCTTAACTGTTCTGATTACTGTTGCTACTTTGTTCAATTTCTACTCCATCAGATCTCTGTTTTTCTCGGATGCAATCTGTAGTGAGGAAAAAATTGGGGGAATTAGAGTTAGCAGTGAAGTAAAAATAACTATCCAAACTATCATTCAAAAAATCGAAAAAGAAATGAATGAGATGAAAGATTGGCAGACAGAGTCACCAGCAGCAGCACATGCATCAAGGTATGATACTTTTCTTGCTGATGTTTTGGGGCTGATCAAGTCATTAGAATCGTCTTTGCCTTTGCATGATGAACTTCATCAGCAAAATAGTGAAATCAGAGCTGTTCCGCAAATACTAAGACCAGCACAACAATTTGTTGAACCTTCTGAATTCTTCCTAGTAGAGGAGATCCGGAAATATGTACGAAGCAAACCAAACCGATTAGGGAAACAAAATTTTATGGGAGCTAATGGGACATTTACGAGCATTGGACATGGTTGTTTTGCCATGAAGCAAGAGCTTGAAGAGTACATGGATTATGATGTTGGCGAAATATGCAATGATGATTGGAAACTAGCTCAAAGACTGATGGTTCATGGGTGTGATCCCTTACCGAGGAGGAGGTGCTTTTCAAGAGCCCCAAAGTTATATGTCAAGCCATTTCCCATAAACGAGTCAATGTGGAAGCTGCCTGACGATCGAAATGTCCGGTGGAGCCAGTATAGGTGCAAGAACTTCACTTGCTTAGCCAGCAATATTACTCGCAAGGGGTTCTTCAAGTGTGCAGATTGCTTCAATCTAACACACCACGAAATGCCCAGATGGATGGAACTAGTGAATTTGGACCCCAACACGAATCTCACTGCAGATTTCCTGATATCTGAAGTGCTTCAAATTAAGCCTAGGGAGATCAGAATTGGTTTGGATTTCAGTGTGGGAACCGGGACCTTTGCGGCCCGAATGAGAGAGTTCAATGTCACGATAGTCTCAGCTACCATCAATCTCGGAGCACCCTTCAACGAAATGATTGCTCTTCGAGGACTTGTACCCCTTTACTTGACCATAAATCAACGGCTTCCATTTTTTGATAATACACTTGATATAATACACACAACCAGATTTCTAGATCATTGGATAGATTTTGTAGTCCTAGACTTCATATTGTATGATTGGGACAGAGTTTTGAGACCAGGTGGCTTGCTGTGGATTGACAGCTTCTTTTGTCTGAAGGAGGATTTGGATGATTACTTGGACGCCTTTAGGATTCTAAGGTACAAGAAGCATAAATGGGTGGTTGTTCCTAAGCTGGACAAGGACGACCGTGAAGTGTTCTTTTCTGCTTTACTGGAAAAGCCCTCGAGACCTTTCCGTTGATTTAGATACTGGTCTATAGCAATTATTCAATTCACAACTTTCCAGCTCCTTTTATCATAATTTATGCGCGTCATTTCAAGTCTATGTCTTCGTAATTTACTGTTTTCTTGTAGGTATTTGCATGGTTACAATGCTTCAGAGGGATTATATTCTGGACGCGTTTTTACTACATTAGGGTGCTGCTCAATTTAACCCCATTTCGAACCCAAAAATTAAAATAAAAAGAGTTGCATGTTTCTTTTTTCCTGGTTCACTTGTTCATATTCCTTCATTCAGCGCGATAAAGATCTTGTCTAGCAATCTAGATGATGCTTCACTGGTTTCATGATTTCATCACACAGCAATGGCGACAAATTCTTAAACGCAAGCACATTTTCTAACACAAGCACAATTTGAAATATTCGAATTCTCGGTTATCATTCTCTCTTATGTCGAAGGACCCCGGTTATACGGCTAAGAAAATTTCAATTCAAGTAGCCATATATATAATTAAAACCAAAAAATAGATAGATATTATCCATCAAAAGAAAAAATAGATAGATATTATTCTAAAATCTAATGCACAAAATATATATTACCCATTATATTTATGTTTTTTTTGAAAATTTTACCCACCATCTTTTTTTTTTTTTAAAATGATATAAAACAAAAATTCACCTTTCATGTTTGGGGAGTTTTTAGTTTTCTACCCACTTCTTCATTTTTTTTGTTAAATTCCACCCTTTACTTTAATTTTGTAATTGAAAATTACTTTTTACAGTTAACTTCGCCACACAGCGCACCATCTCAGGGTAACTCTGTCATGTCATTTGCGATGTCAGCAAATTGAGTGCTGACATGGCTGTTTTCAATTTTCAAAAAAAAAAAAAGAAAATTTCAAAAAAAATAAGAGGAAGAAAATTTTTTTAGAAAAATATAGGAAAATCAAATAATAATTATATATTTTTCTCAAAATTTTTTTAAAAAAGGCAACAAAAATTAAAAATTTTTAAAAAAAACCAAATTAAAAAAATAGTTATGTATTTTTTTCCAAATTTCAAAATAAAAAGGGCAAAAGAAAGAAAAACTTTTCAGAAAAATATTAAAAAAATAAAAATAATTACATATTTTTCCAAAATTAAAAAAAGGTAAAATGAATAAATATTTTAAGAAAAATATGCAAAAACCAAAAAATAATCATATATTTTTCTCAAATTTCAAAAAAATAAAAAAATAAAAAAATTAAAGAAATATACAAAAATAAAAAATAATTCCATATTTTTCCCAAATTTCAACAAAAAAGGTAAAAGGAAATTCGGTTTCTTAAAATAAAGAAATAGAAAATTAGAACTTCAGTTTCTAAAAATTAAAAAAAAATTCAGAATTTTGGTTTTATGAAAAAAAAGTGAAATTTTCTTTTTTTTAAAAAAACAAAAATTTTGAATTTTTTATTTTTAAAACAATAAAATTAAGATATTCTTAAAAAAATATTAAAAACTGTCACGTCAACAACACGCTGATGTGGCAAAATTAGTCTGAAGTGACAAACAGCATAGCGTCAGGTGGAGAAGTTAATGATAAATGGTAATTTTTTGTTACGAAATTAACGTAGATAATGGAATTCAAAAAAAAAAAAAAGTCAAAACTCAAAATTTTCCCAATCGTGGATGACAATTTTTTGTTTTATGCCTTTCAAAATCTATCCACCATGTTTGTGCAATTTTTTTTTCGAAAAACCCATATGGCTGCGAGCTGTCCGACGGGAGGCAGATGCGCAGCCATGTAGATGCCTCCTTTTGGTTTTTTTTAAGAAATAAGTTTTAAAATAACCATAGATATATTTAAAATAATAATAAATATATTTTAGAGTTTAGAATTTAGAGTTTAAATTTTTTTGAATTTTATTTAAAAAAATAAGTTTTATAACAATACTAAATATATTTATGATAATAATAAATACGTATAAACTTTAATTATTGTTGTACAAAATATATCACTAGTTATAATATAAATACTGTTTAGTCACAAATTAATCTGGTCATGTAATAGGCCTTTTTTTCTAAAAATTGTTTAATTTTTTTAAAAAAATCGTATTACGTAATCAGACTAATTTGTAATTAAAAAGTATCTATATTGTAAATAACAGTATATTTTATGCAACAATCACCGAAAAAATATAAATTAAAAAAATAATTTTTTATTATATATTTTATTATTATAATTATATAAAATATATTAATTGTTATAATATATATATTATTTAGTTAAATTTTTATTTAACTATTTAAAAAAAAACAAAGGTAACATCGGCGCGTCTGTTTTGCGTGTCGGGCAGCGCACAATTATGCAGGTTGGCCCTTTTGCGTTTTACTTTTCGCCGTAGTGTGCCACTTAGAAGTCTAATGAATGCCATGTAAGCAGAGTAGGGAGCCACCTTGCAAATTTTGTAATGACCAGACAATACTGTTTTTTAAAAAAATTTTAACATTAAAAATTAATTTTTACTTTAAAAAAAAAGTATTCTTAATAAAAATTCTTATTAATTTTATTTTTTATTTTAATATATAAAATTAATTTATAATTTAATATTATTTAAATATTATTTTTAATTTTTTTAATAAATTTTATTTATTAAATAATTAAAATTATAAATAAATTATATACACTAAAAAAAATAAAATAATAATACTCTAAACAAAACTAAAGAAAAAGACCTTCTGCAAAATTATAATATGCTTTTGATTTTGGGATCGCAACTCGCCGCCGTCGGACCTTCACTCGCTGTCTCTTGCGCAGCCGTGTCATTGTACTGTCGCCGGAAGTCGTCTCCCACACCATCAGACGTCGATTTCCGGCATCCTCGCGATCATCAAAAGCCGGATTAGCGTAGCATCTACCAGCATCCAAAGCCTCGATCACTGTTTATATTTTTGTTGAAAATGGACCGCCGATCGCCGTTAGTTCCGTGCTTGATCATATCGCCGCCACCCGAATGTCTCACTGGTCGGATCTGCTACGATATTTTTTTAGGAGTTGTTGGCCGGGGGTTGTTGATGGTCGGTGTGAACGGGCGGAGAGTATAATGTTTTTTCTAATTTTTTTTAATTTAAATTCTGAAAATAATTAAAACTTATGTTTAACAAAATCTGGAAAAAAAATTTAAGTTACAATTTACAAATATTTGTAATGTTTTTCAGAATTCTAATTCTTGAATATTTTGTTTTTAAAATTGTTTAGAATATTTTCTGTTTTCACAAAAAATTTCTAATTTTCATAATAGAATTTGTTTATAATTATTTTTTATTTGTTAAAATTAATTTCTAAATTTCAGAATTTTTGAGAAAAAATTATGCCACGTCGATAAAAAATTTTCATGTTAACACTTTAGATTTTAGTTTATGTACTCGTACTCTTAACCAACAAATGCTAGGTGATCCCAAAAAAAAACTTAACGAAAATTTGTAGTGGACGCTGAATTTTAAATTTAATAATTATTATAATTTTTTAGTATTTAAATATTAAGTTTATTTTTATAAAAATAATTGAATAAGATATAGATAAATAAAAATTATCTTAATTTTATTTTATAAATTTAATAATTAATATATTTATAACAAATTTAATTTTTTAAAAATAAAAGTAGTATAAAAAATATATTTAATAATAAAATAAATTTGAAAATGGATTCTTTCTCTGTACGTGTCCAGGCGCAAGGACAACGTTGAGCCCACTATAGATTCTCAGTGCGTCAGACAACTACAATGTAATAGCCGTCCACTCCGCCTAGTCTTGTATCTGGATGCCATGTGTCACTGCCACCTTTGGGATGGTTAAAAATTTAAATGAGAGGAGACTGCCCAATTCAGGTTAGAAAAAGTTACAAATTTTAAATTGAATTTATATAAAATTTATATATTATCTATTAAAAAAAATTATAATAAAATTTAAATTTTAAATTTTTTAAATAAAAATTGTAACACCTTATTAATTCAACCAACTTTACTTGGCTGTCACTATCGCCTTTACTAAGTCGGTGCCTTCCCATATGTCCAAGCCCACCGGCCCCCATAAAATGCCAAGCCAAAAACTTCTAAAAAATGGCAACTCCTCCTCGACAAAAGTAGACGCCGTCGCTCCTCGATCTTCTCAAATCTAACGCCGTCACCTTTTCCCATTTCAAATTCTACCCGAACCTCAGGTTCGGACTGCTCGTCGTTTTTATATGTATTAGGCATTAGCCCAGGTCCCCCATACAAGATTTTAATGGCTATTTAGCCGACTGGCACGCTAGTCGTCGTAGTTGATATTTTTATTTAATTTGTGTGATTCATTTCGGCTAAAATTAGGGTGCCGAATCTGGCATTTGTCAGGATCCGAATAGAATGGCGGAGCATTCCGAGAATCCGATTGAGTCCGTGATGGAGAAGATAACCGAGAAGATCCACGATCACGATTCGTCCTCTGATTCGGATTCGGACTCCGACAAGAAGCTGCATTCGCCGTCGTCGGTGAAATCCAAGATTTATCGGTTGTTTGGGAGAGAGAAACCTGTTCACAAGGTTCTCGGCGGAGGCAAGGGTACGGACATTCTGGTCTTTATTTATTTATCTATTTTTTTTTTCATTTTATGCGTTTTAATTATTGTCATTATTCTATTTTTATTTTTATTTTTTTTACTTTATTATGATCTATTTCAAAGTTGTTCAGTCAAAGGAAACTTAGATTTGATTTTTTGTTTGTGTAGCTTTTGCTTGTTTTCTACATCAGAAGTAATTATACGGTGCGTTTTGCGGGTTTAATCATAGAAGAGGCTATGATGTTGCCGTTGTAATAATATCACGTAACAATATTGGCGAATTTGAATAGAGAGTGATAGGAGTTGTCGGATGATTGAATTTATGTATTTATATAAAATAAAAAAAAACAGATAAATTGGCAGAAGTCGGTAGCTACTTATTTAAAGTCATATAGTGTTGATTTACTATTATTAAAGTAATTTCTGTAGGCTTCTACTGGGGTTTTCTTTGCTGGATTTCTAATGGAGATCTCTTTTAAACTCTAATAGATGGATTTGTTATTGTTACTCGATGTTTTAGAAAATATCTGGGAAGTGATACATCCTTAAGAAATTACTATTATTTAGTTGAGTAGCAATTGAGGAAAATAAGAACTTGAAGAGACTATTTGCAGCATGTTATTTAGTTGAAATTAAGGAAAATTACCCAATTGGTAAACTGTATCATTTTCCTTTATTTTTGCGCCTTATGACAACTTTTATTATTGGAAGAAGGCATTATCTGTGTTTTTTTTTTGTTTAATCTGAAATCAATTTCATACAGCTGCTGATGTATTCTTATGGAGGAACAAAAAGGTCTCAGCGGGTGTACTTGGTGCGGTCACTGTAATTTGGGTCCTTTTTGAGCTCATTGAATATCACCTGCTTACTTTAGCGTGCCACACGTTGATACTTTCCTTGGCAGTCTTGTTCTTGTGGTCCAATGCTCATACTTTTATCAACAAGTAACCTTCTTGTCCTTGCGTTAGAGGCGTCCCTTGCCTACCTCTTTTCTTTTTGAGTTAGCCCGTGGGGGTTGGATAAAATTATGATATTTCCTTCTGAACATTGTACACAGGACTGCACCTCGCATTCCAGATATTCATCTTCCCGAGGAACCATTCCTCCAGGTTGCTTCGGCACTGAGGACTGAAATCAATGAAGCTTTCTCGGTATTACGCAACATCGCATCCGGAAAAGACTTGAAGAAGTTTCTCATTGTATGGTGATTGCATATCTCATCATTCTATTTCTGAAGTTTCTTCTTGGCATTAATGCAGATCATTTATGCTGGCTTGTTGGATCTTTTCAGGGCTCCTTCCGCATTTTGTTGCATTTTCTTTTGTGATTTTTTTCAAATTATCCAGATTTGGTATTCCAGTATCTCTGATTAGGCATGCAATTCTTGTGTATTCTTAGCCTGACCAACAATAAGGTTAGGGTTTTACTATAGTCTGATATCTGTGTTTGTTTCTTATGTCAGGTTATAGCTGCCTTGTGGCTTATGTCAGTTGTGGGGAGTTGGTGCAATTTCCTAACCTTGTTTTATATAGGTAATGACTATAGAGGCTGCTATGATTTACTAGCGTCAGTTTTGGTAATATTCTGAATACGATGGTTCTTCATATAAACAGCCTTCATATTACTGCACACGATACCGGTGTTCTATGAGAAGTATGAGGACAAGGTTGACCCATTTGCTGAGAAGGCGATGATAGAGATTAAGAAGCAATATGCAGTGTTTGATGCTAAGGTTCTTAGTAAGATCCCAGTAGGTGCAGTGAAAGCCAAGAGAGTCTAGGAAGGGAGGCTGATTGTTAGTAGTTACATTTTGGTGGTCAAGGTTTGCTGGTTATGATTGCCCTTTGGAAAAGACTCTTTTTGATTGTTTTGTTTCATTACCCCCTCCAACTATTTTCAAGTTTAGTGTTTTCCATTGGAATGGATTTGGAATATGGGGTTGTTAAGAGAATCTTGTAAGTTCTATATGCTTCACAATCATTTTGCAGCTAGTGCCCCCTGAATTTGTCATTTTTGGCACTTTCCTTATATTTGGTATCTTTTGATTGTCTGGTTCATGAATTGATTTGGACCATTTTCACATTATGCGATAGCTTTGAACATTTAGTTATTTGACTCTGGTGATTATGTGCTTGCTGTTTGTAGCTTTCATTTTGTAATAGAGCCAGACATCCAGTTTTTGACGCCAGGTTATGGCCATCTGTTTGGAGTCAGTCAGTATGCATATCGGAGCGCATTACAGAACTTTGTTCAGAAACCTCAATAACATTTGCAGTCTAGGCATTAGAGGCTAGTAGCCTAAAATTTCATCAATTCTTTTATTTGAAATAATCGATTCTAATTTCCTTCAAGATTATATGTTTTGGGATTAATCTTCCCAACCTAAAACTTATTGGAAACGAGAAGCAAATGTGAATTCAATAAAAAAGGAATTCTGACTTGTAAGCTGGCCTATTTGTGAAGGCAACGGATTGCTGCTATTTGGGGGAGTTTGCTTGCTTCCTTGCTTCAAACACTTTGTATTGCGAGTTTTGACTCAAGCTTCTATTGTTCGCTTTCATCCATGGGCCCACAAAGTGCAAGACTTGCAGTCACTATTGGCCTTAGGGGGTGTTCTTTTCTCTTGGAGTTGTGGTAAAACAAGCACGCCCATGTTTAGGCCTCAGAATCAATCGTGGTGAGGCCTGTATAACAAATACAGAGAGCTACAGAAAGTAAGAGGGTAAAGGGGATGCGGAAGATGCACTCGATGAACTGGGCCTCTCAGTCCCAAGAAACATGATGGCTACTAATGGTTTTATAATCCTTTATGACCAAAAAAAAAAATTGGTATTATAATCCTTTCCATTATGATATGAAAATAATTGAATAGACAGATTATTTGTCACAGCAAGAATAGACAGTATAATTGGAAAGCAATTTACAAAATCAATAATCTCATCATTATAATTACTACTTATATGATTCAACTGATTTAAAAGTTTAGTTGTGGGTAAGAGATTTTAAAATAAAATCTTGCTCACAGTAGTAATAAATATAAATCTTCAACTCACTGTTTGATGTAATAAATATTGTAATCATCTGGTTACTTCATACCTCTCTAGATACAGAAGTGCAATACTTTTTAATGAAATTGCAGGGTACCACTTTTACTTTTTCATATATTTTTCCAAAAAAAAAATCTCATCGTTTTGGTATTACTCTTAGATATGCAAAGTGATGTCCACTGTCCAATAATGTTAGGTCTTTAGGTAGGGGTGTTCATGGTTTGGTTACTTGAATGAAACTCATATAACAAAAAATTGAATTGAAATTTCAGTTATGTAAACTTGAAAATTGTTTTCGAACCCAGTATTCGATTTGGTCTTGGTTACCTAACTGAAAAAATTGAAATAAAAAAGTTCTCAATTTTCATCTAGATCTAAGTAATTGATTCTCTATTTTACCAATAATTGGAGAAAACTTTGAACTCATAACTTACAATATCACATGATAATCCACCAATTTAATTTACATTCTTGTAAAATCATAATATCTTATATGTTTTTTTCTTATACTTAATAAGCAAGTTCACAAACAAAAGCAACTAAGAATAAATAAAGGAAACAGTCTACAACCACCATCCGAAACAAATGCAAGATAATATGTATGTTCTATCAATTAGCCAAGTACATATCCATGATAGCCACAGCTCAAACAAAAGCAAAATTTACGAGTGTCAATCCAAAATGTTGCAAACCCATATTAACCCGAAACCATTTTATAAATATTTGATTCAGTTCGGTTAACTACGATTTTTTAATATTGAAAGTCAATCCCAAATCAATTTTTTTGATTTTTCACTTGGTTCGGTTAACTAATTATCAAATTAGTTTAGTTATCGGAAAATTCAATTCTGTCATATAACCAAAATTTTCAATTTTTTTTTAGCAGTAGCCATGGTGGCAAACGGCTTGAAATTTACCTAAGAAAGTTGGGGACCATAATTCTGTGTTAAGAGAAAATTTTGATGTTAAGAAACCCTTATAGTAGTTGGGCTTCTCGGTTGGGAAATGTTTGGGCCTTCTGGGCTTGGTTGGGCACAGAAGTCGGACATCTCGCTCGGACATCTATACAAAATGCAACTATATTTCTTGACCGAAAAATGCATCTATATTTAATCCGAAGGGGCGTCAGACAGCGAGGAGGCGATCTAGATAGGTCTTAAAACCATCGAGTTCAGCTCGCCGCCATCTTAGCAGCTGTCTGTCTGTGTGTCTGTCTGTTGTTCTTCTTCTGTCTTTCTTTCGTCTAATTTTTCTGCTTTCATTACAAAAAGTATGTAGAACAAATGGATGCGATGACGATAAAGAAATATTGAAAATCGTTCGATTGCGTGGTGGTGGTTTCGGAACCACCCCACGCAAGATGATTGCGTTATTTTCTGGTTCGTATTCACCGAGCATCTTCTTATCTTTAATTACTCTTTTTCTTTCTTTTTTTTTTTTGTTAAATTGGGTTTTCTTAAACGAAGGACCTATGGAGGGAGTGCTATTATTGGGTGCGCTCTTATCCAAGTTTGCCTTCGGACATTTAGTGTCGAAATTGGATGACTGGAGCTGTAATGTTTCGGGTGCGGTTCTAGTTCGACTTTATCCCATTTTCGCACAATTCTGTTTTTTTTTTTTTTTTTTTTTTTGAATTTGTTAGAAATTTAATAAAAATTGTTAGGGAAATGTGAAGGAATCTGAACATTGAGGCCTCTCTAACAAAACACTTGAAATAGCCCTTCGCAGACCAATTTTTTGCCGAATCGTAGGATGCCCCGAATTTTTCAATTTCGAGGCGTCCGGAGCCCTCGGCCACATTCCAATAGCCAAGATTTCTTTTACATGTTTTTACGTTTTTTTTTTTTCTTTTTCCTTCTACATTTCCGATAGACTTACGATCTGGACCTTTCCGAGAGTAAGGGCGTGTTTGTTGTGCGAAGGAAGAGAGAGAAGAAAAATATAATTATTATTATATATATATATATATATATATATATTTTTTATTATATTTTTATCTTCTTATTTTTTACATCACTCTAAATAATTTTATTTTCTCTGTATTTTTTCTCTTACAAATTATTATTTATTCTTTCTTTCATCATATTTTCTTTCTTTTAATTTTTCTACCACTCTAAATAATTTTATTTTTTCTTTATTTTTTCTCTTATAAATTATTATTCACTTTTCTTTTACTTTACTTTCTTTCTTTCTAATTTTTTTTATCACTCTAAATAATTTTATTTTCTTTCTATTTATTTTTCTTTTCTCTTCTTTTTTTCACCCTTCTCTCCGCTCCAGACACACCATAACTGATACAAGAATATTGGTATAAATTAGAAGGATATTTTAATTTTCCACGAAGAGCCCTGTTGCAAATCCGCTTATTGCACTTCTAGAAATTACAATTTACCAAAAGGATCCTCGTTCATATAAAAATAGTAAGTAATTAGTATGCTCTCCACATTTTCACTTCTTTCACATAAAGTGAAGATCTAAGGAATAAAAGAGATTAAAACCTAAGATATATCGCTCTGTTTCGAATCTTGGAGATGATATTTTTGTGATACTTTGAAACTTCTGTAAAGTATACTCTTCCCTGCGTTGTGATTGGATAACAAAGTAAACAAAGTTTGACAGAGGAAGTGTTTGGATAACAAAGTAAACAAAGTTTGACAGAGGAAAATTAGAAGAAAGAAATGTTTTTAATTATTTTTTGTATTTAGAAAAAAGTAATGAGAGAAAGAAAATTAAGAATGTTTTGTTTAAAAAGACGTAAAGAAAATAAAAGAAAGGAAAATAATTTGTATTATTATATCAATTTTACTATCTAAAAGAAATTATATATAATATTAAAAATATTTAATTTGTAAATTATATATAAATCATATGTATAAATCTAGCTCAAGAAATTTATAATGTTTGTACTATTTTTTAGTAAAAAATTTAGTATAAATTTAAAGAATATAGAGGTTTTTTTTGGTTTTAGGTAAATTTATAATTTTTAAAATATAATGAAAGTAATATATTGTTTTAATAAAAAGTAAGAAAATTAATGATTTTGTTTTTTATTTTTAATAGGAATTATTTTGATGAATCAAGAGAAAAATTATTCCTTTTTTCCCCACTTTCTTTTCCCCGAAAACATTGGTTGCACTTTTCTCGCCATTTGCCTCTTCTTCTCTTCCTTTTCTTCCTCTCCTATATACAATATTAAGAAAATATGCCAATTATAATTTAGTATATAAAATGTCCTGAAAAATAAGAAAATAGGGTTTGTAACCTATGGATTGTAAGTGAGAATTGTGAGGATTGTTTATAAGATAATTTGAACTATTTACATTGAATACTGGAGAACATGAATTTTGGACTGTTTATCGAGTGTTACTAGAATCTATATGATCCTATAAGACCAGATGCAAAATTTACCGAACACTTTTTTGAGAAGGATTCTATCTCAAGATCATATAAAATGCTAGTATAAAATGTTTTATTTTAAAACGCAGTATAAAATGTTAATAGATTTAAAAGAGAGGCGTGAAAATAATTTTTTGCGGCAATAATTTTCTCCCTCGAGCGGAGATGGGATGCGAACATGGAGGAGACAGTAAAGACTTGTAAAAGATACAATTAATTTCCTGATTAAAGAAAGAAAAAAAAAAACTGAACGTTATTCACGGGAAAACTTTGTTTATACAAACTATATAAAGATACTATTTCCGCAACTCAAACTCGACAGGCTAGCCTTTCATGATATGTATATCAGGAAAAAAAAAAAAATAAAGGAAAGAAAATACTTGATTGACCTCTAGATGCTACAAAAGCTTCACAACTTCGAGGTTGGATGACTGAAAACCATCTTCATTGCAGCCCTGTTGAAATTTCATTTAGGCCGAACAAGGTATGATGCCCATACATCATCTGCTGGAGGCGGTGGTTGAACCCAGTGCCCAGGAACACGGCTGCAGTGGAAATTTCAAAGAAAAATTTAGACACAGCATATGATCAGGAGAATGACATGCTAACGGCTCTATTTCCTTCAGTCAAGTCCAGAATAGATAACACCTTGACAAGCTTTTTTCGGTGTGCCTGGTGTGGTGGATTCGTAAAATGCCGGTGGACCGAGAAGAGAATGATGAAAGATGCATGAATCGGCAAAGTAATAAGAGATCACATGCTTACCTTCCACCCGGTCTTATATATGCATCCCAAATTCTCCTAACCTGCAAGTAAGAGTAAGATAACCTTTGAGATCAGTAGGGCCTATTGAAAGCAGATACAGAAATATTCATCCAGCAGTTGTTGTGCGAGCAATTGGAGTATCAGCATTGCGCAGGTGAGTTGTAACATTTCTTCAACAAATAGTAGCATTACAAATTATAGGTATAAGCAGCTGAGAATCACCTCAATTAGTGTGCCCATATCGTTATTGCTTCCATGATAGTAATGGTAGAACTCAATTGGTAAATTGGCCACAGAATCATAAGCTGTTCCAAAACTTCGACCTTCAGATCCTTTTTCTTCAGATGAGCCAAGTGCCGTATGATGCACTATGTTCTCTTTGTATTCAGTTCTCTGGTCTTTATTTTCCTGAGTTCCAATACCATCAACGGATGAATCTTGTAACACAGGTCCATCACTCTGTTTTGTTTTTCTAGATCCCTCGGCTGTTGCAATAGCATCCTTGGCAGCAGCCGTGTCAGCCGCAGCCATTGCTTGGCGCTCCTCTTCTTCAACTGCAGCCCGAACTCTCTCAAGAAATTTATCATCCTCTTCTGGAAGAAAATGGCCTGCACAATAATGGACACAACCATTATTGTGTTGACAATAAAGGGGCATATGACCACCATATCCATGCATAAGCAACTCACAAAATGCAATGAATAACATTTGATTGATCACACTCAAAAGCACAGCTAAAAACCTCTTTTCTTTATATTAATTGTCAACCCCCAAATTTCAAAGGTCAAAGATCAAGGTACTTTATTAACTTCCATTATAAACACAGGTGCCAAATTTGGCGACGAGTGTTGCCATAGTGTTGTAAGAGATAAAAATTAATCAAACCATGGCAGTATTGAATAGCAGAACAAAAATTTCAAGATTATTCATATCATGACAATGGCAAGGCTTTAAAGTTTAAAAAGAAGAAGCCAAGCAGAAGATTTTTATTATGCATACCTTGTTTTTTCAATTTTTGTATCCTCATGGACCGCAACTCTTGCAACTTCTCCACCATCAAAACCAGCTCAAGCTGAAGCACATAAATATTGTCAAATGCAAATCAAGGGAGGAAGTTGCAAAACCAGACTGCAGTTGTAAAGAATACAGTAACAAGCAGAATCCAAGCATGTCCATCACACAATTATCTCAAAAGAGGGCTACCACAATTGAATACTTCATAACCAAATTCCCCAGCTAATTTTCTGATGACACTGACAACTTTGTGCAAGGTTCAAGTCACTAGCTGCAATATCTTTGCAAAACAGCAGGGGCAATGAAAAGGAGCTATAAAATATTTCCTGTTATGCAACTGTCGACCATATATTTTCCAAAATCATCTGAGCTTAACTATTTGCATAAAGGGTCAAGAGGAAAAAGGATCGTTGAATAAGTGCATGAAGAAGATATACGAAAAATGATGAAGGATTTTCATGTACTGACTAGCATCGTATCAACATTACGACCAATTAATGATAATGCAGAATGTTTCAAAAACTTTCACCTCAGATTCTAGTCTCCTTTTCTCCTCTTTTGCTTTAAGCTTGGCAATTTCCTTCATCTTTTGGACCTGCAACCATAAATGCAAACTTAAAATTCTAACCTCAAGCCAACCTTAGACCAACGAGGAAAAAAGGCAATCAACATGAATAACCGGCGCTTCGCATAAAAGGGCTCTGCTGCTCAAAGTTTAATAAGGATCCCATCTGAACTAGTAGCAAGTAGTTCCACAAGTAGCAGGAAATTGCATCAAGCATTTGCAGATGGTGTTTCTGTCATTGAAAATCTCATTATCTTTTCTACACAGATATTTTCTACCCAAAATGTGAAATTAGAGAAAAAATGACCTAGCACGAAAGAAATACAACAAAGAGAATGCTAGACTGAACCTACTGATAAAACAAGATAAAAAATAGACATGCATCAAGTCCATTGGTAACAGTTCAGCAAGTACAGTCTGAACTTACAATCACAACCACAAATGCTTGCCTAAGGGGATAAAAAATCCAAACCAATTGAACTTGCCACCATTAAGCAGTGATAGCTATTAGCTCCTTGAGTGGTTTTGTTTAAAAAGAAAACATCTTTCACTTCATACATCAAACTAACTATATATCATGCTTTAAAGGAGACTTTCACATCCAACTACAGATACCGCAAATTTTAAGTTATGATGCATTCCTATAACAGCCGCAAGTTGTTGGCCTCCCAATGGAATAACAGGTTTCTATATGAACTCTAACCCATTTAGATTAAAAAACAATTAAAGCATACAGAAGAATTGTCTAATGTAAAGAACAGTAACTCCATCCGGGTTTTCAATGCCTAATGAACAAAATACAAAATCCGATAATGCTTGACCGAGTTAATTTGAATGAAAAAAAGAAAAAACTCTCGAATACCTTGACTTGTGCAGCTTCCTTGGCAATCTCTCTAGCCCTCCACTCATCAGCTGCTCGATCAGCTTTGTCAAACTCTTCACGCTCCTATAATCATCATATAAGCCATCCAAACAACAGGAGAATTAATGAATCAGAGAAGATAGTCCCAATAGCAATAGGCAAGGGAAGAATAACCAAGCAAAAGCCACCTTTGCACGCATTTCTGCAATGCGCTTTCTCCTTCTCTTTCTCCAAAGTTTGTTCCTTTTGGACTTCAATAATTTCTCAGACAATCTAACAGCTGCTGATTTCTCCTCCCACGGAGCCTTTTCATGCACAACAAATCTAAACGGCTCCAGCAGAGCCCTTAATCTTGACATCAAAGAATTCGCAGCATTCACCGAAATGGATTCTTGCGTCTCCAAATCAATTTTCCTATCTTCTAAACACTTGGAAAACCCCATTTCAATGGACCCCATTTTCTCATCTTCCGCGGGGCCTACAGTTTCTTTTTCTTTCATTGCCATCAACACCTCCAGCTCTTTCTGCCTGCCCAGAAAATTTAAAAAAAAAAAGTGATTTGCATAAAAAAATTACAGTGTAATGATCTTCCGACAACCTCGTATTCAATTAGATGACCAATTTGAGAAGAACAAAAAGAAACACTAACATTGCTTTAGCGAGAGCAAGAGTATTTTGTAACTCTCCGAGCCGTTCCAGCACGTTCTTATTCTCCCAGAAGCCACTTGACGGCGGCGGGTTCGGCGGAAACATTTGGAACCACGGAGGTGGTGGTGGTGGTGGTGGTGCGGCAGCAGCCGCAGGAAAAGGAAATGGATTCATTGCTCTCCGGAAATTCCCAGGAAGAAGAAGAAGAAGAAGAAAACAAGATTTAACGCTACAGAACAATCGCCCCTAAATTTTCAGGGAAGTCCCACGAAGAAGATGGAAAAAAGAAGACTTAAGACTACAAAACGTTGCAAATTTTCAAGAAAGAAAGAATTCTAATGTACATATTGTATCAACAAAACACAATTGTCAGGATGGCCGAGTGGTCTAAGGCGCCAGACTCAAGTTCTGGTCCTCGTGAGAGGGCGTGGGTTCAAATCCCACTTCTGACAGTGTCAATTCTATTTTTCGAAACAATCTCGATAGCCATTACATGGGCTAGCCCATTTTTCCCTTTTTTATGTAGATGGATTGGCCCAACAATTGTTCGGAATGATTTGGGGTGGGCTAGTTCCAACAGCCCTCACAATCAATCTAATAACCTACATGATTTTGACCAAAAAATAACCCTACAAGAAATTGCAATTCTATGTTTCTGTCCTTTTTTTTTTTTTTTGTTCAATTACAGTGAATAAGAAGATTTAACCATCAATAAAGTAAGTTTAGGGGTTCGAATTACAAAATTTCACCCTAAGTTGCACACTTGGTGGCCACTAATCTACACTTAGCGGTTGGAAATTCTTGATTTAATGCAAGAAAGATAGGATCAATGTTTTTTGTTTTTTTTTTGGTTGGATTAAATTCGTGCGAGACATGAAAAATTTTAGCACATTTTAACCGAGCCATCTCTTCCAAGAGTAACTAGTAAGAAACCAGTAACTAATCATTTTCTTGCTTTTATACCCAAAAAAAGAAAAAAAAAAAGCGGAAAGCCTAATCTTAATTATTTAGTCACCATCTTAATAGTTGAATACGGAAGACAATTTCATCAAAAAAATTTTCTTTGTAAAGATGAACACATGTCAACATTAAAGAATTTCTTCGTCTCCGATCTAAGCATAGAGAATCTAAAGTCTTCTGAGTTCATGTTTCCTCTGTCAGTTTGGTTGTTGTACGGTGGTTTTCAGGTGGGGCAGATCTCGTAGGGCCTTGTGATCGGAATCTAAAATAAAACTCCAATGATCCATCAAGTTTGTAATAAGACAATGCTAACATAAGCCATGGGAAGGAAGAAAACAGGCAAGAGGTATTGGTCCCCCTTTGTTAGGTCATGGTGGGGAATCTAATGCATTGTGGGTACTAATGTAGTGCCGGTTATTTATTTGTTTTAGTGAACGAAATGGAAAAACAGAAACATTACCCACCGGGAATATTGCATCATACCGAAGGAGGAACTTCTGATAAAATACATTTAGTCTTAAAGTGACTCAATTTCATAACTTTTGACATGACAATAAACGAGTTCTTTTAGTATTGCTAAACAATAATCTACAATGGTAAAACTATTGTTTCAAATTGGCCTCTTTGTGAAGCGGAAGGCATAAAAAAGGAAACATATTGCTGATTTAAATGGTTTTCCACTGTTCCTGTTGATAATCTAAAACTTCAGAATCACAAAACGTAGAGCCGAGATTGCCCACATTACTATGCCTGTACAAATGGCAACGTTGACAGCTTATTACTCTTTAATTGATAACTAACGCCGAAGAGCTTTGGACCACACTCCCCGTTTCGCCGTATATAACTGATCGTTTGTTCTTATTGGAATGATTTAGTTGGAGAATGGCACCTTCACCATATAACTGTTCACTTCGATGATGAAACCATGCTTATTTTCTTTTTTTTTTTCATTTTACAAGGAAATAACAACAAATGAAAGAACATTGACACACGGAATAGGAGGCTTAGACAATGCACATCAGAACTCAAAATCATCTTCACTTGCTATTATCAAGATAAGAGTGTTTCAATATACAAATACAAATACGAGTATCAATTTCTCATACTGTGGGGTCTTAGAAAGATTAAATATACGAAAAGCTTATTCATGCTTTTACAAAAAAAAAAAAAGATTCTGCAACTCATACATATGACATTCAAATCACAACAAACTGAACTTATGTTGCATCAAGACTCGTGCTAAATAATTGATTTGCCCCTCTGGTTTATTGAACAAGGTAATTAGATACCATGTTTCCAAGACCATTCAGTGGAATAGGATAATGCGCGCTTTCCCCTTGCAAAAAAATTTGTACAATTTGGCGAAGGATTTATAGCAAGACCAAATTTTTTTATTATAACTCAATTCTTGTAATCTTTCACAATTTTGGTTTATGAAAACTTTACACAATTATATATGACTACATAAATTCAGGGGCATCCTAAATTCTGCTGAAAACTAATGACTAACAGCTTATGATTGAGAGTTGGTGAATAACAGTTAAAAGTTAATATTTTATTTGGCACTATTACAACACTAAAAGATTGTATTCGAAGGATTTGTTTGAAGACAACTATATCATTTTTTTTTTGTAATTATGCCTTCAAATTTTGCAACAAAAAATTGATAAAATATATATATATTTTTTTTTCGTTGCAAAAAGTGAAAACTTGATTGTCAAAAAAGAGGACATAGTTACATTTGGATAAATTCTTCAGGCATAATTTGTTAGGTGGTGTTTTTTTTATTTTTTTTTATTTTCAATACATATTAATACTGTTTGATTAAAAAGTAACCAATAGTTCTTCAACAACGGCTCATGATTGACCTTTCATGAAACTAGATGCCCTCATCGTCAACATGGACCACACGGCATAATGTCGTGGAATCTTAATAAGATAGCCACACCCCATATGGAGTTACGAACTCTCCTTTTCCTTTTTCATAAGTTAGCGAATTATTAGGTAACTTGAGTCGCCAAATCTATGGAGCTTGGGAGAGCTCAAGGATCGAATCCCCTCGTTTCTCCAAACCTTTTACATTAAAGTGGAATTTAGCTCAAACACAAGAGTTATCGGAGCACAACGCCTCCCTACTTATATCTAATAGCTAACCACCAACTATTTCACAATCAAAATAAAAGAGTAATCGAAGTTCGTAATTAATGCGCCACAAAATCAACTACACACTTTTGCGAATGATCTAAAGGGGCATATGCAGGCGTAACCCCGGTCTGCTTCCGCTTCAATTCTAAAGTTTAGGGGAAATGGAATCGAACCACAGGATTGTAGTTCAGTTAAATTTTGATCTTGAATTGTTTCAATTTGGGTTCGGTTAAATTTAAACTTGTCAGATTCAAAGTCATCTTTTTAAAATTTAAAATATTTTAAATTTTAATAATCAAAAGTTATGTAACTGTTAGATTAACGATAATTTTAACCGTTAACTCTACTCTTTATTTTTCATTTTTTTTTATTTAAAGAACCGTTGATTTGGAACTTCTGGTTAAACTTGTGGCAAGGCTCTTAGAGGGGTGGAAATGTAACCAGATTGCCCCTCTCTCAGTTCTAGTTCGATTCGAACTGGAATCAGGGTAATGCCAGCATGGTATATGTCTTTTAATCATGGAAATTATGTTCTAATTTGGAAAAAAAAAAAATAAGGGTATTATCCTGATTAATTCCATCTAATTAAAAGCGAATTCTTCAATTCTTCATATGTTGAGGAGCGTTGCTGAAACTAAACGTAACCCTTTTCGTAGGCAAAAACCAGGAGGGATGGTCTGGAAGCGAGGACAATTAGGATGTCGTTTGGCTTGGGTCCCTTATGTCTGCTAAATTTTCAGCAAATGATTTTCAGCAAATGTGTTGTCTGTGGTGATAACAGAAAAAGTTTCAACTTTCATGAGGGAAACGGATTTGGAATTTAGATGCAAACAAGAATGGGGAGAGCCCCAATTCTGATTCTTCTCCTAGCAAATTTTGTCCATGTTCCCTTCTTGCTATGCAATCTTGCTCATTGCTACGTGGCTTGCTCACCTACACAACAAAATCCCCTTAATAATGCATTTTATGTCTCTTTAATTAGTTAGCTTGTAATACAGGAAAGCTTGTTAGCATCCTTCATCATGCATTCGACTAATGTGTTATAGCTCAATTAATATCAAAATACTTAAAATCATTTCTAAAATTAAAAATTTTAAATTTTAATTTTAGTCAGAATCGATTAACAAAAAAAAAAAATCAGTTATAGTGCATTCGCACAGGAATGTCTGCCTAGCCTCATGTGCAGAGCTGTGCACAGTACATAGTACTCATTGTATTTGTGCTTGAATTTAGCCGAAAATATCTCTACAAGCAATTTCTCGCAAGTTATCTTTTCTCCGAGAGCACTGTAGATGAAACCTACCCTGAAACGAACACAAGTTGCTTTTGTCAATTGATGCGAGGCCAAAAGCTATGAATGTATTAGTTCCTCATAATCGGTGACAGAACTAGAAATTTTAGTCTGTGGGTGCAACAATATGTAATAAGAAATAGGTATAAAAAAATGTGATTAGTGTAGGTCATAAAAAAAAACACATAAAATTTTTATTTGGCAATCACAGTTTTCACTACAGTTTTTTTACCAAGCATTTTCAATCTAAAAACAAGCACACCAAGAAAAATTCAAAATGCAAGATATATAATAAAAATTATTTAATAACATAATAAGTCCAAAACAAGTTAAAGTTTTTAAATGTATAGTTTATTTTAAATTTTTGAGGAAATTGTATATAACTTATTTTAAAAACTAATGGTATCACAAATATTATGTGCATATTGATAAAGAAAATTTTTTAAAAAATTGAGTTTATAGAATTTTGTAAATCATATTATTTTATCTAATAAAAAAATTCTTCTATCCTTATTTTTTTTTTTAATCCAGTAGAAGCAAAGGTTATTTTTCAATTACAACAAACAATTTTTTTTTCTTTGTTAATAAGGTAACGACAATTTTTCCTCTTCTATGTCCCAGCGAGGATGTTGCTCTCAGTCATTTTAAGCCTTTAAGGACCGTGCCCCTGCTCCTGATCAATTGCTTTTGTGTACGAGGGAAATCTCCTGTTTCTATGACCAAAATAAGAAGAGAGCATCACCACCAAATAACACCTAAGAAACAACATAGTAGCAACATGAGAGTAGTGAAATATATATATATATTCTTTTTTTTTTTTGCTTTTAGCTTCATTTATTTATTAAACCAGTTGAGATGTGATTGGTTCACTTTTTGGTTACCACTGTATCGTTTTTAAGTGTTACTGTCTAATTTTTGACAAAAGAAAAATAATTGTTCTTATTTCAAGCATGACACCAGAGGATTAATGGTCAATGATGCCTGTTGATTGCTTGCTCTTTCGTCATGTTGATAACGCAAGAAATCGAAGGGAAATGGAAAAAAATAAATAAATAAATAACTGTGTTGCTCAAAATGATTTCTCCACGAATCACACAAGAGGGTTTGAGATTGGGATTGGCGTCAGGATTGCTAAAACAACAAAAGGTCGCCATCTCATTTCGCCATTGCAAAGGCACAAAATTGAGAAAAAGGATGCAGATGCTTGACAGAAAGGCACAAAGCTGAAAGACAAGAACAAAATGGGACAAACCCAAACTTGTGAGTTGGGAGGGCCTTTAATCAAGTTTGTTAATTGTAATTAAATTTTGCTATCAAATAGCATTATATGCTATCTTGCCATCCATATTGATACAAATGTTAGCCTTACAATCCCATTCTCTCTTTTTATATTATGCAGTCACTATAGAATTGACCTGGTGCACATTTCTACACTTAAAAAAACTTGATTCCACGCTTTGTACACTAGTTGCATATTGACAAGCAGGCCTGTAGTTCACATTTTTCTCAACCAAAAAAAAGAACTTGATTTCATTTAGTATTAACATATCAAAAAAGTTGCCAAAGAAGGCCTGATATGATGTTCACATATCAATGAAAGAAATTTCTTGTCTTTCAAACAAGAAATACTTGCACACTAATGCTTTAAAAGTTGATTTTCAACATAGTGATTTCTCCTTGCTAATTACTGAATGAGTAATAAAAACTACAGCAATAGAAATCAGAGAACTGTGGCAAAGAACAAGTTGTGCTTCATCTCTTGTCCTGGATGTGGAGAATCTCTCCAAATTGTCTCCCTCCGGTTTCTATTTCTCTGCAGACAATTATTTATCCGATCAGTAGATTCAAAGTGGAGAAGTATCAGAACACTGCACAGACTCAGTAAGTTCAAGAAGTTAATAAGACAAAGCATGTTCGAACCTATTGATCTTTTGCAATGAAGAACTGCCTCATAAATAGAGCTCTCGTACTCTGAATCAGCCCAAACATCGGTTGAGTAAGGCGGACTCTGTCCTGGAGACATTGTTTCTGGCGAATTGTTCAAGCTCTTAACTTCCCATGCTCTTCTATCTATATCATCAACTTTGACACTTGTTATTGATCCTCCAATGCACAAAGGTCTCAGATTTCTAAAGCACTTCCTGAAGGCTCGTTTTGATAATTTTTGCCATCTTCGAAAAACGTCACACTGAGTGTCAACGGCTGGAACAACGCGCCTGGAAGAAAACGAAGTAAGTGGGATGGCAGGAACAGCATCAAGGGAAGAACTGGAAGCCACTGTCCTTGATCGGTGCATAAAAACAGGTCGGATAAGGCCATCAGAGAAAAGTTGGTCAGCGTCAGCAATAGCATCAGAGGGTCGAGAAATAGGAACATCAAAATTGAAATTCTGGTTTTCTTCGCGAGACCCTTTTGAATTCAGCACCTCATGCACTGATTCTTTAGAGGTGGCTTCATGGGAACTGCCAAGAGATGCCCTGGACGGCTCTTCAAGTGCATATGAGGAGGGGTTCGTGCCTGCTAACCAACTGTGTGAGAAACTCTCAATAGCCAGCGATTGGGAGGATTCCATGGCCTGGAAGCAAGCAAACTGTTAATTTAAGGGATAGTCAGAGGCCAAAAGACTTGGTATTGTTGGGATTTTTCGGATCCCAGATGCCGGCGGAAGTGTGAATGCAGATATATAGTCCAGGAGGGACAAGATTTTGGTGTCTGAAGAGTGAATGCAGGATCACGGTGACCACACAAGTGCACAAGTGTCTGCTCTATAAAAGCCAAGCAGGAGACAAAATGGATTGAGAAGCAAAAAATAAGTGAACAGATAGACATTACTTGTCATTTTGTTTTACTTGATTTTCTCAACTAGTTTATAAGCCGGGGTTTTATTTTTTTTATTCTTTGGTGGGGTCGTCGTCCCTTTTTTAAAAAATTTTTTGTTATGATTAATGAAAATTCAACATTGTTTCAAATTTCTTCATCTAAGTGTTTAACCTGTCAATTTCATTTCCTACTTCCTATGGTTCAAATGAACTTGAAAAAATGCCCAAACGCCACAGGTCACCTTTGTCATTAGAGCCATTTAAGAGCAAACAAAAAGGTGAAAAACAAAGAAAACAAGAAAGAGATAATTGAATTTAACTTAAATTAATAAGAGGTCTGTACTTTAAATTTTTAAGTCTAAAATTTGAACTTAGATTTGGAGTTTATCTTCCCCTCCTCTTACCGCTAAACTACTAGTTTCAATAAAACAAAGAAAACAAGAAAGAAATTACGTATAAAGTACAGATTCGGTTTCACCACATATGCTTGTATATGTTCATGGCAAAAATCTGTTGGTATCAAGCATGTGAATATCATATTATGGTACAGAATATAATTGTTAAATAAAATTTGTTTTCTAGAAACAGATTTGTAGTATAGGCATAGCGCCTGTTTTTCTTTTTTTTTCCTTTTCTTTTCGCCTCTTTTCTCTTGTTGGTTTCTGCCTTAAAAAATAATTCCCTTTCTTTTATTGTTGATAATTGAGCCTCTTAACATTTGTTTGACTTCTGTTCTTCCCTACAGTCTATATTTGGCATGCAATCAAGCCCACAACCCCGTACAAGATTTTTAATTTAATTTATATTTTTTAATGAGTACAATTTATTCATAATTTTATACTACACAATAAATGAAATTTAAAAAAAAAAAAAATTTGTGGGAGTTTTTTAATTTTACTCACATTTTTTAATAAGTATAATTTATTTATAATTTTACATCATACAATGAGTAAAGTTCACTTAAAATAAAAATAAAATAAAATAAATTGTGTATTGTTAAATTATAAGTGAATTTTACTGACATAAAAACATTAAAATTAACAAGCACTATTTTAATCAATCACTATTATATTTCAGAAAACAACTATGTAAGTGTAAGTCAAAAAGACTCAGATGTCAACTAGAATTTTTCAATAATTCTGATTAATTATTTTAAGAAAAAAAATTCTGATTAGTTAGTTTATAGTTATATTTACCCAGGACTCCTTAACATTAAATTATAAAGTTTTTTCCCAGTGAAAAAGTCTGCCTTCTTTTCCAGTAAAGAAACCTTTCTGGACATTTTATTAGAAACTTATCTTCTTATTTTTTTAGAACTTGGAGGAAGATGATTTGTTACTATGGACGAAGATGATTGCTACTTTTGATTACTTTTCATAAATTTTGTTTGCAAAAATTCTTTTGACTTAAAAAGTACCTTTGACCATTGAATCGATAATAATTAGGCCAAAAATGAAGGAATGACACAATTGTTCGTCAAATATTGACCGTGCGGTTGAATTACAAGCAAAAATAGCAACGGAAAAGATAAGTGGTCATACCAGGTTATGCCGACACAATTTCTAAACTAATATTTTGTGTAATTAAAAATATATTTTATATATTTATTATAATAAAAATTAATATAAAAAAGTATTATTATTTTTTATAATTTATATTCTTTTAACTATAATTACATAAAATATGAATCTCTTTATACAAATCAAACGTTGTTTGGATGCTGTTTGGCCTGCATAATATTTTCAATAAATAAATGCTACAATAACAAAAATGAATATGAGAAAAAGTTTGGACCATAATGTAACAACCGAATAGAAGTGCCTAATTTATATTTTAAAGTGCAATCTATTTATTAAGAAAATGTAACTGTTTTAATATTTTAAGTAAGAAAAATATTATTTTTAATCAAAAAAATTTATTTTTAATCACATACTATATAAGATCTACACTTTAAATTATAAGATAATATCTATCTAATTTTAAATTTTAAACTTAAGTTTTAATTTTTTTTTATTTCACATTTTATCAATATAGTTGCACTTTATTAGAAAATAATTGTATTTATTGTTTGTCTCAAACTACAAAATTTGGCTCCTCTCTCGGGTCCGTAGCAGCACCCAATGAATATAGAGTCATTCAAGCTGAACAATCTGGGTGAATTTACAATATCAAGTTGAACAAGAATGACTATTAATGCAAGAAAAATACCAAACTAAATTGACCTTTTTTTTTTTCTCTGTTCAAGTGCCCATTGGTCATGTTTTGTTTGTTTTTTTTTAACAGAACCATTGGTCGTGTATACCTACTTGTTTCCCTATAAAATTATGCCACCTAGGATATCTGTTAAAATAATAGGATATGAAGATGAACTGTTAATAATTGAGTTATAATTGGTCTGCTTATCTCATCATTAGGAATCGGCTTCCATGCCGCTAAAAAGCCAAAAGATTTTGGGCGTCCTACGTTTGAATTCTGTTCACTCTTTCATTTGGAATGGAAAAAAAAGCCAGCTAAACAAGTAAACAACCCGTGATGATAGTTTGGGCCAAAATTTTTTTTTTTAACAATGAAATGATTAACAGCTAATCTGTGAAGGATTTATAAAAAGGAGGGTCGTGAATCTATACACATTATAGAGGAAAAATATTCTTTATGATTCTCGCTTAATGTAGATATGTTAAGAAAGTTTTAAACCAACTGAGTTAGTTCAGTTGGGAAGACTATTTAACTTATATATTTCTTATCTAATCATGAGAACTTAACTCTAATTTTGGATGATAAAAGAATGTATAAAATTTGTAAGAACAAATAAAGTAATGTCTATTATGTAATTTACCATTCAATATAACTTTAAAAAAAAAAAAAAAACTTCGGATGTCTTCCAATTTAATGTATCATATATTTTTCTCTTTTTGGTTTATATATATATATATATATTAGTTAATGAAATGGAAAGATGGGAGTGAAGTCTCTCAATTCTGCCAGGGAGTATTACTCATACTTTTAGAGTAACTTTTGAACTGTCTGAATGGTTATAGTATAGTTCAATGTTACAAAGAGAGGAGCTTATTTAACCGCACCAAACACCCTAATAGCTTTCGAATCCAAAACATTTGACTTGATAACGTTTGACCGTCGTAGTAATGAGTCAGGGCTTTAAAGTAGTTTTGGGTGCTACTAATTAGTCCGTTAGTCCCTTTTTGAAGCGCTATAAGCCAATCCGGTAATTTATATCCTGAGAGTGAGAACTACTTGCGAGTAGTTACCGGGAAAAAAAAGAAATTTTTGATTGAAGGGCTTAGTTTCACATCCACCATATGAGATGGTATTTTCATGATTTCTGAGACGAAGAACTGCTGCGAAGACCAAACCGATAAAAAAAAAAACAGAGAAAGCTACAATATGTTTCAAAGAGAAAACTCAAAAGCTTGCTAGGCTGCCACTAATCTAGTAGGGCAAGTTTGCGTTAGGTTGACATTCTTCATCTTGCCCGTTCGGCTCAAGCCGTTCCAGAATTGGGATTTTGATATTTGGATTTTGGATGAACACTATGCAAAGGGTTGTTTCAGCGTTCTGACTATAGCTCCCATAGGCCCATTTCCTGCATCAGTAGAAAAGGTGATTGTTGGACTCTGCTTGGGCCCAAATCTACAATGACAATCTTTCAATTTCAGCATAAGCAGACTTTATCAATTCGGCTCTTACGTACTCCATTTCAAATTCAAAACTCATTGACGATTATTGGAGTGTTTTGTACATAAATAATACGTAAGTTTTATTTTAAAATTTTAGCAATTTATAAACGCTCTCTTGTAAACACTTCTCCTACCCTTAAACTTCTACCTCCTAAAAAAAGAAAAAAAGACCAACAAAAAACAAACAGACGTTTGTTTTAGCCGTTGAGCATATGTTGTTGCTTTTGAGTTTAAAAAAGTAAGGTATTAATGTTTGATAATTTTTTTTTAAAGAAGATTATTTTTTACCGATAGACTTTTTCAAAAAATAGCCAATAAAAAAGTAATTGTAAACTACCTTTTACTTTTCAATGTAAAAGTAGTCGATAGATGATATTTGGTGATTTGATCTATATATCTTCAATAATAATACATAAGTATTTATTGACAAGAATCTATTACAATTTTATTTTTTTAATTAATTTGGACTGAAATTCAGCCCAAACTCTACAGGTTGATCTTAGAGACTTCCCTACGCAGCATTGTTTAACTATTTTTTTTAAAATAAAAGTTAGTATCTCAGTAATTTATGTGTTAAATTTTGTATCGATTGAAAATGAGACTGTTATCTTTTAAATTAAAACTGATATTTTTAAAATATTTATTATTTTTATATTTCAAAAATGTCAGTTACAGTTTAAAAAATAACAGTCGTAATTTTATCCGAAATAGATCTCAAGACAAAATCGTCAAGACATGTAACTACATTTTTTTTTTTGTCATCAGATATTTAATGTTTACAATTAATAAATAAATAAATAAATAATATTTTTATTTTTTTTATTATAAATGTTAAACATTTAATTGCAAAAAAAAAAAAAAAATTCAATTGAAATCTGCGTCTCACTTCTCCGCAATTATCCATTACATGGGCCCGCGACACTTTTAAGGCCTATTCACCTTTTTCCGTTGCTGCAGGTCCGTGGTCGCTTGGATTGTAACGCATGTAAATGGGGCCGCCAATCGGATATTCTCAGCATTTTTTATAACGGGATGACAACAATTTTCCATTACTATTATCCATAAACGTAAACCATTATTATCCAAACAGATTTTCTTCCTCCACTGATCATTCTCACTTTCTCGGTTGCCAAACAAACCCTCGTCGCCCCCAATTTTCCTAGGAAAATGGCATTTTCTTGTCCCAATAACCTCTGATCACCGTAAAGTTCTTGATAGTTTCTGACTTTTCCGATGGCTCTTCTCTTCCATCCACTCGAAATGTCCACTGCAAAAATCCTATGTAGCCCTAACCCTAAGCTTCGGAGTCGCAAGAGCCTCACAGTGTTGGGGAATGGCGAGCGGGTCGGGTCCAGGGCTAGCGGCGTTAGTGTTGGGGTTAAAGATTGGGAAATTACGGTTTCGGGTTTGAATCAAGATGTCCGGCCGTACGGTCAATTCTCGGCGCCGGTGAAGGAAGGAAAGAAGCGGAGCAAAGAGGAAGAGGAAAAGGGTAACTATTATGTGAATATGGGCTACGCGATTAGGACTTTGAGAGAGGAATTTCCCGTGCTCTTTTACAAGGAGCCCACTTTTGATATCTACAGGTCTGGTTTTAATCGCTATTTTGATTGCTTTTTAAGTCTTGTATTTGTAGTCACAATTTTGTTTATGGTAAACATTTTGGTTAATGGATGTATTGTGCTTTACTTGGTGAGCAAAATTAAGGAAGCTGAAGTTTGAAGATGTGATCATCCGTAATTTTAGTTTAGGGGCTTGTTATAGAATAATTGGGGTGCTTGTGTTGGAGGGCAATTGAGATTGAATGCATGTCGTTTGATTCGTTTACCGTTAATTCCGGGGTGATCTAGGGGAGTGTGGAGAACTAAGGTTGGGGATATATTGAAGAGCGATGAAGACAGAATAGGCTAAAAGTAAGCTGGATAATCCTCGTGATCTGTTTTTTTCAACCTAAATAATTCAATTTTAGAGACTCTTCTAATGAGGCTTTGAATTTTGAGTGAAAAAAATGCACCGTGAATAAGGTTTGTGTCTGGTGAGCAGCAAATCGATAGGAGGGGCATTGATTTTTTTAATGTCAATGAGCTGGATTTGCGGTTCGGCAGTCGAATGCCTATAGATAGAACTGTTGTTAGGCTTTTTAGTTTTGTCCATTCTCTTAATAGCGATTTATGTGCTTTTTTTCAGCAATTTGTTTTATAATTATCTTTAAGAAGTTACTCGTAGTATCTTTGTCGAGCTGGTATTTACGTTCTTTTGGATATCCATTGTATGCAACTTCTTGACTGTTGACTTAAGTTGACAGAGAGAAGTATGTCATGAATGAACTTTTTTCCTTCGATAGATGTAGTCATAAATGATCTGCCATATTTCTTGTTTGCTGCAATTAGTTTGTCTGCAAGTTCTATGATCCTGCCAAAATTGTTGGAGTTTCAAACATTTGGGAACAGTCTGCCAAAATAGTCTGGTTGATTGTGCTTGGCAAGTTGCCCCGGTAATTGTAAGTTTGTGCTTGGGTTTGTGCTGCTGGAAAAGAGGTTGTTACTCATGACCTGCTTGCAGTGCAAGAGCATGCTATTTATTGTAGATATGTTCCACATAAGAAACTAACTTTCTGGTATATTCTATTTTTTGTTCAGGGATGATATAGTCTTTAAAGATCCCTTCAATACCTTTGCTGGCATTGGGAACTATAAATCAATATTCTGGGCACTGCGATTCTACGGAAGGATATTTTTCAGGGGTTTGTGGATGGATGTAATTAGTGTATGGCAGCCTACAGAGAATGTTATTATGATTCGATGGACCGTCCATGGCATCCCACGAGTCCCATGGGAGAGTCATGGTCGATTTGATGGTACTTCTGAGTACAAACTTGACAGGAATGGGAAGATCTTTGAGCACCGAGTTGACAACATTGCCCTGAATTCACCTCCAAAGTTCCATGTGCTAGCTGTGGAGGAATTAATCCAGTCTATTGGTTGCCCCTCAACCCCAAAACCAACTTATTTTGAAGTTTCATCTTTACCTTCCAAGTCAAATTAGAATAATTAATCATCTGTTCAAATTTTGGTATATGGTGGATGAATTAATGTTGAGCCAGTTGGGATCAATCTTTGTTGTATAAAAACTTGGCTTAGGTTCAAACATGTTACCTGGCTTGGCCCAAGTGCTCTGGATAATATTTTTGACTTCGAGATAATATGTAAGAAATGTGAAATTTTTGTGTACATATAAGTGAATGTAATTAAATTTGAGCCTTCACCTTGATGCATTTTTATTCTTTTCATGCTTACTTTCACATTGTGTTTAATTTTAGAATCAAAACAAATGCAAAGAAATTCCGAAGAAAATTATTTTTCATTTCATTAGAGTTCTACATGTCCACAGAATTGAACTTTCTGCTATCAACAGTAACAGCATTAGCTGGCTTTCCCATAGATGTAGGAAACGAATTTCGAGCTCTAGAGTTGGGCCACCCATAATCAGCATGCCTCCATTGATTTTTTGGGTGCCTTTGCGCCGACTCAACGCCAATCCAATGAGCATCTCATCATGGCAAAACATCAAAAAATTGCAAAATTATTATGCGAGTGATTATTACAATTGGGAAAGAGAGAGAAAAGAATCAAAACATCGTTGTTGGTCAGCACCTTATCAATAGATCTGATCTGAGCCACCGCAGTAGATTTGGTTCAATCCCATAACATTTGTATATGGGATTTTATTATATATCTATTATATTGTACGCAGATACAGATATTTATGATGGACGAGAGTATCTTCATGGATTCATGATGGGTGGGTAGGTCCACCGCCTCTCTCCCACGGGACCCATGACGATCAATTGTCTTCATCACCCTGAATTCGTGGTCATAATTGTTACATAATTTCTGGATTATCTTGCTTTTGAGGAATGATTTCTGAACTATCTTTGTATGTTCTGTTACTTTATTTTTCTTATAAATAAGATTATATGATTATGTCAAAAAAAAAATTATATGATTATACTTTAATAATAATATATAAGAACACAGTCCAATTCAATAACATCGGTTAAATTATTTTTTTTAAAATACAATAATCTAATAATTTATATTATTTTATTATTATTTCAAAATTACACTTTATTTTATATACTTTTCTCGAGTAGTGTTATATGATATGAAAATTTTTTCACGATTGTTCATGATTTAACTTTTTGCTGATATCACAAGAAATTTTTAATAATTTTATATTATTTTTAAAACTAAAACTTAACTAAATTTAATATTATCCTAAAATTTAGAAACTTTTTATATAATTTCGTGAGAGATCTTTAGTCATATTTATTTTTAGTTTTTTTCTTGGTTCTCCTAGATTTTAGACCCATCCAGCCATTCCGAATACTATTTTATTTTTCTACAAGGAGATTGGAGATTGGTTAGATCATAAGCTATATAATGATTTAAAGAGAATAGCTATCATTAATTTCATAAGTTTTATAGGCTTTTTTGGTATTAAAATTCTTGAAAAAACATATCTAAGTTATGAATCACTATCATGTTTCCAACTTTTTATCATTTTCTTTTCGTTGGTAAATAAAATAGATAAATAAAAATAATTTTTTACAGACCCATAAATAAGAATTACGTGAAACTCTTTTATTAAGTAGGTTAAATTATCTAACTAAACATCTAAGTTGGTAAATTATGAGGACTTAGCAAATATTCATCGGCAACATTTAAGACCTAATAAGATCCACTTACAAATAAACAAACTGAAAGTTTTGACAAAAATTCAAAACCCATAATTTATCATATTGATGAATTCCCTTTACCGCTCGGATCACACAAGCTGTGGTTTCCTTTTTTTTAATTTTGTTTGAGACTTTAAGTATTCAAAAAGTTACGTTACATTCTAATTAATTTAAAATTAAGTTAGAAAAGACTTATGAAAAAAAAAATCTCATAATATCTATTTTTCTTATACATAAAATTTCAACTCAAAATTTTATTTGAAAGTAAACTAAGGGCAACAGCTTCAGCGGTGGTTTCATTTTCTTGTCTACAGAAATCCACACGCTGTAAACGAGGCTGGGATAGGGACATTATTAGAGGAGTGCAATTAGGTTTTCTGGGGTTATATATGGAAATTTTATTTCGGACAAAATTATGATTATTAATTTTAAAATTGTAATTAATATTTTTAAAATATAAAAAAATAATTATTTTAAAAATATTAATTTTAATTTAAAAAATAATAATTTTAATTTTATTCAAAATAAAAATCGATACATGCAACGCTGCTGGTACACCAATATTTTACTCTTTTTGGAGATAGATGTGGCAGGCTTGACTGCTCGAGGCTCACTGCCACGCCGTTACGAAGACTTGGCTAACAAATAGCCACCACATGCATGACCATGCAGTTGACCAGACCAGATCGGACCACACCAGGCGAGACCCTGTGAGAGACAGACGACCTCGGTCAATTTCGTCATTTTAAATCTTCTTTCACGACAATTGCCAACTGCCGTTACCCTTCTGTCTCTCTCTGGCCATTTCCTTCTCCCATCTTCTTTGGCCTCCTTTTCTTTCTCCTAAAAACCACCCGTCTCAAGTGAAATCAACCAGCCAACCAACCGACCAACCAACCAACTACCATAAATAACATAATTCGGGTTCGGGGCGACCCCAACCCGATTGATTAAGTGTCCATTCCATATTTCCAAACTCTTCCTTTAAGTCGTTTTCGCTTGATCTCAACTCCAAATCACAATTCCTCACTTCCCAGAATCGCTTCTACTTCACTCTCCACACTTTTCTTTTCTTTTTCTTTTTTTTCTCTTACTTCTCGCACCACAACCTAACTCGATTTCTAATTCTTACCTTTTTTTTTTTGTTGTTGTAAATTCTGATTATTTAAACGCAGGCTCAAAAGCGTTCGGTTTCGTCCACTTAAATTTTCTGATATGTAGGGTTTCTTGAAAAAAAAGATTTTAGTAAAAAGAAAGAAATTGGAAGAAGAGGAAGAAGCAGTGAGGACAAGAAAAATGGAAGTGGAGCAAACGAGACCAGAGAATCCGCCCATGACCTTCGACGAGGTTTCCATGGAGCGTAGCAAAAGCTTCGTCAAAGCCTTGCAGGTTTTTTTCTTTTTTTTTTTTTTTGTGTTTCTAATTCAAATCTTTGGATTGGGGACCGGATCTGGTGTTGTTTTTGTTTGGATTCTTGATCTGCTTTTGAGCTGCTTATTCTTTCTGAATGCTCGTTGCAATCGTTTTTGTTGCCTGTTGCTGCTGCTGCTGCGTTCTGGATTTGTGTAGAACTTTTCATTTTGGTCATTCCGTTGACCTTTTGTTTTTGGCGATTTGATTTGATTTTCAAGATTGTGCAGTTATAACTTATAGCATTGGGATTCTTGTGGTTGGTTTTGATTTTTACAGGAGCTCAAGAACTTGAGGCCTCAGCTTTACTCGGCGGCCGAATATTGCGAGAAGTCGTATCTTCACAGCGAGCAGAAACAGATGTAAGGCCTTTTTGTAATAATTTCTCCTGGCCAAATTCTTGTTCAGGCATACTTGGATTATAGAATGAAAGCCTGATCTTATTGTCTGATTTATGTAATCAAATTTTTACGAAGCAAAATTTTGGCTGAGTGCTCAAAGGAATTTATTGATGTGAATCAGGGTGCTCGATAACCTGAAGGATTATGCCGTGCGAGCCCTTGTAAACGCTGTTGATCATCTTGGCACTGTGGCTTACAAGTTAACTGACCTTCTCGAGCAGCAAACGTTGGATGTCACAACCATGGAGCTTAAGGTTTCTTGTCTGAATCAGGTGATTTCCCCATTTTTCTGCAATATTCTCTAATGGGGTTGAATTTCAAATGGATGGGGATCAACTGATATAGTTTGCCCATATCAGAAAATTCTTACCTGCAAGACTTATACGGATAAGGAAGGTATTAGGCAGCAGCAGTTGCTGGCAATCATTCCTAGGCACCACAAGCATTACATTTTGCCAAGTAAGGCTGGTACCATTGGCATTTTGTTGAAGTGCTTATTGGTTTGTAGCGGGGCTATTTATTTTTTTTCACCCTTTCTTCCTATGTTTTTACTAGATTCGGTGAATAAGAAAGTACATTTTAGCCCGGTCATACAAACTGATGCAAGACAAAATCTTTTTCAAGCTAGATCTCGTATTCAGCCTTCAGGTATTATGATTTACATTGGTGGATTGAGGATTCTAATTTTGGCTTTTGCCAAAGTTGTTTGCAAGAGACTACAAGACTCATCTATGGAAATGTGGTATGCCAGGTTCTGCGGCGGCAAAAACTCTTTCTTGGCACTTGGCATCAGAAACCAAGTCTACATTGAAAGGGTCTAGGTTGGTTTTATCTTACTTTATGGTACAACAATGCATAGCAACAACCGCGTTTTTCATTTTGATTTATCTAGCTGACAATGGGCTTTGTGAGAGCGCACATATAGCACTTGACATCTGCCTGCCATTGCAGCACTGAAGACCCCAAAACCTCTGGAAAATCTTCTGTAGTTTTTCAACTGTTAGGTACGTACAGGCGAAAGAAATTTTCGCACATTAAATTTAACTTTTTAAAGTGGAGCATAAGGTCTTATAAAATGATTAAAACTTGAACTTCTTTCCATGTAGATCAAGAAGAGAATGCAAGGACAAGATCATCTCCTGCTCAGTTATTGAGTGGAAGCCCTGCTTCTAGTGCTGTCATGCAAAAATTTGTAGTTACACGTGGGGTAATGTCAAAATCAGCAAAAACACCTACATGCCCGACATTCCTCTGAGTGGTTGATAATCAATGAAAACCTGAATGGACTTTTTTTTTTTATTTTATATAAATGTGTTTTTCACATTTTGAAAGCATTTGTTTGTGTTTTTAGAAGCCATTTATTTGGACAAGTTTTTGTGATCATCAAGGTTCCACAAGGCAAGCCTAAAGAAGTGAATTTTCAGTAGTTCATGCTCAGCTGCCAAGCACATATGTTTATGTTAGATTATGTTATTTTATAGGCTAGAAACAAGCTTAAATAGTGGGTATGATTCTGTACCCAGTTGTTGGATAAGTTGCATTCTTATGGCTTTCACTTTCAAGTTATAAGAGGCTTCTATTGCTTCAATGGGGAAGTAAAGGCAAGCTGCACAAGAATTCAAAAGTCTGCTTCCATCTTCTAAGCGGTGTGGGACTGTAGGCATGAGTATTTTATGTTATTTTCTGGCTCCAACACGACCTGTTTTGTTAACAAGTACAATGTAGGGCCAAATGTAACTCTGGATGAGTAGGGTTGTTGGACTTGTAGTTGAAGGAATCAGTTGTATTCAAACTTTGTAATTCAAAAATTGATCATGTTTTTGGTCACCATTGAGTCAACATAGTTGATAGTGCAATCGCACATACCTCGATAGACAAATTGGTGCTCGCAGATACATTACTTAGAAACCATTTAAGCAACATATGTTGCAGCCTTGAAGAGTATTGGAGAGCAATGGTCCTATTTACTCTCAAAATATTGATTCCTATTGCATGCCTTTGGCAGGGAGGTGCATATGATATCTTTCTGCTATACTATCATGTTTTGGTGCTTTTTGGTAATGTGAAAACTCTTGTGACTTCCATAGAAGTGAAAATAAAAATGAAACATCAGAGTCTCATCTTGTAAGAGCTGATGATTCAACTGTTCACCTTAGAAGGTGATTAGTTGGCAACTTGGTTCCAGATGTTCTCCTGCAGGAGATCCTGTATATCAAGCAACTTGAAACATCTTTAAGCGATACTTGGAAAGCTTGTCTTTGCTAGTATATTTGGTATATTTAAAGGAAAAATGTTGGTCATATGATTGATCAATTTGTATGCATTGATGGAGTAGACAACTAAATATTTTAGACAATGTCTTGTTGTGCATCTGTGTATGTGTGAGCAAGCAAATTTATGTAGTTGGTGCTGAACTACGTCCTCTGTTTAATTTCCTACTTTTAGACGCTTTTGGACTGATAATTGGTCATTGAGGCTTTTCCTTTTTGTTGATTGAAATCCCATCACTGCATGTACTTTTCCCAGAATTGCACTTGCCAATTTTTTTGTGTGTCTGTGTGTGTGTAGGTTCAGAACAGAAAATAGCTACAAATTCTGAGCTGGGCTGGATTAGCTGACCCTTCAGCATATGTGCATGTGTATCTGTGTTTTATATGCCCGAGTCTCCATGCATTTGATGTTTTTTTTTTCAGACTAAAAAAAAATTAAAGCTTATGAAACTGTGTTTCTTTGCAGGAATCATTGGAGGGCTCTAAACCTTTGATAGCATTCAGGTCATTTGACAATCCCAGACGTGAGATTGTTCGTGCCCCTGTTCGCAGCAAAAGCATGCTCTCAGCTTTCTTCGTCAAACAGAAAGCAGCAAAGCTGAAGGCTGGTTCTGTCTCATGAATTCTTAACAAGCCGAGTCATATATGGTTCCAGGCAGACCTCCTTGTTATGACTATGTAATCGCAAGTAAATGTCTCCCATATTTGTCAATTTAGCTCGTCTCTTGGCCACTAATCATTCATTGTCTCATTCACCATATTTTCTTCCTCTTCAATCTTTTTTACCTAGATCTAATAATGAGCCTATTGTACATATGAATCGGATAATGAAGATAGTTGAAACTGAATGCGGCCCTGGCCCCATGGTTATCTTGATGAGTACTTATGGTTATCTTGATGAGTACTTATGACATTGAACATCAGCATCATTACTGCAGGTAGTTATGGTTAATGATGATTTACACATATTTAGAAGATCAGATTCGGCCTTACTTTGTACTTAAGAATGTGTTCCATTCAGAATATAGGCATGGCTTTGTGTAGGGATTTGGATCTCTTTATCAAGCTCTAATTTACATCAACGACAGTGGTGGCATCAAATTTATGAACAGCAAGGCATGATGCATGAGAATTGAACTTGTGGGGACCTCCTTATAGCTTTATTGGACCACATGACCTGTAGGGTTTTTTCATCCAGTTTAAAGAGAAACGGCCAACTGATCCATCTGTTCCAGAACTCATTTGCATGAGAAACAATCATTTCCCATTAACTCTGAATAACATAATCTTTTTTTAGGTTTCAATTTTGTTGCGGAAAATTGGGTAACAAATTGGGTTCAGTTGGCAAGGGCTACTTTTCACATTGGCCCGTTCAGTAATAAATAATTTTATTTTGAGCAAATTACGAATGCTATGCTAACAAAGTTCGTTTCCCGAGGAACAATGCCACCAAAGTTTTTGCACCGTGAAAAGATTGAAAATTGAATGGACACCGACAGTGGAAACTAAAATAGACCGTATGCTTATTGGCACATAAACTAAATTAGAGCATTTACTCATAGTTAGATAGAAGTTTTAAATTTTAACTATCGGGTTACAAAATTTTTGTGTCCTGAGAAGATTGGAAACTAAATGGACACCAAAATTAGAAACTAGAATAAACCGTATAATTAATCGCTCATAAACTAAAATAGAGCATTTACTTAAAGTTAGAGTCATGCATATCTGACATGTATCATACGGAGGAAGGCTGCACAAGAAAATGTAATCCGCCCCAAATCTCAAGTTATATACTAACAGATTAAATTTGGCCCAGCTTCTCAATTTATACTTAACATGTCAATATTTGGGAAATAAAAGCATAGTTGCAAAGATCAAGAAGCTCCAATCACAAGTCAGAGCGTGGTGCTGGCATGATTTTCCAACGCCCGAGACCTTATTTTCTATGCCAACCAAGTTTACAGAGAATTCGAAAGTTGAATCTAGGAACGACCTTTCGAACATGCAAATAGAAACAATGCTCTACATAGACTATAGAGTCAAATCAAAGAGAGAGAGAGAGAGAGAGAGAGAGCAAGTCGATAGTTAACACAACCAGAAAAAGGACACCGTCATTTGTCGGGGACCTCAAGCCTAAAACCGGTTCAGGATTTTTTTTTTTTTTTGTAATTTTCTTTAAGAGCAACTAAGTATATCCTACATAATAAAAAATAATTCTTCCTACATCTCTTTCTCAAGACTACAGACTAAAACCTTTAAAATAAAAGTTTAACTTCTAAACACTGAAATCTTCATTAAAACAACCACTCTGGATCATTGTTAAAGTCTTTCTTTGTAAGAATCAGAGCCAATAAGGATTCTTTTTAAGTTCATCCTAGAGTTGAATGCCTTAGGCAAGTTGAAATCATTGATCCCTTAAGTCCAATTAATTTCAACTAAATTACCAAATTCCAGTATCAAATCAAATAATTTTTATTTTCACTTTAATGCCATCATTCTGTAGGTTTCCTTCATAGAAAAAGAGGCATTAGGATTGACCCCGAAAAAACAGGGATGCATAAGTTTCAACCTGGCAATTTTTATGTGACACCACATACACATAGGCATTCAAGTCTACATTCTGCGAGCATTCATTAAAACACAACGAATTGAGCTTGAAAGGCTCAATTTTAATTAATAGAAAAATTCAATGCTTAACAACGTAACAAGACTTGGTGAATGCCGTGAAGTCATAGCATGATCCCTCCATATTTGGTAGAGATCTTGATGAATGGTAAAATCTCAGTCACCAGCAAATCACGCTAAATGTAGCCACTTGCAGCCGTTTCCGGCTCTTCAAGGCTAAACCCATCTTCAAAGGGACCATGTTAAAACCTGAAAACATTGTCACGGCAGCAACACTTATAAAGAAAAAGGGGAAGTCTACTTCTGGGCAAAATAGTTACTCTCAAATGAGGAAGGGTAACAACCATAAAGAAGCTACAAGAGATTATTAGTAAAGGAAATGTTCACGATGATATGAGCTTTGAATACAATCATTTATCACGGTGATTTTAACGGAAAACAACAGCTTCAGCCTCCAAGTAGCACAACACTCAAGAACGTTTCCACCAACGGATGGAGGGTATAAACGACATATAAGCACTTTGCAAAAGTCTCTAGTCTTTGACCCAAAGAAAAAAAGTCTCTAGTCTTCTCTTCATAGAAGCTGTAAATTCTCTAGTCTTCTCTGTTTGAAAGGATTTGTCGATCAAAATCGCGGAGCTGCACAAGAAACAGAAAAGTCAGAATATCCACAAGATAATTCACTATGTGCTGACATGGATCGTTAATTCTCTCTCCCTTATACCAGCCCCTTGGCATATCTCTTCCTTTCCAAAAAGGATTTCCAACTAACATTATTATGTGCAACAATGATTCACCGTATGTAGCTTACCTCCACCAATTGTTGCCTCAGGCAACCGTTCTATAGAATATTTATGTTGAGTGATGTACATGATTGGCACACCGGGAACCTGAGAGTAAACAACCAAACTCACATCAGAAACCCATTGATTTAAATAATTGCAGGACAAAACCTCTTTTGTGAGTACCTTGCGTATCCTCCGCTTTAAATCCCGATCACATGTTGCAACAATGTAGCACTTATGCTGTTCCCACAAATACAGGTTGTGTAAGTTCAACCATGCTAATGCAATCACTCACAGAAGTATTATCGCAAAAATTAGTCATGTCCCAAATGATCAATAATATGAAGGAGAGAATACATTTTCGCATAGGACATAAAGACGACAAAACTGAGGAAACAAATTATCTTCCTCAAGTATGGAAAACATAAACATCTAGCAAAAATGTGGTAAAATCAAGTTAAAGAAGATCCCAATCAGTTTTGGGGCCAACCAATTCTTCTTCAGTCTAACATATCGACTAAACTGGATAACCAAGAAATACTAGAATGAAACAATACCTGAGTGACCCTGTCAACAATACAGTCATCAGCATAAGTCCCTTTGTGAATACAGGGAATTCTCTCAAAACGCGGATCCTTGGCTATCCTGTTAGAAGTGAAAGAGAGTAATGAATGAACAGCTAGTAGTCAAAAATGCAAAAAAATTTCAGCGGCAATGAGCTAGGATAAGAAATAATTCATGATGTAGAGCATAAAAGAACATCAATGAAAAAACATTTCTACGGTGATGCAAGGATACCACACCTCAGAGCCACACGGTATTTCTGACCTAACTTCTCCAGCTCTGCCATCACACAGTCTGTGATACATGGCGTGCCTTAAAAAAGATATTTGAGAAAATCAACCAAGTCAGTGAAGGACAACAAACAGAATCCCATTAAGTCTTAGGAGAAATATGTGATACAAAGGGCACTGACATTTAGACTTCATAAGATTGAAAATTAAGCAATAAAGTCAAAGATAAAAGAAACCCGAGAATCCAAAAAACTCACATTTCGCATACAAGCAATCCATCATTCCCTTCTCCAAATCCAACTGAAGAGTGGAAAAAAAGGTAACCATCACTGCTAATACTAAAAATGAATAAGCAAAATGAAAAAAAAAAAAAAAAAAAAAAACCCTTTCCTCCCTCGAACAACAGGGAACAAAAAAGTATTTGAACTAACATTAACATTCAGCAATAAGTTGAATGGTCCACGAACCAGCCATGAATTACAATTGTATAAGCATTTGAATCTCTAATAACCAAATTAGAATAACAGCTAAAAGCATTCAGATTTGAAAAAACAAAAACAACAACAACAACAAAGCCTCAATCCCAAATTTAATTGGGGTCGGCTAGATGAATATGTTCTCGCCATTTCGTCCTAGCGAATCAAAAACACAAACAAAAAAAAGAGAGAAAAAATTACAAGGCTCTCACTTTATTCTGGATGGAGAAATTGATGAAGTTGGTATCCACCAAAACTCGGTAGGGTGGCCCCAATGCCGTGTTGTATCCGAAATAAAGCGCTGAAGAAACTTGAGGCCTATTATTCATAATAAATTAAATTATTGAAATTAATAAAGCAAACAAGCAAGAAATTCGGCTAGAAAAAACAAATTAAATCTAATAATAGAAATAATAAACAGTGAGGCCTTACACATTTCTTGGAAGCTTTTTCTGGGAAACATCTTTTTTCTTCGGATTCAAAACCTCTTCTTTGTAACTATGCACAATCGAAAGAACTTTAAAATAAATAAAATCACCTAAAGGAACTAAAAGAAATTATTTTTTGAATCTAAAAATAAATGCTAAATAAAGAAATAGAGCTTAATTACTGTTTAATTGCTTTTGAAGTAATTATCTTCTTCATCGCCGCAAACTTAGGTCCCTTCTTTGCCTTGCCCATCGCTTTGTATGGAGACCAAGAACCGATAATGCTTCGGAGACAGGCTACGGTCGGCGGCGACCGGTGGTTTCAGCGGAGGAGGAAAACGGTGAGGAGGCAGTAAGAGATGACACAATGACGGGTCTTACGGACGGACGGACGGACAGGGCGGCGGCGGGGCCTAATAACCTAATCACGGCGAGCCTGGCCAGCTTAGATTTATGATTATTAATACCTGGAATAGATCCACGGGATGTCTCGATTTAATGATATATAAAATTTAATTTTTATTTTATTTCTTTTAGAAAATAAAAAAATATCGTAATGTTGAATATTACTTTTTTAAAGAATTTTTTAACTTTCTTTCAACAAAATGAAATAATTTTTTTTAAGAAAGAAATTTTTTTTTTCTCTTTCAAAGAAATTTTAGTGTTATTTTTCAATAAAAAATAGATAAATTTAAAAGTTTTTTTAAATTTTTTTAGAAAGAATTTGAGAATATTTTTTTATTTTTATTATTATTATAAATATTTAATTATAATCAAAATAATACTATATAATTCAATTTAATCATTATATGATTATAATTACATTTACATTAATTGATTTATATAATTATAATTATGTCTGTAATAAAATTTTAATAATTACAGAATATTTTAATATTTTTAATTTCTAAATTTATAAAAAATTTATGATGGAAAAAAAATTAAAATTTTTCTCATCCTCAATTTTATATACTATATAATAATATTTTTTTCTCTTAATTTTGATTTATTATTGCCGAGTTCAACTTAAACTCTTTTGCCGAATTGGGCCCATAATCGATTTTCTTCTTTTTATTTCTTTTCGGCCTTTTTTCTTTTTTTTTTTTTGTCCCTTTTATTTTGTAAGTTACAATGAGCCCTAAACTCATCGGATATTATTTTCTTACCTCGGCTTTTGTAATTAGGAAAGAAAAGCCCACGCAAATATTCCCGAGCTACTCTCATAAATCAATGTAGTGGTCCATTTCTGTATGATATGAATCTAGCACAATTTTTTATAAGCATTATGTCTAATTTTCTATTTTTTAAAACAAAGCTGCCCTTATTGACACAATATTTTCAGAATCAAATTAGAAAGTTTAAAAGTTTACAAAGTTCAATCAATTTAATCATGTTGAATAAGTAAAATTAATATTTAATATTAAATATATAAAAAAAATTAAAATTAATATAAAAAATATCACTTTTTTAACAAATTTAACTTAATTTTAAAAAAATAACAAATTTAGTATAATTTAGTTATTTTCTAACAAATATAACATGCTGCTAAATTCTGTTACAGTTACTGATGTAGCGTGATAACAAAAAAAAAAAAATGTTAATGTGGGTATAAATTAAATGATTGATGACACCCCAAGCAGAAGCTCGACATCGCCCACCAATTGGCCAAGCTCGGTGTGGACATAATTGAGGCTGGGTTTCCTGCCACCTGCAAGAGTTCGAGGCCGTGAAGTCAATCGACATGAACGTTGGAAATGGCGGGCTGTCGAGGTGTAATGAGAAGGATATTAGGGCTGTTTGGGAAGCCCCTAATGAAACCTAATTATAAAATATTTGGGTTTGAGGTTGTGAATTCAATAAACTCATTACTGATGTGGTACTTCATTAACCGCATGCATTAGTATTTTTTTTTTTGTCATTATGCCGCATAAATGAGACGGTTTTGGTTAATAAACTTAATATCAAGTTAGATTTATTAAAAAATAATTAAATTATGTTAAATTTGTTAATTTTTAAAAATTATGTTAAATTTGTTAAAAAGTATAGAGATGTTTTTTTTTTTTATATTAACCCTATAAAGAATTAAGTATTTATATACACAAATATTTATATGCATTAAATATATTATAATTAATATATTTAACAAAATATAACTTATCATTTATAATTTAACATATAATAAGACAAAATATAGGCAAAACTAAAAAAATATTTACTCCACTATATGAATAAATATGAAAAATTTATGTCAAATAAATTAAGTGCAAAACATATAGTACTTTATCTATTTTTATTTTTAATAAAGATTTCTTAATATTTATCAGTTGAACTTTTGCAAAAGATCGCGTTTTCTGAGCACTATATTGTCAAAATAGTAATAAACCAAACCGATTAAACTATGGCCAGTTCACAAATTATATAAAATCAAATAGAACAAACAAGGATTTCATTTCTTTTCCCTTTCATCCCCAAAGTTGAATATCTCAGAAGCAAAAGTTGAAGAAGTCTTTAATTGATCGAAAATGGTTGAAATACATGATCAACAGATAACAAGACTTGCTTATGCGAGTGAGACAGAGAAAGAGGAAATTTGATGAATGCGGTGAATAAAATGTCAAACATAAGGATAAATGACTTTGCTGTACCCTCTGTCATATGGCCTAGACCATAGCATAATACCTCCATACTTAGTAGAGTTCTTGACGGACGGTAAAATCTCAGTTACAAGCCCATCAGGCGGAACATAGCCACTTCCAGCCGCGTTTGGATCTGCAGGAAGTCCCAGAAATATTTTGCCTGCCCGAATTGTTGTCCATATATTCCATGAAACCTTAAGGTTGTCCCCGTTGCGGGAATAATCACAAGGAGGGTTGCCATAAAATTGGATCCACACATAATCGAAGAGGCGAGTGCCAAGGGCATCGCCAAGCCAGGGATCTGGATAAGGACATTGTGGTGCTGCACCCAAGTAAAATTTCCTTTGACTTGACTGGTTTTTAAAAGCTGATAAGGCCCTGGCGAGCTCGTCCCAGTGCTCAGGTGAGCCGCCTACGATGACGAAATCAACACCGTCCAGTACGGCATCTCCCAATGGGCGGGACCTCGATTGACCCCCCAGGTAGTTGTTCCATAAGTAATTTGCAACTTGCCTGCACAGAAGAAGGCAAATAAAAAGCTGCTGCAGAAAGTCTATAACATAAGGAGCTAAGCACAAGTAATATGGAACTCAATGATCGATACATTTTGTAAGTCCGCGTCACTTTTCCATCGAAATCTTGCATCGATATTGTATTATTTTCATTTTTTAAATTGAGTCTCGTTGTGTGTATACGTAGAACACATATAAAATCATCGATTAATTAATTTGTACAATTAAACAATTAATAATTCTAAACGCATATACCTTTTCCCTGTATACATGTACATTTTTCATTTATGATAATGTATCATATCCTATACCTGGCATCGTCAGCGGAGGAAAGGGAATAGGTTCCAGCAGCACCTCCAATGGAAAGCAGAACCTTAATTCCCAAATTCTGGCAGGCCGTTATGTCATCGCTCAAACCGGTACACCCACCGGAGGATGGATCACAGTGGCCAGCTAGGCTAATTGTCGGAGTCTGGCCGCTGCCAAAATTTGTGAGAAAAGCTATGCTCACAATTGCGTAATTGCCCGAGGCACAAGTATCCGCCAAGCTGCCTTCGTTTCCATTTTGGCCCCAGTAAACTGAGATCACGCCGGCGTTGCAGTCCTTGAAGCCGGAGAAAAGAAGGCAAAGTGCCCAGGCTGCCGATACTAGAAATCGATCATCCATCTGGGGATCACGCTAACTTTGATTGTGATCAGTTTTTAGAAAGAAGGATTGACTGGTGTTTGTCAAATGCAGAACTTGGACCGTGGAATGGAACTACGCGTACTAACAGTGTTTTTGGTAAAACAACGAGAAAAGAAAAGAAATAAAAGTACGCACACGAACTCAACTTTTTTTTCGTTTCACGTGTGTGAGAAAATGAGAAGAAAATGGGTCAGCCTATTAAGTAATTGAAAAAATATATAAAAAATTTTAATTTATTAAAATCAATTAAAATTAGTAAAAATTAGTAAAAAATTAGACCAATTGAATCGTCTAAATTAAACAAAAAAAATTTTAAATTATAATTTAATTTCAAATATTATTTAAAATCATAATTTAAGCTCTCATTTTGAATAAAAATTTTAATTTAGTTTTAAATTTATTAAAAATTTTAATTTAATCTTTAAAATTAAAAAAATTAATATGTAATTATTATCTATAAATATTATTTTTTTAATTACTTTTTATAAATATAAATATTATTAAATACCTTTTTAAATATTAATTCAATAAATTAAATTTTAACTTATTAATATTCACAATTCAAGAATCCGTTCGATTTTAACAATTTGGATTAAAACAGGCGTCAAACAGTATCATCCAATCACGCCCTCCCGTCGTCAACGCTGAATGTTGAATTCCATTGTTTAATTCCATTGACAGCTGTCCGGTTGCAGATCTTAATCTACACTTGCCCGTACCAAATTCTACCCAACCGAGACACCATCGTGCGAGGGCCAACACATTGTCGGCTCATCTCATACGTCGCAAAAAGAAAAATCCAGCTAGCCCATATCGCTGTGGGAGAGGCGCGAAACATCTCGAAGGAAGAAGAAACACGAAGATGGTTTCCAAATTTCAAAATCATCTTCCTAACTCCACATATAAAATCTCTCCCACGCCAACTTCAGTTTTTGTATCCGAGAAAATATATCAAAAGCTACAGTTAAATCGCGTAAAGAAGAGACAGACCTCCGAATTCAAGTCACGGTTTTTGGGTTGGTGGATCGGAACTCGCACCGATAACTGAGTCATTTGGAATTGCGGAACCGTTTCGGATTGGCTGCTTCTTATATTTTGTACATTTCTCGCGCCCGCCATTTTGTAAGTCGCCGCTCAGCATTTCCATCTTTCTTTCTTCGTTATAATTCATCGTTTTTCTTTAATTGGTTTTAACTGAGACTCGAACTTGAGATTTTTATATCGGATACACGACTAGAGTATTAATTAAATTATAACTCATTAATTTTTTTTTTTAATGCAAGTTTCAAATGCTGAAAATGTAAATACTTCGTGATATTCTGATGGTTGCTGTGTGATCGGTGCTAGAAGATCATTTTAGGGACAAATAAGATTAAGAATGTTTTCATTTGATGATTTAATATTGTTGATTTTGTACTAACATTGTACTTCGCAACGTTTGGCAGCTATAATTTAAAGTGAACTTGTAAAAGCTCCCAAGGGTGTCTGCGTGCAATAATCTCTATCAAGATGATGCCTGTCTACAGAAGATATGCAGACGCGTACCCTTTTGATGGAAACCAAGTGCCTATGATGCAATACCATCATCCAAATTTTGGTGTCATTCCGCCTCACAAGAATGCTGATCCATCCAAATCTACTGTCGCATATGAACCTTGGTTGTATGCAAGCAACAATGGATATTCAGCTCCGTGTCACGGCTGTTGTAGCCATGGTAACGCTAATTTCCCGGGATACTACAGTTTTCAACCTCCTTATCCACATGTTTCACCTCCCCAGTTCCACTGGTGTGGACATCATTCGACCTTCCCTGCACATTATTTGCCTCCTCCATACTATCCGAAGGAGCATCCAAGATATGAATATGACAAAAGGGTTCCTCGAGAATCTTTATATCATTGCTGTGGGTGTCCCAATCACACGCACAATCAGATAAACAATGAACGTGTGAAGATTGAAGAGCAGGAGCCAGATGGTGACAGGAAAGGAGGCAATTCTTTAGTTCAATCTCAATTGAGAAATTACCCATACCCAATTGTGTGGCTTCCGCCAGATTTTATGATGAACAGAAGTCATAGAAAGCCTGTGGAATCAGAGATGGCAAGCAAAGATTCGGCTTTGCAAACCGCAAAGCCTCTTGAGGTTCAAAGGCTATCTGGGCAGGAACCAAAAGGGTGGAATGGTTGGTTTCCAATAGACATTAAAAACCTTGGAGCTCTCTCACAAGGTGGAGATGAGAACCAGACTCAGAATCCTAAAAACGAGAACAAAGGGGGACAATTATCATTTCCTATAATCTGGATGCCTTCTCAGGATAAGCTGGATGACACTCAGATGGGGAAGCACGAAGAAAAGAATGCTACTGTTCAATCAGCTGAACAGCCATCTTCGGTTGTCAAATGCTTTCCGGTAAACTTCCCAGGCAATATTAATGACTTGCAGAAATCCTGTGCCGCTCAAGAAAACTCTTGTGTTCAGGTTGGTCAAGAGGTGAAGGAGAGAAACATCAATCAGAAAACTGTTCCTGTGAAGCAGATCGAAGCACAAGCAGAGGAGGACAAATCTGAGGATACTGAGAGGAAGGGGAGAACTGTCTTTCCCAGAAAGGTTGAAGATAATGTTACAGATAAAGCCTCTGTAAACACGGCAAAAGGACTGTCAGCTTCCTCACCCACAACATCTAAGTTACCTCCTGTATGTCTAAGAGTTGATCCGTTCCGAAAGAAGAAGAATGGTAGCGCAAATTCAAGGTCGCCTAGTCCTCCAGGTTCAAAAGGGTGGCAACAAGCACCAGTAGAGGACAGTTCCAGGTCTTCTGCCTCATCAACCATGAAAGCTCAGGGTCCTCAGGATTCACAAGTTAAGGATAATACCTTAAGAAGCAGCAAAGAGTTGGAACCACAGAAAAAGGAGAGAAGAGTAATAGAGGTGGTGGAAAGTAAAAATTGTGGAAATAAGGAGGAACAGAGCAAAGCTCAGTCCTTGCCAGGCAATTTTCAGGAGGAGGCTGTGGGGAATTCCGACATAGGGAAGGCTGGAGAAGATGATAGCAAATCCAAAGTTGAATACGACAAAATGCCAAAAAACGGGGGAAATTTGTCTGCTGAGGAGGTAAATGAGATGAGCTGTAGGGTTGAGAGAGCAGAATCAGGTGAAGTAAACCTCCAAGCAGAGAGACGGGTACTATCGGAAGAGGAAGCAGCGCTTGTTATCCAGTCTGCTTATCGTGGATATGAAGTAAGGAAATCGGAGCCTCTGAAGAAATTGAAGCAAATTGCCCAAGTCCGGGAGCAAGTGGTTGAGCTGAGGAATCAGATTCATGACCTGGAATCCTCAACCGATTACCAGAACGACAAGAGGCAAAGGGCAATTGTTGGAGAAATGATTATGGGTCTTCTGCTAAAATTGGATACAATCCAGGTATGTACCCATTAGTTCATATTAGATTATTGATGTTATTTGCTAGTTCTTGTAAGTCATCTTGATTGAAAGATAGAACTGATTTAGTTTGATGAAGATGAGCATTTATTAGCAAAGAATATTTCATGAGAGCATTTATTGGTTAAGCTTAACTTTTTGATCTGTGGGCGTGTTCCGACCTGCAAGTTCTATGTTGGCTTCCAGAGAGCTGACATCATTTCTCAACTGTTTATCATGATGGGCAGGAGAGTTCAACTATTTGTAAAGAGTTCTTTCATTGCAAAGATAGATTATAACTTGTTCATGATGTAACAAGCTTTTGTGTGATTCTTTGGACACAGATTAGGTCCATTTGAGACTGCAAAATTTTTTATAAATGTGTATATTTATTAGGATGTTTGATTTTTAGTTTTTTAATTTTGTTTATTTTTAAATACAGGGCTTGCACCCAAGTCTTAGGGATACAAGGAAACTCCTGGCAAGGGAGCTGGTAACTTTGCAAGAGAAACTTGATCTCTTGACTCAGAAATCTGAGGGCATGGCCAAATCTCAGCCTTTGTTCGATTCTGCTGCTCATCCTGAAAAAATCATGGGCATGGAAGAAAAGCAAAATGAGGCAGGAGTACAATCTTGTTGTGGAGTTTCTCAAGTCATGGATACCAAGCTCAATGAGGGTGAAGAACCTTCTGAATTTATTATCTTTGTTGAAGAGGAGCACGGAAAGTCTGCGAATGAGGAAGTATCATCGATGGCAGGTGATTCACAGTCTGATGGTTTCCCCATAGGGAGCCAACTTGGCAATGGAGAGCTTTGCTGTAGTCAGGAGACAGACACCAAGAATCAACAGGGGAAAATTGGCATCAAAGAAGATTCAAAATCACCATTGGACAAGAATGAGTCTAGGGAGAGCAGGAATACACTGCAAGATGGCACATGTGCTGGTCGAATTGATGAAGGCAAAGGCACAATAATTGAAGAGAATGGGTTGAACAAAATGCTACATGGAGCAGTTGCTGAGGAGCCTTCTGCTTTCGATGAAACCAATCGAGTTGGTAGAGAAACTATGGTGGATGGACTTGGCAGTGGGGTGCAAACAAATATTTCTAGCGATTCCAATTCACTGGCTGGTGTTGATGACTTGACAACTGCTGCAAAATGCCAGCAAATGGATCCAGTAATAGAGCTACCTCTAGGAGTACTCAATGAGGAACCAAAGAAGCAGGAGAAGTCCGAAATGTGGGAGAACGATGCTCTGGGTGGAGATGTGGTACATGATGCAGGGACTGAGACACCTTCATTGCAAAAGGAATTGCTGACCGGATGTGCAACAGAGCAGCACCTAGTTGAAGCGATTAGTGAAGGCCTCTCTGTTGCAGATTCAGAAAAGGAAGACGAATCTCAAATAACAGAGCTAACTCTTGGAGTACTCGATGAGGAAAGACCAGAGAAGCATGAGAAGTCTGAAATGCAGAAGAATAAGGCCCGAGGTGAAGATATGGAACACCATGCAAAGACTGACGCACCTTCACTGCAAAAGGAATTGCTGACTGGATGTGCAACTGAGCAGGATCTAGTTGAAGTGATTGATGAAGGCCTCTCCATTGCAGATTCAGACAAAGAAGTCAATTCTCAAAAAGATGGTTGTGGTGTTGCAGATGCAAGTTTAGGTGCAACCATGCAGGAACCACAACTGATGGAAGTTGACGCCGATGAGGAAAGAGTGAAATTATCCAGATTACAGGAAATGCAAGAAGTTGTCTTGCAAATGCAGAATGAAAGATCCAATGCAGTGCAGGAGGAAAAAGATGGGCAAATTGGTTCTGCAGATGAGGCTCGAACTGGGGAAGGTGAAGATTGCACGGATGAGTCAAAACCAGGTGGCGGGAATGGAGGAATGACCCGCGAAGAGATCGAACACCATTGTCGAGAGATGATCAGCAACAGCAATGGAATGGAAGATTTGCTTGATGGGTCAGAAGCAGCTGAAGATTCTGCTGTGGGGCTACTACAAACGGCTCCAACATCTGTACAGAATGATGAAATGAAGAGAGAATTATTGCCTGCATCATCTGCTGTCAGCCAGCTATCGATTGATGAACAAGACTTTGGGATGGAAGGTAAAAGACAGCTCGCTGAAGAGAATGCAAAACTGAAGGAGATGATGGAGAAGTTGATTGAAGCGGGGAGAGAGCAGCTGAATGTCATTTCCAACTTGACGGGACGAGTGAACGATTTAGAAAAAATGCTGTCAAGGAGGAACAAGAAAGCTAGAGTAAGACGGTGTGGGAGAACATTTTCTGCTGCTTCCTGTTCAAGACCCGCAAATGAATCCAGAAGGAAGAAGTCTATTGATGTTGCATCATAAGCGTGTTTTATGTTCTGAAGTTTGATTTATGTTCTGCATTTTGTATACAATGCTAAGCGTTTTGTATGTTTGAGTGGCGTGTATTCAATAAAAACTCTGCAATAATTATATTGGACTTTGTTTTATCAACGATTTGCACAATTCCGTTATCTTGTAAATTTGGATGATGGGGACCTTAGCATTTTCTGTATGATGTCCTTGGCTGCCATCTGGCGTTTCCACGAACTTTTTGCCGTTTGAACATAGAAATTTGGATTCACTTGAGGTTATTCAAATGGCTCTTGGGTTGTAACAATGACTGAGGAAGCTCAGTGGCGTCCCGCTGCAGTTGAGCCATTCTTCCCAGCCTCAAACTTGGCCGCCCTCCCCTAGAAAGTCTCACGTGGAGGCCTTGGACAAGTTGGACTGGTTATATTCTTCCATTTCAAAAAGAGTAAACTTATATGAATCGAATAAAATGTTCTGAATTTTTCTTGAAATAAACTGCGTCTCTTATTTTTAAAATCAAAATTGATATTTTTGAAACGTAAAAATAATAAATGTCGTTGTAAAGCGTAAATTTCGAGTCTAAAACAATTAAACTCGAAAATACAAAAATAAATTACAAATAAAAATTGTAAAGTAAAAGAAAATTTACGTGGGGTCGATCTCCGTAGATCCTCCGATTAGTGTTCCTTTTTTTTGACTCCGTCAAAGGCTGCACGAGCTTGATCTTGACAGAAATAATTTTCACCGCTTTTTCTTGAACTGGATAGACTGAAATTGTATCTGATTTGGACGTTTTGACTACGTTTAGGAACTGTAGAGACTTGATCTGAGCCGATCTGGCTTAACTTCACCGATGGTCGAATGGACTTGTTCTCGGATGAGTTGCCTGGATTTTGCTGAGGGCCGTATAAGGCTTAATCCCAGCCGGATTTGTGGTATTTTGATTTTTTTTTTTCAGATCTATATTTTCACAGATCTAGATCTGATACGATCGGAAAATATAAATCTAAAATAACTTTAGAAACGGAAATAACAATTTTTTTTTGAACTTTATACCTGAGATATTTTTCTCAAAAGAGTTAAAAATATATCACAGAGTACACAATTTTTTTTTTGTTATCTCTCTCTTTTTTTTTTCTTTTTTTTTTTCGCTGCCTTTTTTTTTTTCCTGCGCGCTTCGCTGCTTCTCTTTTCTTCTTCTGCCCCTTGATTCAATTTGGGGAGGCCATTTATAGGCCTCCCCCACCTGCCTGCCACCAACCAATTGGTTGGTGGCATTAAAGGTTGGCAGCTGCCAACCTTAACTTCAAGGTTGGCGGCTGCCAACCAAGATTATATATATATTTTTTTTTATTATTAGTTTACAAATGTCCCCACTTCAAGGGTCGGTAAGAAAGATTTTTACAAAAATGATTCGAACCGAGTCTTGAAGTCCAGTTTGAAATTTGGAAACGTCCTGATGAACATTGAACCTTGGAGTCTTCTATCTTTGACCATGTCTGCTGTTGTTGGATCGCAATAGGAATCCGATACGATCTTGAGAAAGTTAGCAGCCCAGCCAATATAAAAATTGACATTCTAACTCCAGGTGCATTCGAGCTTCCATAGTTAGAAAAGGCTGGCAAAGGTTCTTTGAAGTTCCAAAGCTCTGGTGAGGATGATCCGGTAGGCAAAGAACTCGAACATCCCCAAGAGGAAGGCCAGGACCTTGGAACTTCAAGACCGGCACACAGAGAGACTGACTGTAGTGATGATTCCTAAGTCTGCTTCGACGTAAGGAGAGTAGTTGGAACTTCCCCGTACATCGCCGCATCCAAAGGAAGATTAGGATAATTGCAGCGTCTCATCCCTCTGTAGTAGATGTGAACTAAGGAGAGTAGTTGGAACTCCATGACACCGATGGCGTTAGGGATCCCTCGAGGAAGACTACTCCTTCTTTTCTTAGCTCGTGCGCCTCCAACTTCTTGATCAAAGAACTTCCTGGGACAAGTGCAGAGACTAGCCATTTTCTTTTGAGAAAGAAGAGCTGAGAGGTGAGTATTACAACTCGGCAATGCAATATATATATACATACGATAAAGTTTTTTTTTTTTTTTTTGAAAAGTCAAAAAAGAAGGTACGCAGAATCGAGTAGGGACATCCACGTCCCTTTCCTGCATAAGAGACAGAAGAGGTAGCGGCTGACGCGTGTCACGAAAGTCGTTACCGTGTGTTGCAGAAGTCGTTGACGTGTGCTGCAGAAGTCGTTGCCGTGTGCTGCAGAAGTCGTTACCGTGTGCTACCAAAGTTGTTGCACCTTATCTTGTCGGTCGTCCTAGCGGGGCTCGAGGTGCAACTCCAAGTCAAGCTCGACCTCGTCTGGTGGGCCGATGATGTTGATGTCGCTTTCCGGCTAGTTGATGCTGCCGGAATATTCTAGAAAGAGAGGCAAAGTTTCACCGGAATAACTCCTTTCTGCTAGAAAAATTCCTCCTAGACTTAAGTATCTAGGAGGGATGAACCCTTGGCTGACTCCGTAAGACCACCAGGACCAGCATGCATGCTCCCATGGGCTACGACTTTGATGAACATACCGTGGAGAGACTATTGCAGTGGAAGAACTCGGACCTGCTTCATTTGAGGGCGAAGCTGTACTAGTGGGATTTACTATCGGAACGACAGACTGTTCTTTAGAAGAAGCAGTTCTCAGTGCTGGTTTCTTCCTGCTTCTCCGATTCTGGAACCAATAAAACACATTTTTTCCTTCTATTGCCCCGAGCGGGCGCAATCGTGAGACAAGTTGGTAAATTTGAGATGCACTAGGAATAATACCTCCATTGTTGTGGAAGACTTCCTCCAAAATTTGCAGTTGTGCCATGGTCGGTTGCCACCTTGTGCGGGGTGATCTTTCTTCTCCCTTGCCTTGAGGTTCTGCAAATGGTTCCATCTTTCTTGTGGCAGAGGAGCAAAGGTCTTGGTATGTGGTGAAGATCGGTTGAGACTGATGCTGAGTTTCAGACTCAAACCCTCCGTTGCTTTTATATTTTTGGGCCGTTCACAGTTTATACTCATGCGGGCCAGGAGTTGGATTGGATTTTGAACTTGGGTTCTGGACTGTGTTTGGGACTTGGAATTTTTGGGTTTTGGGCTTTGGATTGGATTTGGGTCGAGTGTTTGGGTTTTGGACTTGGATTTTTTGGATTTGGGTCGAGTGTTTGGGTTTTGGACTTGGACTTTTGGATTTGGGTCGAGTGTTTGGGTTTTCGACTTGGATTTTTTTGGATTTGGGTCGAGTGTTTGGGTTTTGGACTTGGACTTTTGGATTTGGTTTGAGTGTTTGGGTTTTGATTTTTGGGTTCGGGCTTGAGTTTTCTGATTTGGGCTCAAGTGTTTGGGCTTGGATTTTTGGGTTTGGATTTTCGCTTAGACTTTCAGATCGGGACTTCGTAACTTTTTCTTTTTTCTATTTTTTTTTCTATTTTTTTTGATTTTTTTTTCTTTTTTCTATTTTTTTGATTTTTTTTTAAACATATTTACACATAATACTGTTTCAGAAATTTACCATTGATTGGGCCGATTCGGATGCCTTCTTGGTCTGACAGCATGTAAGCGTTGTGAGTGTAGGCGTCCTGCACTAAGTATGGCCAGTCCCATTTGGAAGTAAGTTTGTCACCAGGCCGATGTTTCATGTTGATGGGCCGTCGCACTGCAAGAACAAGGTCTCCAACTTGAAAAGATCGAGGGCGGACCCTGCGGTTGAACGTGTTGGTGAGCCGGGCTTGGTAGCATTCAAGTTGCTGTTGTGCTTCGAGCCTCCTTTCATCAAGGGCTTCCAACTCATCCAGACGTAGGCGAGCATTTTCCTCCTGTGTGAGTCCTTCCAGAACAGCCATGTGCAGGGATGGAATCTGTGTTTCCAAGGGCAGTATTGCTTCGACACCGTAGACAAGTGAGTATGACGTCGCCTGTGTTGGTGTCCGGTAAGTTGTACGACACGCCCATAATGCCTCCGAAATTCTGTCATGCCAATCTCTTTTGGATTTGGAGACTACCTTCCGCAACAGGTTGCATAAGGTCTTGTTGAATGCTTCGGCCAAGCCATTTGCTGGGGCATTGTACATGGATGACTTGTACTGCTTGAACTTGAACTTCTCGCAGAGCTTGTCGATTAAGCTGTTGTAGAACTGCTTACCATTATCAGTGATGATGAATCGAGGGACTCCATAGCGATAAATCAGCTGAGTCCGGATGAAATTGGCAACATGCTCTTTCTTTACCTCTCTAAGTGGAATGGCTTCGGCCCATTTTGAGAAGTAGTCGGTTGCTGCGAGGATGTACAGGTGACCCAGGGATGACTTTGGCAACGGCCCCACTAAGTCAAGACCCCAAGCTTCAAAGGACCAGGATGAGACAGTTGGATGCAGTGGCTCCGGTGGTTGATGTATGTAATTGGCATGAAATTGAAAAGTTTGACAAGTTTTAGCAAACTCAATTGAATCACGTACCATAGTTGGCCAGTAGTATCCCATCCTTCTAAGTTGGAAGTGCAACTTAGGCCCCGATTGATGTCCGCCACAAACACCAGAATGTGCTTCAGTGAGAGCCTGTTTTGCCTCTTCATTGGCTAGGCAGCGAAGTAGAACTCCATCAAAAGACCTTCGATACAGAGCATCCTTGAGATATATGAACCGGGGAGCTCGTCGTTGAATTTCTGTTTTATGACGACGATCTTCGGGCAGCTTCCCGTGCTGTAGGTAGTCAATGATTGGTTGGCGCCAATCCTCGTCCTCCGCGAGACGTACAGATACAGCGTTGGCTGCTATAGTTTCTTCATCATCCTTTTGTGGCACTATCCATTTCTGGCATACGGCAACAACTGTAGCCTGGATTTCTGACTTTGCAAGAGAAGTGGCCAGGTTAGCCAACGCGTCTGCCTGAGTGTTTTCTCGTCGAGGCACATGCTCCAACGTGATGCTTTCAAATTCATCCATTAGTTGTCGAGCACGTTGATGGTAAGGCGCAAGATCCTCTTTCTTCACGTCATACAATCCTGTAAGTTGGTTGATGACGAGCTGGAAATCTCCATGGACTTCTATAGTTGGAATCTTCATATCGACAGCCATTTGAAGACCAATGATCAAAGCCTGGTATTCAGCAACATTATTTGAACATAACTCACCGAGAATGATAGCATATGGTAGTATTTGTCGTTGAGGAGTGACAAACACTATGTCAGCACCAGCACCATCACGTCTTGCTGCACCATCAAAGAACATCGTCCATGGTGGTAGTGTCTCAATGTAAAAGACCTCTTCATCTGGAAGATCATCTGTGAACTCCCAATCTGACGGAACAGGGTGATCTGCAAGGAAGTCTGCTAGGGCTTGTCCTTTGACTGCTTTTTGAGGCACGTAGACAATGTCGTAGCTTTGTAGGATTACTGCCCACTTGGCAAGTCGCCCTGACAAGATTGGTCTAGATAAGATATATTTGACAGGATCAGCTCTGGCAATGAGACGTACCGTGTGAGCTTGCATGTAGTGCCTCAGCTTGTCAATGGCAAAGAACAGTGCTAGACATGTCTTTTCAATGAGCGAATAACTCAGCTCCGGACCGTTTAGTGTTCTGCTCAAGTAGTACAGGGCAACTTCCTTTCCCTGCTCGTTTTCCTGTGCAAGCAAGGCTCCCAAAGATCTTTCCTGCGCTGCAATGTAGAGAATCAACGACTTTCCTTGAATTGGAGCTCCCAGGACTAGTGGATTGGAAAGGTACTTCTTTATGCTCTCAAAGGCTTTGCTGCAAGCTTCGTCCCACTCGAAGTTGACATCCTTCTTCATCAATCGATGGAAAGGTTGACATCTCCTAGCTAAATTGGAGATGAAACGGGGAATGTAGGCCAGCTTTTCTTGTAGACTTCGCAGCTCGTGCAGGTTTTTAGGTTCAGGCATCTTTTGAATTGCCTCAACCTTTGACTGATCAACTTCGATTCCACGATGGCGCACCACGAACCCAAGAAACTTTCCTGATGTGACACCGAATGCGCACTTGAGAGGGTTCATTTTGAGCTGATGCCTCCGAAGTCTTTCGAACACTGTCTTGAGATCCTCGAGGTGGTCTTTGTGCTTCTTAGTCTTTACAACTAAGTCATCAACATAACATTCTACAATCTTGTGCAGCATGTCATCAAAAATTTTTTGCATAGCACGTTGATAAGTGGCGCCAGCATTTTTCAATCCAAACGGCATAACTTTGTAGCAGTATATACCTTTTGGGGTGCGGAATGCTGTCAACTCCTCGTCTTCTGGTGCCATTCTGATTTGGTTATAGCCTGAAGAACCATCCATGAAAGACAATGCTTCGTGACCCGTTGTTGCATCGACTGTGATCTCCGTTATGGGCAATGGAAAGTCATCTTTCGGACAGGCCCTGTTAAGATCTCGAAAATCAACACATACCCTCAACTGTCCATTCTTCTTTCTTACCGGGACAATGTTGGCAATCCACGTTGGGTAGGTGACCTCTCGGATGAAGCCAGCATTGATCAGCTTGTTAACCTCCTCCTCGATTTGTGGAATGAGTTCCGGGCGGAATCGTCGTTGTGGCTGCTTGACAGAACGAACACCCTTATTTACTGCTAGACGATGCACCGCAATTTTTGGATCAAGTCCAGGCATTTCTTTGTAACTCCATGCGAACACGTCCCTGTATTGACTTAATACCTGAACATATTCTTGTTCTTCTTCTGCAGTAAGTAAAGCACTTACAAATATAGGTCGGGGATCTTCCGGAGAGCCAAGATTGACTTCCTTGAGTTCATCAACAGTTGCTTGGCCACCATCTTCAAGTTCTGGGGGAGCCTCCTTCACTTCACCATCTGATGAGTCGGAATCAGCCTCCTCGCTAATTGTGACATGAAATGCAGAACCTCTGACTTCACCTTCTTTGTTTGACTGGATAAGCCTGTCTTGTTTGGTGGTCGTGCTGATGGCACGTGCATCAGCTGCTCGGCTTCGGCTCTTTAGCGTGATCCGCACAGGTGACTTTTCCTGATAGCCTAAGCCAGGTCGGGCCTGTGATGTTTGAGAAGTGACGCCATGTGTGGACGGCAGCGTACCCATTGTGCTCGGGTTTGAGAAGTCATAGCCTGCCTTGGCCAAAAGCTTGTATGCATTAGGATCAAATCCTTCATGTGTTCTTCTTTCTGGAAGTGAGCCGCCTTCGACTGCTGCTGTGTGTGGTTTGACGAAACCTTTTAATGGTTTTGAGGACAAAATCGGCTCAATCTTTGGTATAGGTAGAGTGTAAGTCCCCTTCAGGTTGTGCAGTTCCTTTGCTTTGGGTTGGCTATATCCTTGCTCCTGTTTAAGATCAATACAATAAGAGAAAGGGGGTTGACCTTCTGAGCGTCGTGACTTCGGCACATAGCGTAGGACTGGAGTGGAGCTTGAAGATGCAACATCCTTCGGACGGAGTTCAGCAGGCTGTGGTAGCTTTTCATTTGTCGGACTCTGGGGTTGGGCTTTGGCAGGTTCTTCAACAGCTTTCCTTTTTTATGGATGCCCCCAGTCCAAGTAGCTTTTGATGGAATGATCTCCGGATTGTCTGTGTCGGTGTAGAAGACTGCATCCGCCAAATGTGATTCAGCATCATCGAACGGCTTTAAGTCAGCATTGACCTTTTGAACGTCACCATTGTAGTACTTGAAGCACTGATGCAGGCTTGAGAGCACAACTCCATTTCCATGAATCCATGGTCGTCCTAGCAACATCTTATATGTGGTACGTGCATCAATCACGTGAAATAGAGTGCTAGAAGTGAGATTACCGATAGTTAACTCCAAACGAATCATCCCAATTGCTTTCTGTCCTCCTTGATTAAAGCCATGAATCATCAAGCGGTTGTCTGATAATTCATCAATGCCGATGCCGAGCTCCTTTATGGTGGATTTTGGGATAATATTGACTGTCGAGCCATCATCAATCAGGATACGTCGGACCTTCTACTCTCTCACATAGCCTGATACATAAAGCGGCCGATTGTGGGGTTTGGACCCCAGCAGGAGATCCTCATCTGAAAATGAGATAGCAGAGTAACATCCGACGTGATTTTGGTCTGCCTGATGCTCCGTCGAGCTGGAATTACTTGATGGCAGAGGTTCAGCTGAGGTCTGAAGAGTATTGCCAACTTGATTTTGTCATACTTCTGTTGTTTGCAAAGCTGTAAGCAGCTGAGGGTTAGCGAGAAGGGTTTGGAGAGCTTCATATACCTTCTTCGTTGTCGACTTTTTGTTGTCGAGCGGCTCCTCCTTACGGTGTGTCACCTCTTCTGATGGTTTTGAAGTGATGGTGGTCTGGTTTGCAGAAGTTATGCCTTCCTGGTCCAGAATGATTTTATTCTGGCTTTTGAACTTCATGATTAGCTCCTTCAGGACGAAACACTTCTCGGTTGGATGACTTACTATCCGGTGATATTTGCAGAATCTCGGATCGCTGACTCGATCCTTTTCATTCGGCCGCTTGCACTTTGGGAGTTCGATCAGCTTCGCCTCCAAGAGTTGTTCAAGAATGTCGGGGACGTCTGAGTCGGGGAATGGATACTGCTTCTGCTCCAACTCTCACAATGTCACCTTCCGCCTTTCCTGTTGTTTTGGCTGAGTTATTTGGGTCAGAGGATTTACCTTAGCTTTGGCGCCTACTTTTACTGGTGCGGCTTCAACAGTCATCACTTCTTTTCCTTTTCCGGAGCTGTTGGGTTTCTTAATCTCCCTTCTGCCCCCTTATTGGTCTAACTGGATGGAACCGTGCCTCCGGAAGTCTGGATGCTTAACTCCATATCATGTGCGCGGGTCGCCATTTCTTCGAAGGTTCGGGGTTTGACACCCTGCAGGATGTATAACAGCTCCCAATGCATTCCTTGGATGCACATCTCCACGGCAGAAGTCTCCGTCAGACGATCTTTGCAGTCCAAGCTAAGGGCACGCCATCTGTTGATGTATTCGACAACGGGCTCTGCTTTTCTTTGTTTGGTGCTGGTAAGCTCCATCATACTTACCGTCCTTCGAGTGCTGAAAAATCTGTTGAGGAACTCTCGTTGTAGCTGTTCCCAACTGTCGATCGATTATGGTTCAAGATTTATGAACCAGGTGAAAGCGGTCTCCCTGAGTGAATGAACAAACTGCTTCACCAAGAGATCTCCGTAAGTCCCTGCGTTGTTGCAGGTTTCAACGAAGTGGGCAATGTGCTGTTTGGGATCGCCTCGTCCGTCGAATTGTTGAAATTTGGGCGGCTGGTAGCCCAAAGGCATGTTGAGACTTTCGATCCGTCTGGTGTACGGTTTGACGTACATCTGTGATCCTTGGAAGGATGTAGCTTGTTGTAGGTGGATCGTATTGGCTATCATTTCCTGCAATTGTTGAACAGATAGCGAAGCTACAGAATTTGAGGGTGGCAGCTGTGTAGAACTACCTGGTCGCTTTTCTGCAGGGAAGACGTCGGCTGGTGTGGCTTCTGGAGTGAAACCGGGTGGATATGGTTGCTCTTCGCGGATCTCAGGATCAACTTGGATCAGGGCCTTTCCTTTGAGAGCGGCGATCTGTTGATCTTTTTCCTCCACGACTCTGATCAGCTGCAAAATTTTATTCTCCAATTCTGAAATTCTTTCTTCTGTGTTGGTTGTGTTGGTCATCATGACGGCAACAGATGAGGCTCCGGGAAGGACTGGGGGAGAAAACTCTTCTGATTCTTCTGTGTGGATCTCTACAAAATGAGTTGGATTCTGTTGAGCGAGTTTCGTCGTGTTGCCCCCGACTTCGATCGGGGTGGGTGATCGACTCCTCCATGCAGCAAGAGAGTCAGGGGAGAGATCCTGTTGTGCAAGTTGTGGACTCTCCGTTTCGATATTTTGTCGGGTTTGGACGGCAAGAAATTATGTCCTTCCCCGGGTTTCTGGATCTGCGTACCCAGGTAGGGTAGTTGATGCAGGCAATGGAGCCGTTGCCTTTTTGTTGGCACCGGCAGCTGTATTTCTTTTCGGTGCCATTTGATGTACTGAACACCTGTAAAAATATTTTTTTTTTCACTTTTTTTTACCTTTTTTTTTTTACTTTTTTACTTTTTACTTTTTTTTACTTTTTACTTTTTTTTTATTTTTTTTATCTCCTTTTTTTTTTACTTTTTTTTTACTTTTTACTTTTTTTTTTCTCTCGGCTCCCATTTTACCTCGTTTTTTTTTTTTTTAGGAACAAGAGATGGGAGGTGAAGATGTCCCACCGAGTGTGCCAAAAATTTGTAAAGCGTAAATTTCGAGCCTAAAACAATTAAACTCGAAAATACAAAAATAAATTACAAATAAAAATTGTAAAGTAAAAGAAAATTTACGTGGGGTCGATCTCCGTAAATCCTCCGATTAGTGTTCTTTTTTTTTGACTCCGTCAAGGGCTGCACGAGCTTGATCTTGACAGAAATAATTTCCACCGCTTTTTCTTGAACTGGATAGACTGAAACTGTATCTGATTTGGACGTTTTGACTACGTTTAGGAACCGTAGAGACTTGATCTGAGCCGATCTGACTTAACTTCACCGAGGGTCGAATGGACTTGTTCTCGGATGAGTTGCCTGGATTTTGCTGAGGGCCGTATAAGGTTTAATCCCAGCCGGATTTGTGGTATTTTAATTTTTGTTTTTTTCAGATCTATATTCTCACAGATCCAGATCTGATACGATCGGAGAATATAAATCTAAAATAACTTTAGAAACGGAAATAACAATTTTTTTTTGAACTTTATACCTGAGATATCTTTCTCAAAAGAGTTAAAAATATATTACAGAGTACACAATTTTTTTTTTGTTATCTCTCTCTCTTTTTTTTTTTCTTTTTTTTTTTCGCTGCCTTTTTTTTTTTCCTGCGCGCTTCGCTGCTTCTCTTTTCTTCTTCTGCCCCTTGATTCAATTTGGGGAGACCATTTATAGGCCTCCCCCACCTGCCTGCCACCAACCAATTGGTTGGTGGCATTAAAGGTTGGCAACTGCCAACCTTGACTTCAAGGTTGGCGGCTGCCAACCAAGATTATATATATATATTTTTTTTTATTATTAGTTTACAGTAGTAAAAATATCAATTTTCGTTTTAAAAATAACAGTCATGGTTTCATTCGAAATAAAAATCGACACACCAAATACCAAACCGTATACATTTTCTCTTTCAAAAATCATTTCAGCTTAGGAAAAAGTTAAGAAGATAGGTGAGGAGCGAAGGAAAAGAGATACGATGATGTGGTGATATTTACATATGTTTTTATTTTTTAAAAATTTATAATGTACATAATAACAAAAAAATGTGTATATGATCATAAAAAAAAATTTTACTTACATAATCATAGAATAAAATTTATATACACATTCTTATTTATTTGCATATACATATTAAAGTTTTTTTGACGGAAAAAAATGGTGCGGGTCTTGTATGAAACTCACACTCGCTACACATTAACTCGTCTTTCTCTCGCTTGTTCTTTTCCTGCAGTACTGTAGCAAGACCCTTCAGCATAAAGAACTTCCGTTACAGATTGGTCACAGGCTGAGGCTGCAACAAAGTCTCGCGTGGCAGCAGATTTGAAAATCAGGCGCCACTATAAATTCGACAATTACAGCTGGCATCATCACGATTAAGGTTATTCTAGTAATTTCAGTAGAAAGTTCCGTTATTCTCACTCTCTTCACAAAACCCTCGGTCGCCGGCGCAACTCTCTGGAATCGCCGGACTTTCTGAGATTTGCGGCCACTACCACCATGGCTCGCCGCCTCTCACAGCTCTTCCATTCTAATCAAGACCCTTCATTTCTCTTGGTTGTTTCTTGATCGAGCCAGGCCCAGAAATCAAGAAGACTGAGGGAGAGGAATCAAGAAAGGAAGATTAGAGGCATGGAGACGAAGATCTTGGAGATTAACTTGATCTCTGCCCAAAATCTGAAGGCCCCATCTGCTAATTTGCGCCGGATGCAAACGTACGCACTTGTTTGGATCGATTCGTCCACCAAGTTGAGAAGCAGAATTGACAGAGTCGGTGGCGAGAACCCCACTTGGAATGATAAATTCCTCTTCAAAGTTACTTCCCAGTTCCTCTCCGGCGAAACTTCCGGCGTCTTCGTCGAATTGTACGCCGTCGGCTACCTCCGGGATCCTCTTATCGGCACCGTCCGTTTCTTGATCAGCAACATTCCACTTTCTTCCCCAACGACCGGAATTGCGACCCCGTCTTGCGTTGCTCTTCAAATTCGCCGCCCGTCGGGAAGGTTTTACGGGATGCTGAACATTGGCGCCACCATCATTGAGGGTTCCGATTTTGCCACCTTCAAGGGAGCTTCGGCTGTCGGCTATCGCGATCTTATGGGAGAAAGCATCCACCGCCGGCGGCCCCGGAACTTGAAGAAGTCGAAGTCGAAACCAACGGGGGACGACGAGAATTCTTGCGGTGATTCCGGTGATCTCTCGGATGGTGGCGATTCCACGACTTCTTCATCGTCAAATGCATCAACGGCCTTGAAAGATTGGAATGGGCTTAAGGACTTGGTGGGGATGGATCATCTGAGATCATCATCGGACGGTGGATTGTTATGTGGAACACTGATGCAGAGGGTGCTACCCGTCTGCTTCTCCGCGCCCAATCTTCAGGACCACCATGGTGGTTCCCAGAAGGAGAATATTGATCCACGGCCGAGATTGTTTTCCCAGCATTAGGACCTTCACATTTTGACCTTGATGATACTTAAAGATTTGGCTGATTGGCCAAATTGATCATTTCCTCTCAAATATGAAGTCATCACAGTGCTGGAGTCCAAGGCGAATCTGAAAAATGGGGAAGAATCTCTCTTTCTCGTTGCGGTATCTTGTTGTAAATTGCAGAGAACAATTTGAAATTTTGTTACTTTAGTTTGGTGAATGGCTGTTCAAACATAAGTTTTGTTGCCTCAGTTTAGTTTCCTGAACCAGTGTTCAAAGATACCAAGGTGAATGAGGAAGGCTGTCAGGATTGTTATCTTACGATGGCTCACTGCAAAAATGTTGAATTCTCTAGATCTTCTGATTGATTATCTTTTCCAGGACTGATTAGATGTTTGTGACTTCTCATATCCTTTTAATGGTGGTGATGAACCCTGATACATCAGCTGGCCTTTTGGGGTATCTTGTTTTACCTCATCTTGTTTGTGGAAAGATATATTGCCTAACCGTAAATATAAACGTCGATAACCATCTAAATGCCCTTCAGGGGGTTTTGATTCGATTGTCTTTGTTCAAGCAAAGATGCTTCCTGCATGCATGATTTTTCCTAATATACTGGTTACTTGTTGAGCTTTGAATCCATTGGTTAGAGGATGGCAAGTATTAACTGCATTATGCGGAAACTGATCCTGAAAAAATGTGTTGATGAAGTTGCTACTTGCTAGACTAATAAGGGGTTGTTGCATATATGGTTGCCTTAATGTTTGAAGTTCTGGATATGACATTGAATGTTCTGTAATTCCCTGGTAGCTTGTAGGAGTAGCTTCAAGCGCTCAACCAGACTTATGTCATCCCTGTAAATTCTGTTATGGCCAAATTATGAACCTACTGTTTGCTGCCCCAGCTGTGTAAATTCTTCAAATAGGAATTGTTCAGCTGGGGAGTATCAGCTGCTCTAGCATAGGAAACAGCTATGAGCATGGTATGGAACTTGTCTCCCTAAATGCCACCGATGCTGCTTCATGCACTGAGATGCCCTTTTTATTGGTAGTAACCAGCATAGTGGCAAGTGAAATCGGAGATTACATCTTCAAGTGCATAGTTGCGAGATGCAGCCAGTACTTGTAGCTAGGTGACCTGCAACTAGGCGTAGATAGATATGGTTTAACCTTCGACCATCCTCCATTTTTCAATTATAATATGGTTTCACTACACATGCTTTCTGGTGTCTAGACATAACAAAGAAATAAAATCATCAGATCTTATGATTTATAGTGTATGGCGGATGACGCTGCCAAAGCAAATGGGTAACAACTAGAGATTTTTCTGATTTCTTCGTTACTTTCTCCTCAAATGTATGCATTATTCTACCACATGAGACCCAGGGATTTGTCTTTGAGACTAGGATATATATTTTCTTTGCTGTTGATGAGGCCTGGAAATAGTAGTTCATTTTTTCTTAGAAAACGAAATAGTTATTAAACAACCATCCACAAGAAGCATTGCCCCCTATACTTCTTTTCTTTTCATTTTTTTTAAAAATGAGAAAATAGAAGTGATATTCTACAAATGTGTCATAGAAGATATTGTTAACTGCTACATCAAAAGAAAGCAAACCCCGTGCTTCTCAATATAGGTTACTGATCACTCATTAACTGTATAAGACCAAACATATATTTAGTCTCATTGAACGTCTTAAAGAGTATTTAAACTCATTATTTCATATAGGAATGAAATTTTCTAACAAGTGTCTTATATCGATAGGTGGTAGTTATCAGGCCCTCCTCCCTTCCTTTCTTCGGTCTTTTTGATGATTCGGGGAACATTTTTTTTGACAAAAAAGTTAGAGTAACTCATCTATGAGTACACAGTAAGTAAGTAGTAATTTAGATATGAATTTGAATATAAAAAAAAATTATCTATTAAATGCCGTTGGATGGATTGCGTGTCTTTTACGTGTCTCTCTAAATATATTAACGTAGTTTTTGCTATTTAATTAAACAGATGGCGTAGAAAATCCAAGAGAGCATAAGTCCAACCATAGAAAAAATACACTGCGACAAAAGCAGTGAACACGAGATCCGGGCATAAGATCAGTTCCTAGAAAAAAAAAAAAAAAAACAAGCCACTGAAGTCTTAAGAAACACAATTACAATCCTAGTAAGGGCAGCAGAATGCGTCTGTTAAATCTAATTACAATCCCAGTAAACAAGAACAGTCGATTCTAAATTATAATATAGCCAATCAGAGTCATACAAATGAGAGGGTTATTATGAAACACACCACTGACATTTATAATTAGGGAATCATAACTTCCCGAGCATACAATATTAGCTTAATGTTATTAGTAGGCATTCATATGTGGACCGGTGAAATCAACATAATACTTTTGGTTGATTGTTGCTGTTGTGACTACCAGACCACGCACCCTTGACAAATCAATATAAGACTTCATAGCCAATACTTTGGTTTTGGGCCTTTTCAACATCAGCAACAACCCATTCGAATTTAAAACAACGGGTCTCTAGCTAGATTTAACTTGGTTTCGACTGGATCAATTGCTGTCCAGTCTAACTATGTGACCTGGTCTGATTGGAGGTTTGAGTGGCTGGGTTTTTGGTTTGACCGTCTAGGTCGGGCCGAGTCTGATAATTCTGTTTGTGTAATTGGGGTATAAAATTCTCTTATCTGTACAGTATTTGTGGACTAGCAACTCCCGTCTTTCGTTAATATCCAATTAGTTAATCACTAAGTAATACTTGTTTTTTTTTTTTAAAAAAAACACTACCAATGTAAAAACCAATAATAATAAATTTCGACAATGTTTATATATATAATATATTTTTGGAAATTTAAAACAGGCTATGTAAATATTGGCCTTAACGGCACAGGTGTTAAGCTAGGAGCCTAGGATCCTGGAACATTGGTAAAAGTAGATCATGAAACAGCAACACAACTGTACAAAAGCTGTCAATGTCCCATGTCCAGGTGTAAAATGGGAAAGAGCATGGCACAGCTGTCAATAGTTTTTTTCGTTGGGAGAAATGGAAGGAGCGTCCAGAGCTGCGCATAGGGAGTAGCCTGTAACTCAAGGCGCGGGACACGACGAGATTGATGGTAATAAAATATTTAAGCACAACCAGCTCTTTTGTCCAATTAGTAAAAATTTGATTTACAAGATGGATAAAATTAAATTTACTATAAATTCTCAAATTTATGAATGATTTAATAATGATTATTAGACATAATAAAATTTATATTTTTGTCGGTTTAATGTAAATTATTTTATTTGTTTAGGATAAAGAATTTAAATAAATTTTTGTATTGAATCCATAAGATACTGTCACTGCTTATTTTTTTAACCAAAAAAAAATTTATAATACAATAGATCAATAAATCGTAAAGCCGGCACCAGCAAGAAGCCAGGAACAGAACCAATCAGAGATTTGATTTGGGAACGGATGGACGGGCACTTGGCAGAGCCCAAAATCGAGATTTATGGATTTCGTTCCATGGGGTCCAAAAAAAAAAATCTATTATTTATCTAAAAAAATTTGTGCCACCCAAACAAAGGAGATTTTTTTTTTTGAACGAAAAAAAAATCAAAAAAATGTTGATAATCATACATGCGAATTGGAGGATTTATCATTTGAGGCTTTGTCATAACAAATTGCAGTGATTGAACTGACAAATAACATGCCCCAAAATATATTATTATAATAATTCTTTATTTATTCATTTAAACTCCCATAATTGACAGCCGAAGAAGGTTTTGTGATTAATATATTGTCAAACCAACCAAATAAATACAATTATCATTTCACATTATTTTAATAATTCCTTTTATTATTCATCAATACAAATTCACAATTCTTATAATAATTAACGTTTAATCGTATTAAACGTCCATCTAATCGTCACATCGTTTTAAAAATTTTTAAGGCGCCAAGTAATTTCCTATGTGGGCATACGTGATGCTGCCGCTTTAGGCACGCAAAGTCTCTGTGGACGCTAGCTGTTTCTGCGGATTTCGCCCAATCGCTGCTGCCCTCCGCCCCACGTACGTCACGGTGAGGTTAGCCATCCCTCCACCCTTCCCTTCCCGAGGCTCTACTGACTGCGTAGCTAAGGCCTACAAGAGGCTGGGCCGATCGCGGCATAGCATGGACCCAATCCGAACCAACAAAAAAATAAAAAAAGAGAAAATTTGCTCTCTCTGTGTGTTTTTTTTTTTTTTCATTTCATTTTCATCTTGCTTCCTTGACAGGCTAGGAGCACAGTGCTAAGAAGTTTTTCTATATTACCATATAATTTTAATTTTATGCATTTTTTTTTACATTTAATTTTATTTATATTTTTTTAAAAGAGAAAGTAAATAAGAAAATATACAGATTCGTTAAAGAAGATTATGCTGTTTTACTAGATACAATAAAAACTACTATACTAAACTAATAGAGGAGCATGTTACGGGAGTTCGGTGGAAATCGCCGAGTTACTCTTGTAAGTGTGCGAGAACAGAAATGTTTATCCCGATATCTTATAGTCCAAAGGAATCTCTTAATCAACGAAGAACAATGATGAGTAGTTAATTTTATTTAAGGTTTGTTACTTATAGTTATTTTTTATATTTTTTTTATAATTATTAATTAAAAATTAATATATTAATATTTTTTAATAATAAATTTATAATATTTTTAATTTTAAATTTTTTGATAATTAATTAACATATATTATGTATAAATAACTATAAAAAAGAAGATAAAAGTAATTCTAATAAGTAAAGTCTATTTTATTTAGACGGACAGAGGAAGAGAGACAAAAATGTAAAGTGGAATGAGGGGCCCAAAAAGCAATCAAAAAGCCACAAGAAAAAAATTGATCATGCGTTCAAAGCATTCCGGCTGAGAGCACGATGCCAGCAGAACGGCAACCACAAAAGAAAAGTAAGCAGCATTGATTGAATATTGATGCTGCCGCACCTAGCCTACCATGACCCTTCCAGCCAAAAATTTCGCAACATCCAAGATACACTGTTCAACGTTGAAGACACAACGACCGCCGAGGTCTAAATGTTGATGTTATTGCTTGATGTTGCAATAACAACAAAGAAGTGGGAGTCCTTGAAAATAGAAATAGGATCCATCAAAAGCCGCCGTTCTGGTCCATTATGCTTTTTTCATACTCAATTTCGGGCAGATATTGAAGCAACTTCAATAAAGAGCCACGATTAGATTTATTTTTATTTTTTTACATCCGACAAAAAAAAGATGTTGAAGGAATGTTAGTGACAATAATGACGCTGAAAAAGACTCATTTGTAAGTGACAACATGGATTATTGAATTCAAAACTCCAAGGCTAAGCTACTACTCAACACCCAGCTATTTGCTAACGGGATGCAGTTGATATGATTTGAACCAACCGAGTGGATTTGAGGTAAGCTCAAGTTTGTAGAAATACGCCGATCGAGAATTTATAAGCACCTTCAAACACATATTCTTAAAAGAGAAAAACTCAAAACTTGTAAGTTAAATGAGATTAAAGTGAAATTAAAGTGTCTTATAAATGATAATTCAGTAGTTAAGATTTAAAATTTTCATTTTAGAAATCTACAATTTTAATTTTAGGAAGGAAATAGGTTTTATGAGAATGAAAAGAATTCCTTATATTATATAGTTTACGATTAAATAAGTTTCTTAATAAATTAAAAAAATGACTGAATTTAAAAAAACACTCTTAAATATTATTATATTTTTTTAATTAAAAATTATTAAATTAATTATATATTTATCCTCTTTTTTTAAACTTACAATCATAGAGCGATGCTCTTCATAAAATTGGAAAATCGTGTGTTCGACGTGCTACCAATCAATTTTTTTTTGGCCTTTATCGGCAAGAGGCCCGCCTGACCTGTCACATATATTTTTTCGATCTACAATAATGATCCTTTGTATTGGTTTGCTATCTATTATAATAATAATCCTGATATTGAAAGACATCGCAAGATTTCCAAAATGAATCGTGTCCAAAGACACCACCCAATGCATGGTGATGCTGACAATGAAAAGACGCCATACTAATTTTTTTAAGCTGTAACTTTTCTGTTTTTTTTATATGCAAACCGGACCCGACATCCCCTACAAATCAGAAAGACCAATTGCAAGTGACAGATTAGTCTACATCGGTGGAATGCAAAAAATTAACTATTGAAACAACTTCAACATCTGTACATTACAACTACTTTATTAAGTCTAATTGGCCGCCACCCCACAAAATTCCAAGGCTTGGAAAATGAGGTACGGGATTCAAAATTTAAAATCTTCTCTCCTTTTTTCATACTCACAAAATAGAGATTGAACTGCAAAACACCCTTTTTCTGTTACTAAAATAGAGTTTTTATCTCCCTCCTTTAATAACACTTATAATAACTAAATTATTAGTGCATTCATTAATTTTTTTTGGAAAAAAGTACAATTTGAGCATCTTTAAAATAATCACTTGGTACCCACTCAAAGATTTTGTAGAATTTTAATCACTTTGGAGGTGTGCTTTGCTTGTCACATTCCTACAACATTCACTTGAAGGACCCATGAGTTTGTAATGATTGCCTTTTGAGCTCTTACTTAGCACTTTATGTCGTTTTTTCTCTGATCGCTTACTAGCTCCACTTACTTCCCAAGATCTCACCTTTTTTCCTTTCACAATATGTACGTGCCACGGCCACCGCACCTAACATTAACCAACAAAGTTGGCACATGGAGTCAACCCATCATCCCCCATTGTAATTACTTCCTAATTTTTCGTAACTTTTTGTTTGTTGAAATAAAAAAAAATAGAAAAGCAATGGCTGACAGAACGAATTTGTTTCAGTTTGGTTGAGGGGATCTTTCATATCCAATTTTTATATGAGATGACTACCACGCCTTGTAGAGGATCTTCCATGCCACGAATTATATCAACTACTCTCTGGAAGGAGTATATTTCAAAGAGTCTTCCTGAGGGGGAAAAAAAAAAAAGACAGTATATGTAGAAAAGGATACTAAATGCGATTTGATAGGATTCACTATGGGATAGATAAAATCGTCCAATTAAGTGGGTGTTTGATTAAGTTTTTAGGGATGCTTTTTTGATGTTCAATCACAACAAGAGAAGTAGTGTTAAGAGCTGTTGTTAGATGATTATCCCTCTCCTTTTTTTTTTTTGTATAATAGTTACTGATAAATAATTTTTAAACTAAAATATATTCATAATATGACCCTAAGAAAATAAAAAAAATATATATATTAAATGATTATTTTATTATTTAAATAACGATAAAAAAATATTAGTGTAACTAAATGCTAAAATTTCGTTTAGACATAAAAAACAATTATCACCAATTAGCAACAATAACAATAGTCAATACAAGCTAAACCAAATGGGCTGTAAAGTTATATTACTATCTTTCAGCCTCAGCTGTCATATGAATAAACAGATATAGAATCCATATACTTGAAGCAAAACTTTCTCATAAGACAACAAATGCTGTAACCAAAGTTGTGTGGCATCAAAAAAATAATGTTCCCTATTCTTAGAAGAGTTCATAAAAGTTTAACTCCACTCAACTAAGAAATTAAAAACAGAATAAACTAAAACTTCCTTTTCAATGTTTGGGTTGCCACCCCCGTCTGTCCTTCCACGACTTATTGCTTGAATTTCTATTTGGTGGGTTTGTTTTGGCAAAGTCCTACGCATAACAACAGGACAAAAGACCACACAATTTTTATATAATTTCTTTTAAGAAAATGCATAGGAAAATAAACTATTGGAAGTGATACATGACTTAATCTGCACAAAGGTGGCTTGTCTGTAAAGATGTACTGAATATTTTGTGGTGTTGCCGCAACTAATCGTTTTCAGTTCCATTTGTGCAATAACAACACTGTGCCAATGCCAAATGCCAAGTCAATGTCCGCATGTTTCGACCTTCTGGCCTTCCTATTGAGCCATGAGCCACCCAACTTTTCTTTCCTTTTCTTTTTAGGCTCCACACATTAATATTGGTAATCACGAAGCCATTACCGATCCATTTCGTTTGTATTATGTTTTATAATGCAAGTTTCTCCTCCTGTGGATTTTTGCATAACCCAAGTAGTGCGGAGTAGTGATTGATAACTGTGAGGTAAGATTTAAAATTCGAACTCTAAAAAGTAAGATTTAAAATTCAAATTCTAAATCTTGTCAGTATAATTTTTATTCTCTATACCGTTGCTTCAGTAGTTTATATGGACCGAAAAAAAGAAGCGTTTCCCTCCTTCTTCAACACCCCGCCCAAAAAAAAAGAGAAGAAAACAAAAAGAAAGGAATGGTATTATTTCATTGTGTTTGTACTCAAAGAAACGTGCCATGGAATCGCATATCATGTAGAACATATGATATTATCTTTCTGTATCTTCCAATGTCCTCTTGCCAACTAACAGAAATGAAATTAAAGGATACATTTTATGATAGATATGTCAAATTATATAATATTTAAAATTCTATATATTAAATTTTTTCATATAATCTTAGTGTCAAACTTTTATGCATAAACAGATTGATCCTGTAATCCCATGGATTAATTTGTTTATTGATAATAAAACTACAATTTTTTAAATCAAATCAATATTGATATATAAACAAGGTAGAACGATTAATCCACCAAAATAATTTGATTATAGGAGTGCAAAAGGCTTGGCATTCATGACTAAGTGCTATATTTGAATATATATGTTCATAATGGAGACCAAAGAATGTTGAGCAGCAACCAAATTGCAAATGGTGGAAATGTCATTTGAAGTGGGGGGGGGGGGGGGGTGATTAGGTTTAGTTAGGAAAACCATGGTCATAGCTAGGCGTCCCCAACAAATAAACGGAAAAGGAAGCCTCAAGCTTTGGGATTTCTCCCACTTTTTATAAAGCTTTAAATGGAAATAAAAGGAAAGAAAAAAAAAATGTTACTTCAAGCTTGGAGATTTCTCCCATTTTTTACAAAGCTTTAATGGAAATAAAAGAAAGAACGGGTTACCCCTAGTGGAATGGTATGAAATTTGGGGAGACATGGCTGGAAAAGTGTATACTAAAACCCCAAAAATAGCAAACATTATGTAATGAGAGTTCACTTGCAATGAGGGAAAAACAAGCATGCAAGCAAAAAAAAGAAAAACAAAAAGGGAAAAAAAGAGGTAAAATTGCGGGGTGGTTGGTGAATGGTGAGTAAGAGAGCATTATTATTTTCTTTTTGATTGTCGGCATAATGCTAATGTTTTCCTTTTCCCTCTCATAAAAAATCTACTGATTTTTTTTTATTTACATGTCGTAAACCCCATCAGCACTACTAGTAGGTAGCAGCAAACATGATGGGTAATACAGAAGGGTTTCCTCACATGTCCAGAGGAGTGTTTTGGAGAAAATTTTTGTAATTTAATTATATGGATTAATTGTATTATAATATTGATTATAAATGAATAAAAAAAAGAAAAAAATTATTTTTTTTGTTATATAATAAATCAATGTAGTTGTAGAAAATTCTCAACTTATTATATTACGAAAAAATTTTTAATATTTTTTTATTCGAACATATGCTTTTTCCCGATATATAAACATTTTTTTAATAAAAAAAAGGTGTTGGGTGAAAAAAAAAAGAAAAAAAGATGCTCGTAAGTATATTGGTCATTCTGTTGTATTCTCGTTTAATTATTTTCACAGAACAAACTTACTACCTAAATACTGATAAACTTAAATACAACTCCTCCATAGTCTAATTAGCAATTGTCGAATTTAAAACTAAATACTGCGTTTAGTTCAAACCATCAAGCCTAACAGGGCGAGGACGCCTAGCAACCATTGGCCAGGGGAAATGTAGGCGTTAAGATTTAAAGTTAAGTCAATTGAGTGGTGTATACATTGAATGACCATTTATGCTACCATCTCGCGTGATTAATATAGAAACAATAATACAGTAGTATACTAACTGATACATAATTGATTATTTTTTTTTGTTCCTATTTACTGGTAAGCATTTGTTGCTACCAGATTTTTTTTCTGTAAGTGTTGCTACCTAATTTTTTTCCGTAAGTGTTGTTATTTAATCAGAATTAGTGCAGGACTTACTAAAAAAAGATTGTGTTAATTTAAGAAATTTTAAATTAATAAATATTTAAGATAATCATAGTTTTTTAAACACAATTTTTACAATTAAAACAAATAATAAAAAAAATTTATATAATCAATTTGTTTTGTGGGAAAGCAGGTTGCCACTCAAAGACTTCTTGGGGAAATTCTCTAAATAAACTGTATGCCTAAATTACATTTAATTTTATTAAATATTTTAATATATTATCAGTATTGAAAAAATAGAATCTTTTAATTATATTTTTTAAAGTTATTAGATTAATGGTCTTATATAGTAAATTTTGATGTTGTAGTTTGCTGAAAAACGCCTCAAATCAAGCTCCCCCCAGTCTCTATCTCTCTCTCTCTCGACCTGCCAACTTTTTGTCATCAACAGAATCTAAACGCGCGGGCACGCGCCACACCCTCTTTTCTCTCTGGGAAACACCAATCACACACCTAAGAAAAGCCGCCTTCTCTCGCTTTGGTTCCTCGGCTGTCGTTTCGGTTTAATATAAATTAATCAGAAAAAATGAGAAACCAAAGTAAATGAATCTCTCTCTCTCTCTCTCTCTCTCTCTTTCTCGCTCCGTCTCTCTGAACTGAAGATGGAGGAGGCAAATCTGAAGGGCTACCCGCAGCCCATGTCCTTGTAGCTCATTAATGCTATGAACGTTCGCTTATTGTGGAGTTACTCACTCCTCGTATTTGTTGTCTGCGGAGGTTTCTGTTTTTCTTTGTTTTTTTTTTTTCCGTTTTCACTTGGTGCCATTTTCTTTGCCTTCGACCCACTTGGGCGGAGGCCAGTTGCAGCGGTGGCCGGTGGGAAGTGGCCTTAAGCGAGGTATGTGAGATTTTTCAATTTCTTTTATTTTTTTGGGGAAAACACGATTTTTCAAGTTTCTCTGTTTTTTTTTTTTTTTGGATGGCGGCTTCAGTGATCTGTTCCGTGTTTTTTCAATCGTCCGACGTTGCCGTTTTTGTTGTTTATGTTAGTGGTTTTTTTGTTACAGTGGGCTTTTTTTGGTTTTTTGTTTTTTTTTTTGATGTTTGATTGATGGATGAGCAAGGCCTAATCTTTATCTTTCTCCGCCTGACATTGTTGTTGTTGTGATTTTCACCCACTTTAGGGTTCGGTGTCTTAAAACCACGAAATTTTCTTTTGTGGGGTCGCAGAAAACATGTGTTTTTCAACAAAGATATGTTCTTTTGGTAATAATATTCCATTGGCATTGTTTGACGTTTGTATGTTTTGCTTCTGAAATCGTGTTGTCCTTTCAAAAGTTACAATTTTTGTGATTGTAAGGGTAGCATTGTCTTTTTCTTTTGCGGTTGTGATTTTTTAGTTACCTGATGCTGATATGCCGATAGAATTGGTTTATGATGTTCTTTGATTTTGTATATGTTCTAAATCTGGTATCTTATTGATTAGTTTCCTTAATTTGACTGTGTTCCCTTCTGACTTCTGAGTGTGTCGATCATTTTCTTGTATTCTGGGTACTTACGCTTGTTGATGTGAATTTTTATGCGGAATTGGATAGCGCCTAATAAATGATGCTAGTGGCTAAATGAGGCCATTTGAAATCTATATGGAATTTTTTTTTTTTTCCGGTTGTACCCATATTTTGAAGCCTGGGGTGGGAAAGTCTAGAGATGATTCGTGCACTTCGGGAGATCTTATATCTGAAACATTTGGGGGTAAGCAGAGTATGATTATATGTTCTGCAATTGGGGTTTCATGATTTTGCATCTATTTTGGATCTAACTGTTGGGCTTTGGTTAATCCTGTGTCTCTGTCCATTAATTGAAAAATTGCGATTTGGTTTGCTTGTAGCTTTTGTGTTTTATGTTCTCACCATCACTGATTAGGGATCAGAATCTTGTTAACTAACTCTGAATTTGGTGCTATTAGCAATTAAACTTACGTAATTTCTTCAATCTAAAGAAGGCCATCAATTCTGTCAAAAAAAAAAAAAAAAAGAAGGCCATCAAGAATACATGAGGCAAATTGATCTGTGAAAGCTAGGAGAGGTGTCTATTGTGCAATCATTTTGTTGATCTCTTCTCTCCTACCAACAGTATTCTACATCTTTGATGTTGTTTAACCCCTAGAAAAATAATAAATTGGTTGGAACTATAATTTTTCTTCAGAGTTAGACCTGGGAATTTATGTTTGCCGCAATTGAGTTCATTATTAAGTTTTTTAATTCATCTTTTTCTGATAGGGTGCTTTTATTTTTCTCTTTTCCTCCTAAAGACTTGATTTTTAATACAATTTTGTGAACCTTTGTCTCCATCCCACCCAACCCTGCAGTGCCAGGTTCCTTATTTGTCTGTTCTTCGCCATGGCGGGAGAAACATCTTGGACTGGTGATTTTGTTGATGACGTGGTGAGAGACATTGGAGAATCCGATTCATTCTCGGAGCTCAGTGATGAAGGTAACAGAGAAATCAATGCTGTCTCCGTGGATGTGATCTTGCCTGATGACTTGTTAGAACGAATCCTAGCACATCTTCCCATTGCTAGCATAGTCAGGGTGGGTTCTGTGTGTAAAAGATGGCACGAGATTGTTAAATCGAGGAGGTTTTTGTGGAACTCCTTTCACGTCCTCACACAAAAACCCTGGTATTTCATGTTTACAAGTTCTGATGAACCTGTTGGCTATGCCTATGATCCAATGCTTCGGAAATGGTATGGCATTGACCTCCCTTGTATCAGGACGTCCAATTGGTTTATTGCTTCATCATGTGGCCTAGTTTGCTTCATGGACAATGACAGCAGAAGTGAGTTATATGTTTGCAACCCCATAACCAAATGCTACAGGCAACTTGTGGAGCCCCCAGGTTTAAAATTTTCTGATTACAGTGCACTTGCAATTTCAGCAAATAGGAAATCACATGACTACTCTATTACAATTGTGAAGTCTAAGCAAATCCCAGGGAACTTTTTTCAATGGGATCTCTCTATTCACACATACAAGTCAGGACCAAGGACGTGGGTGACTTCCTGGACGGAGGTGTTAACAGGGTGGAGAGCTGGTAATGACAGTGTGATCTGTGGTGGCATTTTATACTTTCTTATTTACACAACTGGTGGTGGGGCACCGACAAATCGCCATGGTCTAATTCCGTATAATCTCTCTGGCAGATCTCCTCATAAGTTGTTGATAAAAGGTTTCATTCCGGTACCTTGCCCTCTTACTTGTGGTCGATTGATGAATGTGAAGGAGAAGCTGGTAATGGTTGGAGGAATTGGGAAACATGAGCGGCCTGACATAATCAAGGGTATTGGAATCTGGGTTCTAAAAGGCAAGGAGTGGGAAGAGGTGTCCCGTATGCCTCATAAGCTTTTCCAAGGATTTGGGGAATTTGACGATGTTTTTGCTAGTAGCGGCACAGACGATCTGATATACATCCACAGCTATGGGGCTCCATCTCTTCTGGCTTTCGACATGAACCAGAGGCAATGGAAATGGTCACAAAAGTGCCCAGTCACAAAAAGGTTCCCGCTTCAGCTTTTTACTGGCTTTTGCTTTGAACCTAGACTTGAGATTGCACCATAAATTTGTTTCTTATTTATATTTGATGTGGTGGTGTCAACAGATATTCGTCTGAAATCCCCCCAGTTTTCTTCCGTTTTGTTTGCCCTCTTATTTTCAGTCATTATGAAATCTGTTGCAAAAGAATTGACAGCAAACGTATTAGCAGATGGAGCTGCTAATTTATGACAATGGAAATATCATTCTTTGGATTTTCGAAATGATTGCTGTGTAAATGAAACGTCAGTTCCCCGTTTTCCTAATCCAAATCACTAAATACACTGTCCCATATTCGTTTGGTGATGTATGGTTTTCAACTTTTCACTTACCAGTCCCTGCCGGGTCCCTGCAAGCTTCACCACAGAATGGATGGGGATTGTGTCGCTTAAATAAGGATTTTAGGCCTTGGATCGCATGCGTTACCATGTTTTTGAATTTCTTGGAAAAACCCAAATGTATCACTCTGGGATTGGAATGGTGTTCACTTGCCAGGAGGAATGATTGTTGATGTTCCTTTTTGTCCTTAGTTTTTGGAGGAAAACTATGTTTTGACACGATGAGATCTAAGTTCGTCTTTGTTACTATGGATTTTGTATACTTTACATGCATATGCAACGCGTAATCTTAGTGAAGATACTCTACCATAAAAAAAGGCTGCTGCTGAACAAGAGAATTGGGATTCGAATTTTAAAATTTTCAATCGGACAATTAAAGCTGCCATGTATCCAACCTAGTCTGGTCCATAAAAAGGAAAGCTGCTGAACCAGAGAATTAGGAGTTGAATCTTAAATTTCTCAACAGTTAAGGCTGCCAACCATACCACATAGTTTGGTGTGCAAGAATTCATCTTTGGCAAAATGTGTGTATATAATGCGTTGAAGTTTCAGAAATTGGTAAGCACTTGGCTGCGCGAGAACTGGCAGGGCCATCCAGGCACTGAAACGAGAATATTGGATTTCCAAGCTAGGCCCTTTAAATAAAACCAGGCCCAATCCCAATTTCATTTTTGATCAAAACGTGAGCCTCATAGGCCTTAAAGCAGGTCCAACCAGAAATGATACGGAGACAAATCCCTTGGCGGGCATCCAGCCCGAGTGGTGGGGGTGCAGCCCCCACCACCCTAGATGGGGGTGCACACCCTCCCATGCCTCAAGTGGAGTCTCTTCGGCCAGTTGAGCCAAGCAGACCCAAAAAAACAAAAAAAACCAAATCTCAATTTTGAGCGACAAAAGGCCGAAAAGATCACCATCCACCTGGTATTAAATGCTTTGAGTTGTTGTGCCTGCTTCGTGTATGTGTTCCTTTGAATCATTTTCGCCTCCAACTCTAATCATCAAAATGTGGGAAAAATATTTGGGATTTCGGAAAAGCATTTATATCGCGATGTTCGTGTCCATGCCCTTTTTCTAGCATACTGGTGGCTACTATGGAGTGGCCCAATCCCTCAATCTTTGTTGTCCACGAGATATCATAGAGAGGAGTGTCGGACAGAAGTGTGGCAGAGTTGTAAAATGGGAATCATATGTTGCTATGCAACATGGCCAGTATGACAATGCTGTGTTGAATTTTTATGTAATAATGCGTTGAAACTACAAAAAATAATCCAAAAAAAAGTTAAATGCGCTTAGCTGTCTAAGCACATTTATTTATACTATGCTTAAATAATCACAGAACTAGTTTGCAATTCGAGATTGTTCTCAATTGCATATATACATGAATTGATTCGACCTTAATTAGCACTAGTAAGTGGGCGCCCAAACACATAAAGTAAAGCAGCGATGCTTCTTCCTTGGCTGGTGAGTGTCGAAAGCGAGAGACTAAAGCAAACCAAGAGAGATAAAGTGTGGAAATTTGACTGGCTTCTAATTGCTACTCTTAGAACAACCAAACATGTAAATGAAACTTGGCTTAAAAAAAAACACGTAAATGAATTTCACAGCATTTTTGTTAGAAAGTATAAAGTCACTTATTAATAAAATACAAAAATCTAACATGATTTATAACATTTTTATATATCTCACATCTACTAACTCACTCACTACCAACCGATTTGACTCTTTGCATATGAGTTTGAGTCATTTTAATTTAGTTTTTTTTGTGTTACATATTAATAGGGTATAACAGTATTTAGAGTATGTGTTAAAAAGTGAAATATGATATTAGTAATATACAATGACTTACAATACTCTTAGATGTTTTCACTTATTAATTTAATTTTTGGGTTAACATATAAAAATATTATTAACTTTATTTAAAGTAATAAATTTAACATAAATTTTAAAAAATAGCAATTCACCCTCTTTAAATATTTTTGTAATAAATTTAACACGCAATAATTTTATATGAACAGAATCTGTCAGTTTTGATGACAGATTTATAAAAATATATTTATTTCGATGACATGATAGTCATATAAATTGGTGTCATATCATAAAAACAGATAAATTCTGTTTTTATTAAAAAAAATTTAAAGAGAAGTAAACTGTTAATTTTTAAAGTTAGTGTTAAATTTGTTAATTTAAGTAAAGTTAGTGATATTTTTATATATTAATCATTAATTTTTAGATAAATTTAAAGTTTAAAAGTTTTATTTGATGGTTTGAAGTTCTGCTAACTCACAAAAATGCCCACTTAACCATTCTGCGGGCTTTGATTATACAGTTTTTGAGAAATTTCTCCTACCAGAACAAAACCATTACGTCTTTGGCTGCAGGAAAGTAAGACGCCGAATTTCATCGTGTTTTTGTTGCCCCCAAATTAACACATAATGACCAAATTTACTTATTGGGTATGCGAACATGTTACTGATTACTTGCGTAATATAATAATCCTTACAATTTTTTTTTCTTTAATTGTTTTTTTTTTTGTGAAGTCTTAGTATTCAGAAATCTACATTAAAATCTCAATTAATCTAATTTAAACATCTGTTAGACTCTTTTTAAGAGAGTTATTTTAGCGTCGTTTTTTTTTAATTGTTGCAATTTTTTTTTCTTAACTCTTTATTTATTTTTGGAAAACACAAACGGCGATTCCTGTCACAATGTTTGGACTCTTAAGAAATGATTGTCTACTGGCTCTCGTGTCACTTGATTATTAAGTTGGAATGGAAAGCTTTTTCTTGTGCGTAAAAAGAAATGGAAATTTATGGGGAGTAATGAATTGATCAAATCCATGCCATGATAGCCAATTGCCTTTGACCAGGTTACAAATAAATAATCCTTTACCACTGTACTTACAGTAGCTAGAACTTTCTTAGCCATGGATGACGAAAGTATCCAGTGTTAATTCCCAGATGTCTTTAGGAAAAAAGATCGATTAAGACAGTAAGGAAGAAACGACCCACCATCCACCATGGCTAACAATGGCTGAACTAAGGTTCCAATTTGCGGAGAGATATTTGCATTATTGATCCTTAAATATTTGGTTCATCTAATTAATTGATGATCAAGTGACGGATGACAATGACACCACTCATGTTCTATCTTCCAAAGAACTATAAGCCCAAATACTTAAAAATACGAAAAGGAGCTAAACCCACCCAGCAAATGCAACCCACGATGCAAGCTGATCTATCTTAAGACTATGGCTATTGCTTGCCTACTGGGAACGGATTGAACTTAGATTTGAATGCTATACCTTTAAAATATTGTGCTAGTAATGTTTATTTATCTTCCTTTAAAATATTGTGCTGGTAATGTTTATTTTCCCTCAAAAGAAAAAGTTTATTTATTTTATGTTTCACAAAATCGAATCTCACTTAATTATTTTTCTCTTTCATATTCGACATTGAATAAATTCGATTCATAGGAGAGTCAAATTAGAAAATCTTTTTTTAAAATGATTTCTAGGGCATCAATATTTAACATTATAATAGCATTATGATTGTTTGAACGGTAACAAGAAAGAAAATTATATTCTTATTGTAAAGATTAAAACAAACATATAGGAACATAACATTTTGCAAGACTGAAGCTCTAGAAACATTTTTTGGGACCACAAAAATTTAAAATTAAGCATCAAATTTTACCTATTAAAAAAATTTCTTAATACAATCAACAGCAAGACTACGTGGGCATATCAAAAAGTACTATAAGAGATACGCAGTTTATTTAACAATATATATTTAATAATTTATTTATTTTTTAAAATTTAATATATTTTTTATAATATAACAGTTCAGTACACATCTACTGCATGTTTACTTTCATACAATAAAAGTACGATGTGCAAGCTTGAAAACGACACATGTAGTGGACCATTATGCAAAAGAAACATGTTAAACTAGCATAAATAAACAATGTTAAAAGTGCATATGTGTGTGTCCAGTCACCAGTTCGTGGACGCGGACGAACAACGATAGATACTTTCATGGAGAATAACATTGTGATTACGTAGATTGATTCGTTATTGCTGGACTCGGGATGGTGAATAACGGGCTGACCCTTATAGAAGAACGGCAAATAGATCCGTATCGCGATCCGTCAAGAAGGGTGATGGAGTGCCTGCGTTAAATTTGGTGTTAACATTTTGGTGCTTAAGTAAGCAGCGTGCAAGTGGAGTAAAAAATATAAGATCTAGAGTGAATGCACTCTTATCTTTCAGAATAGTTTACTTGGCTCATTTATAAGAAATTTCCAAGCTTCTCATTGGATCAAGAAGAGTTCCAATAAGATAGGGTACTCAACTGATTATATATAAGATAGGGTACTCAACTGATTATATCCTGTCTGATATTTAACATATTAATAAGGGTATTTGTTAATTTTATTTATTTTTTTAATAAATAAAATTAATTCATAATTTAACCCTATTTAAATATTATTTTTAATTTTTTATTTAAGTAGACCATATTTATTGTATAGTATAAAAACATGAGTAAATTATATTCATTTTAAAAAAGAAATCAAAATAAAAATCCTCATTAATTAGAAAGTTTTTCAGAAGTATTTTTTTAAGAAAGATTTAAAATTGTCCAAAGAAGTCCATTGAACCTAGAAATTGATTCTAGGTTTAAACCCAAAAATATTTGACCAATATTATTCTTATCAATTATCTCTGTCACTAGAAACTCAGACATAATGATCCGGAACATATATGAACGGATTTCATGTCTAAAATTAGCTGGAGAAGAAGAAATCACCCTAATGATGAGCTCCGCAATTGTCAAACTCCATGTTGCATAATCCTTCATATAATCAGAAATAATGATTGACTTCAATAATCACATACAAAAAAAAAATCTGCCTATTGCTGGAAAAGTTAGAAAGTGACGTTGTGACACCCTGTTCCACTTAATAGTTTTATAGTCGTTTTAGTTCAAATGACGAAAGTCTGCCAATCAAATGGTTGAAAATTGAAACACACTAGGCTCCCTTAGTACCTGATAATTGTCAACTGGGACCCTCACATTTTATAACTATAGTCCAGTAATCCGTCTAAAGAATAAAGATAAATTTTACGAAACTTTATAAATAATTATTATTAATTTAAAATTTAAGATACATTAAATTTATATATAATTTAATTTTAAAAAATAAAAATAAAAATATTAAAATTCATCATCATATTAGTAATAATATTATTTTGTAAAAAATTAAAAAATAAATTTTTATGTAATATATTACGAACTCATAACTAAAAAACTTAATAAAAAATAATTCAAATGACTTTATGTTAGTGTCGGTACGGTATCCCTCACATTAAAATTTTCAAATTTTTTATCAAAAAGCAGCCGATATGTAATTAAAATGTCACAATCCGCAAAAGATGACTTGACGTGAGCGATCAGCACTAATTTTGCGGTGTATCAGAACGTTTCGGACAATAAGATTCCCGGCCATTCGTTGTAATAATAGTTTCAAAATTGGACGGCACAGATCTAATGGATGAAAATCTTCATGGCCCATCTCGGGGCCTATATAAAGCCCCCCCTTCTTAGCTATCTCTCACAATAATTTCTTTCTCCAATTTGGATTTTTTCCTTTTACACATAACAAAATTTTTCTTTATAAGATTTGCTATTCGTTTATAAGAAAATATTCTAATAGTTAGAATTTAAAATTTTTATTTTAAAAATTTTTAATTTAAATTTTAAGGAAAAAAAGGTAAAATTTATGAAAAAAGAGAGTTACTTTTATTATATTATTTACAGTCTAATAAATCTTTTAATACATAAAAAAAAAAAGATTTGCTATTTCAGTTAATTTTTATTCCTAAAAAAGGAAAATTGTGCTGTTTTGAATCATTATTTTTAATATATATGAAGTTATCATTGAGTGGTGAAATTGAGAGGAGATTTTGGCGCGGCGAATGGGGCTCCCTTTACTCCATCGCTAAAAGGAGATGAAGGTAAGCTATGGCTGCTCGGTCATGGATACCCATGGGTGCGCATGCATGCAGAGGACATTTTAATTAGCAAAATGGGATGATTAAGGGGCTGCGCAGGCTAAGGGTTTGCATGACCTGGGAGACCTGGTTATCTTCATCTTTTTGGTATTGGAGTGAAGGGAGCTCTATTTCCCTCTCTAGCATTTTCTTCTTTTTTTCTTTCTTTTTTTTTTTTCTTTTCGTTTTAATAGTTTCTAATAGTTTCTTTTTCTTTTCTTTTTTTTTTTGTTGAACAACTACTAGTTTCTGTGTTCTTTCTTGTTCCCTACTCAGGAATTAGGAAGAGAACCTTTATTTTATGAATATCTATGATCTATCTCCTTCAGTCTTTATTTTCTACACACACACACTTTCAATAGGTTGGCCTATCTTGTTAAAATTTTTGAATTATATGCATTAATTACGATACCTGAAAATTTCTATATTCACTACTGCCACTGGAAAATTTTGTAAATTAGTTTTATTCCGCTTAAAGTCATAATAAAAGAATATAGCAAGTGTCTGTATATAAACTGTAGTCTCTATTATTCGTGCGTCATACTTAGGGCCTGCATGCCATATTAAAATGCTTCGTTTTCGACCAGCAATAGACAAGCCTCCGTTAAAACCTCACAAGCTGCGTCATTGCCCCATGCGCAAAGATATTAAAATGCTTCGTTAGTTCTTTCCATTCTACTCCATTATATTCGCACACATATAGTGCCGAAGTAAGAAGAATCAAGCCAGGGTAACAACTGGACATTAAGTTTAGTTCGAGTGATTACTAGTCTTTTAGGGTTCAGGGAAGTGAGAGTCGAACTCTCTTCTTTAAAAATTTACTAAAATATAAGATTTATAAGAAATTTATTAATGCAACTCGGATCCGTAACTCTATTTCTCACTGATTGCTAATAAATTAGTTATTAACATTTCAGTGTTAGCACATTTCTAAGTGTAGCTAGTAAATGTGAAATTTATTTTATATTCTTTCAATATTTGTGCTAATGCCCTTACATATTTTATGATTTTGAGTTCACAGGATTGCCCAAGACGGTCTTTGGTCTCTCTTTTTCTCTGCGTATCAACTAATGGCTTTCTCGTCTCTCTTCGCGTCAATGTTCATTTATGCATCAAGATGTAGAGGATCTGCGTCGAGAACAACCAGCGTCCTTGCTTTGTAAAAGTTCCTCAATTTGATTACTGTAGAAATATTATTGCAATGTCAATTCTCCATTAGAGAAATGCTTCTCTTTCTCTGGTCATCAAGATCATTGTAATGGAATAATTGACGGGTTATTTTTATGTCTTTTTGGAGACCCATTACCCTTCAGAAGTAGTCTTCTTTTTTTTTTTTTTTTGGGTCCATAGTAGTTGTCTCATAAGTTTGAACTTTGAAATAGCTTTTGTTTATATTTATAACTCTCTTCTCACTCTGTTACTGAGAAATTTGAAATTCAAGTTTTTGGTTATTGAGAAATTGTTCCCTTTTAATTATTTAAATGTGTATGGCACAAGACAACAGAATCATTGGGTACCAAAAGGAATAATATCATAGAATGAGGGGAAATTATATTTGAAATCTAGAATTTAAGAAACTTTCCTCAAGTGATCATGGCAAAGAGAGAAATAATATTTTAAAACTTTCCTGAATGTCTTCGTCCACGCCATTCGATGCCACATCAATGGCTCCTCCTGTTCCTTTGATTGCTCAATATATTCATCTAATCCTTCTATACAACTATCACTTTGATCATATTAAATCGTTACATAAATAATTTACCAAAAAATGTTGATTTGTATTTTAATGTCCTATCGATATTTATCGTTCATGTTCTCTGGTTGCTAAAAAGAACAAGCAATAAGCAAGTTTCTTAAGAAGCAAAAGATGCCCTTTCTGAGTTTGGGTGTAAACCAATTGAGATACTTTTTGAAGGCAATTGGAGTATGAGATTCTTCATACCAAGGGAAGGGCGCACAGTGCGCGGCAGAGGTAGAATCATGATATGTCTTTCACTTCGTTTCTTGGCATTGAAAGGTTAATTTGAATTATTCGCAATCCAACGAATTTGTAACTCAAAATCCGATGAATCCATAAACTTGAAATCCAATAAATTCGTAACTCGAAATATTCAAAATCGGAATGACCTGAAATCCTATAAACTTAAAATCTGATGACCCGTAACTTGAAATACATAAAATCCAATAAATCTAAAATCCAGGGAATCTGTAAATCAAAATATTTGAAATCTAAAATAACTCAAATCGAATCTGACTTGATATGCTCATTAACCACATGTAATTTTATCATTGATCGCTCCATCACCGTACAAGGGAAGTGTGAAACTTAAACTGAAGTTTTAATACTTTTACGATTAGCTTTTGGCACTTATTTTTTTCTTTTTTTTAATTTATTCTTTATTAGTGCAACCCTCATGACGTTGTGGTAGTAAAAAATTATTAGATTCTAGTTATATTGCGTGTGAAAGCGTACTTGATCAAGTGAATCTTTTGCAAATAAAGAGAAAATTTAGTGATGACATGTTATATGTTAACTAATAATGCATATTTTGTCATATTTTTTAGCAAATTTTTTTTTATAACTTATTTGAATATAAAGTATTGAATTTCCGATTCCATCATTGATGATAAATATCTCTGATTAGGTAGATTTGATTTGCTAAATAACTTGGATCTTCACTAAACTTCAATACCAAATACCCACCCCAGGAGCCTGGACCCATAGCCTCCAAACTCCATATGTACAAACTGATGCTAAATTTTTGTTCATGACAATTTTATCTTTTTCCTATATTTTTTTTTTCAATTTTACGGTTCTTATTTTCTTTTTTTTTTTTCAATTCTTAATTCTCCATTTCATATTGTTTAAAATTTTCTCTATGTAGAATTTTTAAAAAGAAAAACAAAATAACATCTCTCCCGTTTATTTTTTTGAACTATAAAATTTTATAATCACTTTTATGAGCTCTACTTTTTTTTACGTGATAATTTTTAATTAAGCCACAAAGGAGTAGTTTAGTTGGTCATAAGAGTAAAAATTTTAGGAGAGATTAAGAGTTCAAATTATCATAAATTGTAGGTTTTAAGTGTGATGTACAAAAACAAAAAACCATATATCTAATGTTATTGTTAGATTGTTTGCATTAAATTTAGGTTACCATACAAATCAGTTTTTTTTTTTTTTTTGTTATAAGGAAGACCAAAAAATTAAAAAATATAAAACAAAGTTACTAGACTTGAAAAAAAAAAACAACAAATTCTTAGTTATGATGAAAAGAATATCCAAGGGTACAAATAATAAATAAACGATCAATATTTAATTCAATATATGCGTCCAACTCTCTTGCAACTTTTTCTTTTTATAATGTGTGCTTTAATTCAATTATTTGGCATTGAACCAAAGGCACACTACACGCGTACTATTGAAGAGCCCACCAAGGACAACACGTGGCAAAACTAGGTATGACTTATAGAGTGTCTAGGGCTCATATCGGTGAGGCTCAAGAGACACTTTAACAAGACCATACTTTTAAGAATTGGAAGTAAATTTTGATGTTGGTATTTCGATACTTAATTTAATATAAATAGTAGACATCCAGTTTTAAAATAGTATCTTGAGTTAGATGACTTTTTTTTTTTTTGAACCACACGAACCTTACCTTCTCCAAGTGTGGTTTCGGTTTATTAATATGTAACTCAGAGCGCTTTGTGCGGTGCGGTCTTAAATGCGAGGAATTAAGAACCCTGAGCAAGATCTACGTTCATGGCGGATACGAGCAGTTGTAAGCAACTTTGGGCCCAAGATCCCCTATGCGGGCCCGCCATTGGGTCATTTGGGCTCTCCGGGTTGGCTTTGAGCACCTTTAGTATGTATCGTCGTACTTGACCAAAAAAAAAAAAAAAAAGTATGTATCGTCGTATATTTAGCATATGTTTGTGACTTTAAACACTGACTTTAATTCAATTGGTGAAAAGTATTTATTTTTAAATTTTTTATGTGAATTTTAGACTTAAGACTCACATTTCTCGTCTCTTCAATACTGGATTATTAGTTCTAATAGATAATAAAAAAAGAATTATATTATACGTCAAAATTAAAGTAATTAAAGTTTAGATCTCTATAATAAAAATGTTGAGTTCAATTTTTGAGAAGAGAGAGATAGGATTTATAGAGAAAAAAAAGTTATTTTTATTATATAATTTATAATCTAATGAATATCTTAATAAACTAAAAAAAGAATAAAGAATAATATCAGTTTATAGTTATTCACTATATCTAATAGTGAAAGCAGAGGCAACTATAAAAATTTATGAAAGCAAGATTCGTAATTGTAATCTTACTTTGATTATTCACCATTTTTTTTTAATAAAAAAGAACAGAACTTAGCAGGCCGATGACTAACCTAATTTAGGTAAGTGCACCTAACCATCTCATATTATAAATGGTGATGTCGAAGCACTTGTATGTCCTTCTAAAATAATAGCTTTTGAATTTAAAATACGGTTGTCAATTGTTACGCGGTGCAAAATTCTATATGTAACTATCGGAAGTAATAGTTTAATGGTATTTTAGTATATTTTTTTTAGTATTAAATTAAATTCGAGTTTTTGCATTCGCATTCTTCCCTAACTTTAGCTGGGTGGTTGTTTCGGTAGTAAAAGATTGAACACGACATGTAGATTTTATACTCGTTAATAATGTAGTTGGATTTTAAGGAGGCCCGCTTTAAGTTCAGTAGTACATTAGTGGTAAGTCCTCCATATGGGAGAAGTTGAATGAAGACGTTAATGAACAATCCTCAGTATCAGTCCAAAGATCCGATAGCCCTCATACCTATAAAGTAATTATTTTACTGTTAAAAAAAATGCTATCTATAATTTTTTTTTTCTATTAATTAAGATGTCTTCTCAACTTGCAACAACTAGTCTATTAGTAAACAATATTTCACGTTGCCATCTATCTTTTTGGGAAAATTCCATAAAAATAATTGTATTAGAGTACACGTAAATACCTATAAACCATTGAATTATTAAATTTATAAAAAATATATATATATATGAATCATTTAATATTATTATATAAACTACATATCTAAATGTATTCTGTTAAGAGTGTGTTATATATTGGAGCTTATTTTTCCCCTTCTCGTGGGTTACCATTTAACCTTTTGATACCGAATAAGCTAGTTATGTTTCTTTCTCTCTCTTTTTTTTTGTTTTTTTGTGTGTTAAAAGAAGATTAAAGAACAAAAAATAAATGAAAAAATAAAGCTATCCATCCCATGGGCATAGTTTATGCCCACCATGTCAGCCTGGAAAAAAATATGAATGTTTCTAAAAAGAGAATCTCAAATCACAAAGAAAAATTGTTCTTCACATTTAAGATTTATCGTGAAATCTACATAATAGTGCATCATAATTTTCTGATCATAAATTACAAATAACATTATTATTCTAAGATTACCGTTTAATTTGTCACGCTAAATTTTTCGTTGGGGCTAAGGTAATTTTTTTTTTTTTTTCTTTCTTCTGTTATCCCCAGTTTGGAACGGGTGATTACGCTTTTCGCGTGCCTAGTGAATGACAATTCAAAAACCAAAAGTATGGAATCAGATTCGTTTCAAAGTTTTCCCTTGCTAATATTTTATTGCTGCCAGAGCATTCCAAAGAAGAATCCAAGTCCTGATTCGACCTCTCTAAAACAACAATAAGAATCACTATCACAATGACGTCAAAAAGGTACTCGAACTGGTTCATCACATTTATTCCCAATATTTATTAACTAAAAAGAGGTTTTTTTTTTTATTTTTTAGAACGAATAATTCAATGAATGAGGAAAAAAGGAGGTGAAGACATAGACAAAAAATCGATATCTCGTCTACATACTTCAATTATTTTAATTAATTGAAATCTCAAAAATTAACAAATTTTTCTCAAGAGGAGTTCCTTTTTTTTTTTTTTGAGAGGAATCAAAGGGAATTCTTAAAATAAAACAAAAAAAAGTATTCTCCTTTTGTGGTGAAAGGGCAGAATAATGGATGACCCAAAAGAAAAGAAAGGGGGGAATAATCACGTCACAAACAACTCACACCAACCCCACTGGATGCCATTCGAATTCATATCTTACTATATTCTGTTCTTTAATAATCGGCCTAAACCATTTTTTCTTGAAGTCGAATATGTCCTTCCTATTAGCAGCTCGAAGAAAATAAAAATAATGGGAATGCCAATAGTTACAATACTAAGTTTTTCTCGCTTGATGTGATTGCTTGGTAATAATTTTGAATATTTCTCTCACTTATAATTTAAATTTGAGTTTCAGTAGCAGCGTATGAAGGTTTTGACTTTTAAATTTGTCTGATTTGACCATTAACTGTGCGCCGCGGATTTTAAATTCGATAATTACTGTGATTGACTTGGGAGAGACCAGTTCGAATCTAATAGTACTCGGATGGTAAGTTAATTCATATAAATTGGGTTAAAGAGGTATACTAAAATGGATTGTTCAATATTTGCTCACAGATCAAATAATTGATATATTCGCGATTAATTTTTTTTTATCAAAAACAATACTAAGTTTTTTATTTTTTGTTTAAAAAAAATGTAGAAGTGAAACAATTAGACAAGGAAAAATAGAACACAAGAGTGAAAACAACGATACGAAACATACTGTAGATTTTAAATTCAATTGCATTTAGATTGTCAAAGGTCGCCGCTAGAGTTTAATTAGTTCCGATGCCATTGTTACTTAATCATATTGAACTTAATTTTATTAATCTGAAAACGTCATGCACAATAATTAAGAAGTATACCCTCTAATTATATTCCTTGACTAGTCTGACAGATAAATTCTATTGATCAGCCACATCAGTTATGCTCACCAACTATACTAATTAACAAAACATGCTCACCAGTCGCACCAACCACACTAATTGTTGAAGTTAATGCAAATTAATAGGTAATTATTATTCAGATAAAATTAAGAGTTTGTTGTTTATTACTATATATATGAATGTGAGATCTATTTTAGTGTGTGTATTTTTTTATTATTATACAGTCTTTTTTGAATTAAAAAAATTGTGTCTAATTAATTAAACTCTAATTATGACATCAAAGTTAATCGAGTTTTAATTCTAACACTAATAATTTAGACGTTCAACTTTTTATATCGTAACTAACATTCATAACATTCATTCTTAATCTAATACTGAAAGTAAATCAAAGTAGACTTAATTTACTTGAATGTTGACCTCTAATTCGTAACAAAATTTAAATTAACTTTAACTTCAAATACCACAAATATCATGAAAGTTGAAACAACTTGAAAAGCAAGAGAGGAGGGTGACTTATTTCGTAACGATGAAGCAGATTTACACGAACACGATTCGCCTCCAAATTTAGCTTCTTTGCTCTATCTGTCTAATGTGCCCATGACTGACTCAGAGTGCTCGAGGTTTTCTCTCTTCGGTAGCGTACAAATTTCTGATAAGTAAATTTATGGGAGCTTCATACGAATAATTAGGACCTTTTTTTTTTCTGAGAGATAAATGAATTTGATTTAACCAGGGAATAGAATAATATCATTTTTTTTTTTTTTGGTTAAAAATGAAGGTTGAAGAACCCAAAGAATAATATCATTATTATCATATTTATTATCAGCGACCCCATCTCAACTTCAGCCCAGGCCCTAGATTTGGGTTAAGAGGCTCTGGTGGTCCAAGGCCAGAGGGGCCAGGTCAACGGGCCATAGGCCTGATGCTTATGTAAGAGGCCAATGACCCAGACCCTCTGGCAGTGACCTTGAGGGTATTGGGCCTCAGCCCTTGTTGGCCCAAACACGGATGAGAGGTCCACAGAAAACGTTCCCTCTTCTCTCTTGACGCAAGTCTCTTCCCCCTCTTCTGTTTTTCTTTAATTTGATTTTCAAATATCCAATATCCAACAATTCGATTTCAAATCTTTTTTGTACGACTTGTTGAAGTTTTAATCCAATCAAGAATTCCTCCAAGTTCCAAAAAATAAAAAGGGCAAAATAAAAAAAAATGAGAAAAAAAATGAGAAATATTATCTTGTACTTGTTTCTTATTTTGTTAGTTTGTAGTCTTTGTCATAGTTAGGCATCAGAAAGTTTGGCTCGATTAATTTTACATCTTCAAAATGATCTATCTCAATATGATCACTAAAGCTTCCATTGTGGCTGGCTGCTTTGTCTAGGCAAATTGCCTTTGTTAATTTTTGAAGCACAAAAAAGAAGTTAGGACTGCATCAACCAATTTTTATCTCAGTCACCTTCTTCTTCATTGGATTACTTGTGTCCCTTTTTTTTTTTTCATAACAATGAGGAGAGAAAAAAAAAACAGCAAATTAAATAGAACAAGGGTAAACTTACCAGTCTTCCTTAAAAATGACCACTCCAAAAATATCTATTTGCAAGAGAGCCTTCATACTCCATATTTAGTAGAGGAAATTCCTAAAAACGGAAATTTCCCAAACTAAATGCTTTTAGATTAGAAAAAAGAGTCTGCACATTTGTTGCCTCTACGCAGATTATTTTGCAAAATATATGATGAAAATTACTACAACGAGTTCAAGAATTCTGCAATGAGTGACTTGTAGGAATCAAATTTCTAATCATCTTAATAGATTTTTTTTTTTTTGAAAGGCTATCATGTCCTATTGGTAAGAAATAAAGAATGGTACCTTATTTGTATGTTTTACTCAAATGCAAAATGATCATATATCTTGCGTTCAATGGGATGTATTCTAAAAATGAAAGGATACAGTTTTTGCTCCAAAAAAGTTAATTGGCGAGAGAAAAGTTGATTACAAATTTATGTAATTACGCGCTACAAAACCTCCTTCTGTTGAGGTTTGTCTATGTTTTGATATCCTCTTCTACAACCCTCTCCATGTTTTTATGGACCAATTGGGCACTCCCTGCCAACTTCTCGTGATTTCTCCATCCCTTGTCCCTTTCTTTCTTGTCCAAGACGACCAAATTGCTCGGGAAATAGCACAGACTCAACATAATTTTGATCAAACAGGTACGAAAATATGAACCACGCAAATTTAGGAACCCCTCTCACTTATCGGGATAAATATTTTTAAAGTCCTAAACCTTTAGATTTTTTTACGTTTGAGTCCTAAACCTTTTTAACATTTCATTTGAGTCCTAAATCTTTTAATTTTTTACTATATCAGTCCTTTAAATTACGAAAAGTAGTCAATTTATTAATAAGTGAGTTTAATTTAATAAAAATCATTTAAAAAAGCTTAAATACATGAGTTAAATATTTTTTTCATCAACAAAATATACATATTAAATATTTTTTTAATCAACAAATATACGAATTAAATAGGCAACATGTATATTTTTTTATAAAAAAGACATTCAATTCATATATTTAATCTTTTTTAAATAATTTTTTGTAAAGTTAAAATTATTTTTTAATAGATTGATCACTTTTGTTAAACAGAGGGACTAATTTGGTAGAAAATCAAAAAGTTTAGGACTCAAATGAAATGTCAAAAAGGTTTAGGACTCAAACGTAAAAAAACCTAAAGGTTTAGGACTAAAAAAATCCTTATCCCCTCACTTATCTATCATGAATTTGTACGATGTATGATGTGCCACGATTCGCGACGCTAATTTCGTACATAGGTGGCAAACAGATGCAGTTTATAAAAGGAGATAATTGAGATGTAGCATTAGTTCAATTAGTTAATAGAAGTATGTTTTAATTAGTAGATAGAACTTTAAATAATATTTAATTTTATTATTATTTTTAAATATTTAATAAAATTCTTTATAAACAAAATAAAAAATAAAGGGAGATAATTGAAAGAGGCACACCAGTAACTTCTTTAGGACTTTGAAAATGGCTCTCGAAGCATAATATCTAATTTGTCCATGACTTTCATAAACAAGTCGCAGGGCGCCAGTAGGCAAACCCAATTAATTACTAATGGCATGTTTAGTTTCGTGAAAAAATAATGAGGAAAGAAAATTTTAATAAGAAAATATTATTGTTATTTTATTATTTTTTTAAATAATTTTTTCACAATTTTCTTATCAATTTAAACAATATCATTTTTTTTATAACTTTTTATCTCATAAATTATTGTTCAATTTTTTTCTCATCATTTTCTTTCTTATAATTTTCTCATCAATTAAAATTATATAATTTTCTCATAATTTTTTCACTCACTAATTACTATTTATTTTTCTTTTTCATCATTTTTTTTTCACAACTTTCTCATCAATCCAAATAATTTTATTTTATCATAATTTTCTTTCTAATACTTTCTTACAAATCCAAACACACTATATACCATTATATGGTTGGAAAAAATTTACTGGAGAAATTTTTAGATTGCAACTCATTGGATTCGTCATGTGGTTGCGTGAATTAGAAGAGTAACGAAGAAAAAGGAAAAAATTACTATTTTTTTATTACACTTATAATTCACACAGTTGTACAATAAATTTAGTGAATTGCAATTTAAAAATTCTTCATGATACTTTTCCTCTTGCTATACAACTTTTCCGCAATATATAATAGTTTGGTTGATAGTTCCATATTTTCTTTTTACGTTGGTTTGAATTTATTTCTTAATAAATGAAGATTTTTATATTAAAAATATAATATTAGATTTTAAATTTATTAATACTGTAAGTACACGTGAGAATATTCACTAATCTAAGATACTAAAGTAATGGATCCTAATCTATCTAAGAAAAAAAAAGGGTAATAGGTCCTTTTCGATGAAATAATTTGAATAAAAATATAAACAAATAATTCTCAATATCCACTTATATATAAGATACCAAACATAATTGCCAGCTTTCTTTTGGTTAAAAAGAATTCAATTTATTAAAAAATTAATACTATATAATTTTATATAATTAATAACAAATAATTACATAATATCATTTAATAATATTTTATATTTTTAAATTTTAAATTTTTTAATAAATTTAATTATTCAATACTTCATATTATTTTATAATTTTGTTGAATCTACTTAAATTAACGTAATTAAAAAGACAATAAATTTGAACCAAAAAAAATATAAAAAATAACCGGAGACAAGTTCTTTATGATCTTTTGTTTTTTGAACACAGGTTCTTTATGATCCAGCTAGTTCCCTACACGTCGTTGTCATTTTGATCTCTTGTTGAACAAAAACTTTATTGTTCTTAGAAATTACCGTTAAAACAAAAACAAAAACCGGACAAAATGGATATTGTAAAAACAAATTTGAATCACAAAAAAAAAAACAAAAAAACCGAAGTCCAACAATAAGAAAAATAAAACCTTAAACAGCGGAACGACACCACAACTAACTTTTATATAGTTTCCATATGCATCATCCATCCATCGTCAACAAGAAACGATTATGGTAAGGAAGAAACTAATTAATTAACTAATAATTATAATTATTATAATTATAATTATAATTATAATTATATATTTTTCATTTAGTTCTTGTTTGGATTGAGAGAGAGTCGGTCGATGAATAATTGGCACGCGGATCTGTTCGACCCGAGAACGGAGATGGAATCGGACTATTCGCGCTCGGCTCCGGCGTCCGACGGAGACTTTGGGTTCGCCTTCAACGATAGCAATTTCTCGGACCGGCTTCTCCGGATTGAGATCATGGGCGGATCGCTCGGCGACCGGCCGGACGGCGACGGTTGCATTAGTATTGCCGACTGGGCTCGGGACCGCAAGCGGAGGAGAGAAGATGTCAAGAAGGATGCTGGTTTGTTTGTTTGTTTGTTTTCGTTTCTTATCCATTTTCTTTTATCGCTTTGTTTCTTAAATCTTGCGGACGATGTGTTTGGTTTCCGGGAAATTTTAGTTTATTAGTGAATAATGATGTTCTGATAATTCTTTTTTTTTCTTTTTTGAGAAAAAATTTATTCTAATGTTTGATTGTGTTTAGCGTTTTCTTGGTCTCTGTTTGGATGCTACGAAAATTAAAGAAAATGAGCATATCGCTGGAGGTCGCGTCACCTTAGAGTTTATCTTTACTGCCGTGCAAGCTCTGAGAATGGAAAAGAGTGTCTGTTTTCTGTTTGGATCTGTATTAATGACTGGGAAAAGGAAAAATAATGGGTTGAATTGCTGCAAATCGTTTCGTTCGGTTCGCAGAAAAACAAGTATCTGAAATCTAAAGGCCCTTTTGGCTTTACACACAACTGTGCTTGATGCTAATAACAAAGGACCTTTGCCCTGCAGAATCCGAGACGGGTCGAGCCAAGATAGGGATTGGTATTTGTGCTTCTTCAGGAGGCAAACCTAGAGGCTACATGTGGTCTTAATCTTGTGTTCTATGATCATTCTCTTTCATTGTGCTTGTGTCTTGGGAAGCCAATAAAGAGCCCTTGTGGTTGTTTACCTTTTCTTTTATTTTGTGGGGTTGAATAACTTGGAACCATGGTATAGTGAATCTTTGTATTGTTATTCTCTGTGATAATTAACCAGTGTGGTCGCTTATATGTTGAATATCTTAATTCTGGGAGGGAGTCTGTGAAATTACGTAGGCCAAGGTCTGTCTCGCTAATGTCAGTGATGGCCATAAGAAGCTGAATAGTCTGGGAATTCCTTTGAAGTGGCGCATGCAGCTATGTAGATTCAATTGGGAATCTTTGGTGTGGAAGGATTTAGAACAATTAGGTCTCACACCTAACTTAGTGCATACTAGAATAGAATGTTGAGAAAATATTCATGTAGCCAACCCCATTAATTTTGGGATTAAGCTTTTGTTGTTGTTAATGTTGTTGGATCCTAGAATTTTTCTTACGAGCCTTGAGGCTTTAGCCTTTGTACAGATGGTATGAAAGCATTGATGCCATTTTTCTTCTGTCTCTAGTGTATATGTACTGTGCCAATTTTTGTAAGTCACGCAGGGTTGAGGAGGAATTGCAGAGTTTAAATTGGTGATGAAACTAGAAGACAAGCTCTTATGTTATATGATAGGCGAGATTTATATTCTTTGTGCCGTGCCTTGTACATTTCTTAGTTCCCATATACCTGGCACTTTCTAATTGATTTTTTTAGTTCTTTCACAACACTATAATTTTGATGTTTATTTTCTTTTCTGCTAACGCTTTTCTGTTTCAATTGATCGTGTCCTTTTGTTTTAGTAATGTCTTATTCAGGGTCTTGCTTTTCTGGTTAATGTTTAATATGTACTTTCAGGTGCAGATCTCTCTGTCGGTGCAGAGGAGCAAATTATAAGCTGCAGCCAGCCTGACATGGATGACTGTGTTGGCTGCGAGAATCAAGATGAGGAAGCAGTGGCTATGATTGAAGAGTCGCCTTCAGGTACACTACACCTATATCTCAAATTTTTAATCTAGCTTATTATTGTATTACATAGGCCTTTGTCCCTTCCTTTTGTGCGCTCTTAGTTGCCCTTCTACTTTTTGGCTTCTCCATGTCACTCTTTATTTGCAAGGGATTTCTAATCTAGTTAGGACCCCATCATTCATGAACTAAGAACAGACCATGGTGCCATTTAAAGTTAAGCATTTTTTATCACTTTATGTAAACTTGAGTTGATTTGAAGGCTACAATTATTATTGGGAGGAGCACCTAACCATTCACCTTGGAATTTTAGCTTGAGCTGCTGAATTATGTTCCTTATGGGAATTTAATGACTTGGCTTTTATTATTTTATTGTTCTTCTTGTTGGTGTTGTTATCGTTGTTGTTGTTGTTGTTGTTGTTATCGTTATTGTTATTTATGTTGTTATTCATGTTGCATTTGGGTATTCAATGACTTGGCTATTATTATTGTTATTGTTCTTCTTGTTGTTGTTATTGTTAATGTTGTTGTTGTTGTTGTTGTTGTTCTTGTTATTGATATTCTTATTATTGTTATTGTAGTATCTATTTTGTTCATCTTATAGAAGCTTTGAATTGTTTTAAGAGTTGCCAGCCATTGAATTTTTTTTTCAACTTTCACTGCAAATTTCTGTATGATTTAAGTAACATCTACAGGTGATGAAGCTGCAGATGGTAATGAGTCAAACTGGAACATGGATTGTTCTGTTGTTACGGTCAAAACATTACATATCAGCTCTCCCATTTTGGCAGCTAAAAGTCCATTTTTCTATAAGGTGAGGGTCATTCAACCTTTTCTTTTTTACCTTCTCTTGCAAACTGGCCTGATAGATCCTTGTCGCAATTTTTGGTTGATTTTCTTATCAATTTTGTCTTTGGCAGCTCTTCTCGAATGGGATGAAGGAGTCGGAACAAAGGCATGTGACCCTACGAATAAATGCTAGTGGTATGAGAAAATATTATCATCTTTTTCTTTAGTTGATACTCCTTAGTCCTTCTAGTTGTTGGCATCTTTTTTAAATTGGTTTTTTTTTATTGGTTTTTTTTAGCATTTTCTGTGCATTATTGAGGCAGCTTTCACGTCCTACTTGCTCCCTAGAGTTAGACTTTCTGGTTGTAGCATGAATTTTCTTGACTAAACTATAATTTGGAAAAGCTTGCTCACGATTTTATATTTTCTTTTTGCCCTGTAAACAGAGGAAGCTGCTCTCATGGAGCTTCTGAATTTTATGTACAGCAATACCTTGTCGACTACAACAGCTACTGGATTGCTTGATGTGCTCATGGCTGCAGACAAGTTTGAGGTTGCTTCCTGCATGAGGTATTGCAGTCGGCTGTTGCGGAACATTCCTATGACACCAGATTCTGCTTTGCTTTATCTGGAGCTTCCCTCCAGTGTCTTAATGGCTGAAGCAGTCCAGCCATTGACTGATGCAGCTAAGCGGTACCTAGCAGGCCGTTATAAGGACCTTACAAAGTAAGTTCATTTCATGCATCTTTTTTATACTTGTATTATATGTCTTAAACTTCGTGCAATATAACTGCTATGTGTTGAGGTAACACGGTTGAAATATTAAGTTCTTTCATCAGTTGACATATAAGATCCGAGAATAGCGAATACAATTGAATACTCTTTTGATTATCAAACTTGGATTCATTTGGGGATGCATGTTTCTTAGTTCTATGCCATTGACCAGGTTCCAGGAAGAGGTTATGACCTTGCCCTTGGCTGGAATTGAGGCTATCTTGTCTAGTGACGATTTACAAGTTGCTTCGGAAGATGCCGTGTATGATTTTGTGTTGAAGTGGGCTAGAGCTCAGTACCCACGACTAGAGGAGAGACGCGAAGTCCTAGGGTCACGACTAGCACGTTTTATTCGCTTCCCATACATGACTTGTCGGAAGCTTAAAAAGGTGTTGACCTGCAGTGACTTTGATCATGACGTATCATCCAAGCTTGTACTTGAGGCTCTATTTTTCAAGGCTGAGGCACCCCACCGACAACGAACCCTAGCAGCAGAGGAGGCAGCCACATCAAATCGTCGTTTTGTTGAGCGCGCTTACAAATATAGGCCTGTTAAAGTAGTAGAATTTGAGCTGCCCAGGCAGCAGTGTGTGGTGTACCTGGATTTGAAGCGGGAGGAGTGTGCAAATCTGTTCCCAGCTGGAAGGGTGTATTCTCAGGCATTTCATCTGGGTGGCCAAGGGTTTTTCCTATCAGCACACTGCAACATGGACCAGCAAAGCTCTTTTCATTGTTTTGGGCTATTTCTGGGGATGCAGGAGAAAGGCTCTGTGTGTTTTGCAGTGGACTATGAATTTGCAGCAAGGGTGAAGCCAACTGAAGAGTTTGTTAGTAAATATAAAGGCAACTACAAGTTCACTGGGGGCAAGGCCGTTGGATATCGAAATTTATTTGCCATACCGTGGACTTCGTTTACGGCCGATGACAGCATTTACTTCATCAACGGTATCTTGCATCTTAGAGCAGAGCTCACCATCAGTCATTGACTGCATCCATCATGTGCGCCCTAGTTCAGAAGTCTAACCCTTTTCCTCTCCTTCTCAACTCCTAGAAGACATGAAATGTGACAAGTAGGAACCCTCAACTAAGTTAGTTGTGGTTTGGAGATTGAGCCAACTTTCTCTTTGTTCCATGCTGAATTTTTTATTGGAAATGAGTTGGAAGTTACAAATGTGGTTAGGTCCTTGAGAGGGAATCAGTTTGTAATTAGAATTGCTTGATGCCAAGAATGCAAGTTGAGAATTATCCAGTTCACAACTTGTATACTGCTTTAGGTACCTGCCTTGTGAAATGCATGGTTTCCCAATTTTACTGGCATTGGCTCGCTGTATTAGCGCTAATGCATGTATCCGAGAAAAATATTTATTATCAATGTGGAATGTCTAATATGATAGCATCTTTCTTAACTAAAGCCTATTTAGGACTTTGCCCATCAAATCTCAAAGGGATACAACTTTGCATTCTTCCCTGCAAGCTCGCTTAGGCACTGCTCTTGGGCCTGCCTGGTCTGGTTAAATATTATTTTTACTTTTCTGGGTGGAACCACTTATGCTATTTTAATATTCATAAAATTACCTAATATTCATAGAATCTATATTAAGAAACAAATTCGTCAGCGAATTTCGTGGACATAGGTTATATTAAATTTTCTCATGTAGTAGTGAGTCAGGTAAATGCATTTAACCTGTAATCTGATTATATTTGTAGTGTTCGTGTAATTCAGCTTAAAAGGGTCGTTATTGAGGAGTAGCATTATTCTATTGTTGTGCCTGTCACAAATAACAATATGTTTTCGTTTTTTAATAAGCTCGCAACAAATATTTAGAAACCGCTAAACTACGAATTGGTTTTGAGGGGTTCATGCATTCTTCTTTTACTTCAATTTAATTCTTTCAAAATGCAAAATAAAAAATTTGTTTTGAGTTAGCAATCGTCATGTTGGTATCAAAATGGATTTAACTTGTTAGTGTTGTTAAGAAATGGGGCAAATCAGCTTAACTTTGAAAGATGGATGAATGTTGGGTCTTGCGTCCTTTTGTATGTGGATAAAATCCAAATTTAATTGTGTTTTGGTGTAACTTATTGAATAGTATTTTAGCTCATAACCCTAAATACATAATGAGCGTATAAAAAACTATTTAAATTGCTGGAAAACCTAATTGAGAATGAGGCTGCAAATGAGAGAGAAAAGACCGCTTTTTTATTTTTCTCTTCCCTTACTTTTAATTTTTTTCCAACAAGGTGTAAGGGATTAAAAAGGTATGTTATCATAGTGAATAATGTGATCAGCCTCCCCTATATTTAGCTCTACATGCTTCAAAAATTTCCCTTCTCAATTTATTTTGATGTTAAAGTGGGTGAGAAGAATGTCTAAGAGTTTGGTTCTAAAAAGTGGGATTCTTGAATTTCTAAGAGTTTGGTTATAATTTATTAGTTTTCAATCAACTATCGTATTAATCAGGTCAAAATTGGTTCCACATATCTTAATGGAGCAGCAAGTGCGGTGGTGACTGTGTTAGCATTGTGAAATATTGGGGCAAATTAGCTTAACTTCGAAAGTTTAAGATGATTTTTAACAAACATAAAATTTGAGAGCATAGAGGGTTAGATTTAGCCCAAACAGTTAGTATTTAGAACCCCAACCTGTACTCTCATCATTCCCTCACTTTATCGTTGCGCTATCAACTCCTTTGGAATTAAAAAAAAAAATGTTTATAAAAGATTAAGGTACTTAAAAAAATTGAGCTTTAATTAATCCTATATATAATCCAATATAAGAGTGAAATGTGGCGGAGGCTTCAATGTAAACCGGGTGGAAGATCGGAATCGCCCTGGTGGGTGTAGGAGATGTCTGTAGTATTGTCTGATAACACAATAATTTTTGTGGTAGAATAGCTCGATTGGCTTGGTGTTTCCTTTTATAACATAGCTCCCAAGTAATCTAACACATAGAATAAAGTCGGAGCGTGGGCAACGTGATTTATCTTTCTCCGCAAGGATAATCTGTTAAGTATGTTTTTTGTCTGTTGAGTCTTAAACAGACGCGACCATTGATAAAACAGACCAAAACAGGTAGTGAAAACAATTTAATGCGGCACTTGACGTATACATGTTAGGAAATATATTGGAAGAAATTCTACAGATAACATGGATTGCTATGCACAAACATACAGAGGGATTAGACAAATCCCACCATAATCGTAACCTCCAGGTTAAACATGAAGCAGCCAATCGTGTAATTGTTTCTAATAACGTGCATTTCCTGGATGATGCTGCCGGGAGCAACAAATAGTGTCTGCAGCTTCTAAAACGGTTTAGCCATTTCTTTCTGACTTAAGGAGGTATTTGATGCACCAGATTTTGGGCCTTATTCATGGAAATGTGGTCCAGCGTATTAAAATTTTGAGAAGTGATGTATAACAGAAAGAGTTTTTTCACAATTTTTTACAAATAAAATTTTTTATTGATATAAAAAGGATTTTTTTATAATCTAACTTTTATTTTTTAAAACTAAATCCTGAATAAACTTAGTATTACACTATTTTAAAAACTTTCGTAAAATGCCTGTGAAAAAACTTTTAAGATATCTATCTTTATTCTTAAATTTTATGACACAATGTATTATATCTATCTTTATTCTTAAATTTTACGACACGATGTATCTTTATTCTTTAAATTTTACGATGTATTATATCTGTCTTTATTCTTAAATTTTATGACACGATGCATAGTGAACCACCGATTTTATATGGTATAGTGGTTAAAAAATTTTATTCGCCTCATGGGAGTCGTAAAGTCTTCATAATTATTTTAATCGCCAGTTGCCAAAGCATCAACGATCTTTCCAAGAAATCCAGTCACACCCTGCATTCCTCATGCATATAATCTGATTGTGTTTGTCGGTGTAGGCTAGCTGAACTTTCAGTCTAAATGCCCGTTTTGAGGAGCCACCCCTTGTCTGTGTGGACGTGCAGGCTGTATGAGCAAAAGTAAATATGCGAAACTGCATATGAGTTCGGTCTGTGCATTCTTGAGTACGCACAAATTCGCAAAACCTCACCACAGAGATGATCTGGGAGAGGAAATTACAACTTACAAGAGCAAGAGTGTTCCATAAAGGCCTACTCTACGTCAGGGCCAGGAATAGAATTAAACAAAGGGCACAGAGTTCCACATTTCATCAATACATGATACAGTTACAACTTACAGCATGCGTGCGGAGTAATGAAATAAAATGATGACTGAATATGGAAGACAAGCTTGCTGATAAACCACGTCCGATTTATTCGCTTCCAGCAATCTTCTTCTTCAGTGCTTCAATATCCGTAGCTAGTTCCTTTCGGCTTGACTGAGAATGTGAATGTGCATGCAATTATTAGCAAATCACTTTGCCACCAAGTAATCACTTGGCAACAACAGCAGATTCAAAATGCAAAACCGTGAACATCCTAAAACTGAATCAAGAGGCATCTTCTACCTTGAAGAGAAGATATCTGTAGACGAACCATCCTGTGTATCCGAGTCCAACTAACTCCATGATCTTTGGAAGCTGATCAAAGAGAAAGATACGCAAATTTTGAGAGGTGGGAATTCATCCATCTCACTGGTACTAATATATAAAGCATCACCTACCAAAGGTACTGAGTTGATGGCACCAACAAGGATTGATGATAGCCAAACCGCAACTATTGCCCCACCTCCATAAAGAAGTACTGTGGATTTGTTCTCTACCGCATCCCACTGATTATCACAAAGTAAGCCACTTAAACTTCAATTTCGCATCTTTGCTTTCCTTTAGGTTGGCACTGGGTAAAATTTGCAGGAAGGAACGTTAGGAAATTGGTGTGGACATTACCTTCTCCTTCAGGTCAGTGAAAATCTCATTAGCATCAACAGGACTTGTCTCATCCGAAGAGGCTCTGATTTGGAGCAAAGAGAATCTACGAGCATCTGTTTGCAAGGAAAACAATCATATTCAAAATTTTATTCTCAAATACCTTAACCCGGACAACAAATGTTTGATATCATCTGTTTCTCCATACGCCAAACTCAGTATTTAATCTCAGGTGCACCCTAAAATTCAAACCTTGTCTACTGCCCAACCCCACCCCCCCACCTTCCAACAAAACTGTTCTTTCACTTCATAATTTTGCAGTCATCTCCTTTTACATTCAATACGAACAAGAATGTGGGCATTTCTTTTAGAGCAAGACTACATAGCTACACTCAAGTAACAATAAGTTTTAACATAGTCTGCATCTGACAGTTTATCTTTTTTTTTTTTTTTTTCCACCAATTCAATCCTCCGACAGCCTATATCACTTTGTTGCAACTTTAAAGCCAAAAAGTTTTTTGACTTTTTTCCTTTGTTTATGTTCTGTGGTCTGCCTCTTACAGAATCGAATCTGTAGCAATTCAAGTTGACCTGAACCCCCTACATATAATTTAGTCTTGACAGAAAGCAAAGGAGAAAGAAAAATAAAATCCCAGAACAGAAACAGGATCAAAAGGATTAATTTCAAAGACTGCTCCAAAGCTTGTTTAGATAAAGCTTGAACTAGCAAGCAACACCCTTGATATAATAAATGCAGCATGATTTTACTAATAGGACACCTCCATAACAATAATATATTGTTCTTCTACAAAATTCAGTCATTTATTTGGCTCTGGCATACAATTTAATAACAATTTGATATGCAGAAAATAAGACAAGGCAAAGTGTCACTGTTGTAACCAACTTTTATATATGCACTGGGAGAGCCGCTCCAAATAGAGGGTCTGACAGATGTTCGAACTAGATTAGTTGAGGCCAGAAGGCTATTATGGAGTACCTGATGCGTGCTTGATGCAAGCGGAAAAGGATCGGGCGGCCAAGCGGGTGGAGTGGGAAGGCAAGGCAGAGAAACGGGCAGTTCTGGTGGCTGCGGCGGCGGAGGTGGGGACACGGGGTATTAATGCGGCGGAGGTTGCTGCCATGGAGGAGGAGAAGGAGGATGCCGTCGCTGCCGTTGGAGCCTAACAATGAGTGGCGAGCTGGTATCCCTTTTGTGTGTCTTTCGATTGTTTCGTTTATTTTGCTTCGACTTCACAGCCTTTTCTTCTCAGCAGCTGTCCTCTTTCTGCTGGCGATATTTTTGTGTACTGCGTTTTGCACAGCGGTTGAGCTGGTGACACGTGGAGGTACGAAGTGCTCTGATTGGCTGGTTCCCTATCTGCAATCCACGTTTAACTCGCGGGCTGCCTCTCTCCCTCAGGAATCGCTTGGGCCACTAGGCACGGTGTGGTCCGATTAACCACTCGCCACTTTGAGTGCGTTTGTAAAAGGAGCGTTTGCTTGGGAAGAGATAGGGCCAAGTTTTGGGTTTCACATTTAGTTTTGGGCTTTGCAATGTACACAGTTCCAGCCCACCCCACTCCCCTTGTAAAACAAAATGGGTATAGTAAGGTCAGATCAAAAAAAAAAAAAATGGGTATAGCAAGAGGCTACAACTACGTGGACAAAAATTTAATCCTTGCCGCTACCCATTAAGTAATCTAATTGGTCAGGAATAAGAGTGTTCGCAGGTCAGATTGATCGATTTTGAAATATATCTACATCCAATCTGTTGATGACGAATTAAATTATCTCTCGTTCGCATTCAATCCACCATCGTACCAAATCTATCTAATCTAATTTGTCATTGATAGTTTGAATTAGATCAGTTTTGACGGATTGCATATAAAAAAAAATTTTTTAACAAATAATTTAATTATGCAGACAAACTAATTATTAATACACAATTCTAAAAATGGTATGCATAGCTAGTTCGTTGAACTTTAGACAAATATACTAGTGTGGACTGCAAACAGTAGAGTGCTCAATTCAAATACAAATGCAAATTAATTAGTGGAAATACAAGTTGCTAGTGTTCAATTCAATTAAAAATACAAATGAACTAGTAGATTGATCAATTGTATTTTTTTTTTCTAGAATTTTTTTATTGATGAAACCAATAGGAAGTAATATCGGATCTTGGTCAAAGAAGAGGGACAATGACTTGGAAATGAAACGGATGATGAAGTAGGAACTAATTCGAACACACTGCCCGTATTGATAAAAATTGAAAACCAAGAGAAGAACAGACTCTAACAGGAAGATTGAAAGGGAAATGAACAATCTTGGCGAAAAATATTTCAAAATGCAAACCCACAAATCAAAATTTGGTCCCAATGTCCCCCGATGGATGCATGGGGCCAAAGAAGGGGAAATAGAAATTATCATACACATGTACAGTAGCCTAATATTGTGTATTGACGAAACAGAGACAAAAGACTAAGAGAGGGAGAGAATGTAGCACAAAACAACAATTGATAGAATAAGTAGACATTAAGTGCAGTTTACTTTAAAGAAACTGTGTTAGTCATTACTATATCTATATTTACAAAAAATAATTATTCTAATATATATATATATATATATATAAAAAGGCGGATTGGGTCAGATAGAGGCGGATTTTAAAATCCTCAATCTGTATCCAATCTGTTTTTAGTGAATTTTAAAATTTCAAAATCGTAATTAATCCAAACCCTTACGGTTTTGGTGGATGCGAGTCGAATTGGTCAATTTTTGGCGGATTGATCGGTTTTTGAACAACTCTAGTTTGGGACGCTTGTTCTTAGGTAGAAGATTTTGAATTCGAGTGACATTAGGTAAAAATTTTAAGGTCAAAATTTATGGGTGTTGCTAAATTTAGATTTTTTTTTTAGTGTTAATCGTATTATAATTATCTAAATTGTTTGCATTATTGAGCAGAAACCTAATATTCTTTAATAAAATTTTAAGATATCACATTTACTCTCTCATTTTAAAAACTAAAATAAAGAAATTTAATTTTTTTTGCTTACGTCTCCCATCTCCAACTATTTGGTTAAAAGTTTTAAAACAATAATAAAAAAACACAAAAATAAGAATATTTGTACAAAATGAAGATTATTATATTATATTATATGCTGCGGGACGCACTCTTTATTTCACATAACAAAATGGTGGGAATCGCTGAGGAAGTTGGAACCAGAACGACACATGGGGCATAAACTTTCCAATTCTCACGATTGCAGCCTGTCATTCAGCCAAATGGTCAACCAATTATCACTTTAACTCGGGTACACGAATGAACTCATGAATTTCAAAGCTATTTAATTACGAATTTTACAGTCAACAAATGCGTAAGTGCATGCATACGAGGAGACATGCAAATACAAACATATATAACTAAAATTTTACCATGTTTTAGTTTTAATACCAATTATGTAAAACTGCTATGAACTCAATGACTTTCTAAAGAAGTGATGCTATATAGCATGACAGCGATATCACGAAACCCTCACGGGATTTGAATTTTGTTATGTCTTAGTTTGACTTTAATTTTTTTATAAAAAATAAATTTTTATTAAAAAATCATAAATAATATTTTGTGTTATTTTAAATAATATTTAGTATTATCTTAAATATAATTTTTATAATAAAAAATGAATACTATGTAATACTTAATATTATCTTAAACATATCTAATATTACTCTATATCATGATTTTTAAAAAAAATTCAAAACAAAAAGAAAACAAGTTTTGGGTTTTGCAAAAATAAAATAAAATAAAATAAAATAAAATAAAAAAGGAAAAACTGATGCTCCGTCATTTGCGCCGTTTCATGCAGCGTTCTTCGTGCTAAAAAGCATTTCTCTTTCTACAGATAGATAAATTCTATTTTTAGTTTTTAGGGGCCTTCAAAATCGCTTGAGGGGACAAGCACAACCCTAATGCTTCGTTAGCATTAATATTTGTCATAACCAAAAGAAAAAATATTTACGGATATACAAAAAGTTATCATATATTAGTTATATTAGAATAATTAGTATACTTCGTATTACTGTAATAATAAAATATATAATGAAAAGATATTATTAATTTTTTAATTTACTTTTTTTCTTTTTTTTTGGAAAAAATTTTACTTATTTTCATTACATATACTAATTATTATAATATGATAATTTTTTTTGGTATACTCATGTAATAAAACTGCAGCCAAAAACTCTCCCAACTATTTCTCTCTAATCAACAAAACCCAGTTGACCAGGAGTTTTTTTTTTTTTTTTGGACATGACCGGGAGTTAAAATAACTAAAAGTTTTGTGAAAATAGCATGAAATATAAAAGCCATACAACAACTAAAAAGGAACCCCCAATCCTCTTTCTTTCTGGGTGCCAGTCTAACCTGGCTTTCCCTGGACGATAATAATAATAATAAATTATACTAGTTCTCATTGTGACAACTGTTCCGGGGCCGAATCTTCTCTATTCTCTACTGTCCAATCTCCAAGCTCAGCCTAGTACCCAAGTTTCCTTCTTAAAAATTTCCGACAACATAATGACAAAGTTGTTTGATTAAGAAGCAACTTTCAGTTTCCACTGATCTTGGCTTCAGAAAGATCGTTCTAGGCTTGTTTTCTTTTGTTTGTTAGAACAAGAGATAAGTCGATCGATCGAGCTTTGAATGGTCTTTCTCAATTGGGATTCATTCATTGATTGGATTCCTGCGAGACACAAACATGTAAATCACGGGGAGGGCTTTCAGGTGGGGAAGATCCTGATGGGGTGTGACAAAAGCTGGCACATCAACAGTGTCTCGATCTTGTTCACAATTTTGTTCTTATTTTCCGGAGTTGATGGCTCAAAAACTGAAGACCCCGAATTTTTGGATAATTTGATACGCAAACACGCAATGAATGCTCTAGCAAAGCATCGTACAGTTAATCTATTAAAAGTTTCCCTCCCTGCTAATTTCTCTGGCGTGGAAGTCTCAGTTGTTAGAATAAGGAGCGGCAGCCTTTGGGAAAGAGGGGCCGCCAATTTTAGTTCCTTTTACATCCCATCAAGGGTTGTTCCATTCCCATTTGCGAGGAGAATAGCTATAGTGTATCAGAACCTTGGGAATTGGTCTTCACTGTACTACCAATTGCCAGGCTATTCTTTCGTTACTCCTGTTATTGGGTTCTTGGCTTATGATGCTACAAATTTGAGTCGTTCGAGCAATCAGAGACTCAAATTGATCGTCCAGGGCGACCCGATTTCGGTCCATCTACCGGATATGTTCGGATCAGGAGGAGAAGGCCCTGACGAACCAAAATGTGTCAAATTTGGTGATGGTGGGTTGGTCCAATTCAGGAACATAACTGAGGGAAACAGATGCTTGACAGAAAGTGAAGGGCATTTTGCAGTGGTTGTTCCACTTCAGGGAACGAAGGCAAATAGGCATTTGAAACATTGGGTGATGGGGACTATAGCTGGAGGTATTGGGTTGGTCTTGCTGATAGTGATTTTGTTCACTGCATTCCATTTAGTCAGGAGCAAGAGGATCAAAGACATGGAGGAAGGGGCTGAAAGAGGAGTGGCACTTGATACAATTTGGATTGGAAGAAGTAGAATGCCCTCTGCATCAATGATAAGAACTCAGCCATCCCTTGAGCATGGCTATACTTCTTGACATTCATGCAATTCCTTGGTTCCTTTCTTCTTTCTTTTCTTTTTTTTTTTCTTTTTTTTCCTTTTTTTTTTTTGGCTTTTTAATTTCAGACAAGTGAACAGATTGTAATTTCAATTTTGGACTAGTTACACCCCAAAAGAAAAAAAAAAAATGCATTGCTTAACTCTGGCCTACTGTCTCACATTTGTGACCAGTGGTAGTGTTTGCAAATTGATTGATAGGATTGGTGAATCAATCCAATTAATTTTATTTTATTTTTATTTTTATTTTTTTGCAATTTCTCTTGTACATCTGATTTCTTCCCTTTCGGCTTGGTGGCTTTGTTCATTTCTTATATTCCTTAAATTGGTTGTTATCCCAATTAGTAGTTGTAGCTGGCGGGGCAACCAATAACAGTTGGAAGCACGAAGTGGAAAAGGAGGGTTGTCGAAGGAAGCTGTTTGCACTTGTATAATGAATCAATAATTGTTCAGAGTGATTTTTTTTTAATAATAACTGTTAGAGTGAAATTACTTGGAAAATTCTCATTATTTTCTACCAAAATGTAAAAAAAAAAAAAAAAGATGCTAATTACATCTGCAAATTGTACTATTATAATTGGATGAGTTCTTTGTTGTGTGTTATTATTATGTTTAGACAAATTTGAGTAGCTTATAAATTGTTTTATAAAAGAATAACTTAGTATGACATCGTTTTTAAAAAGTAAGGAAATATTTATTACTATCAAATTAGTGGCATTTTCGCTAATTTGGTTTGGTTCGTTTTCTAAACTTTGAGGGGAACAAAATCAATGAAAGTAATAGAGGTCACAGAAGCCATGAAATGGAAAAGGAGGGTCAAAATAGGAGCCATCGAGAACAGCCATTGTAGCCAACTTTGTATGCTGCTTCTGTGGCACGTACTCCATCCCAGCTAGCATGATTTTAAGGGTCGCTACAAGCTCTTGCTGTAATTGTGCTTCCATTGATCTCCTTCTATTCCCACAGTAAAGTCCAGGATCGAAATTGTACAAACCCCGTGCCAGCAACATGCTTTGGCACCAAAATTGAACCGTCGAAAATCAAATTTTACCAGAAATTAGAAGCACATTTTGGTATTGGCAGTTGTGGTTGGGCAGAGATAAGAAGCCGTTGGCTTAGGTGGTAGAACAGAATGATGAGTTCACATCCTAAGTCTACCGATAAATCAATAATTTCTATTAGGAACCACATTTATTAGACCAAGTTTTATTTTATACATGTATTTACCAAAGTCGTTAGTCAGACCACAAAGTCTCAACATGTATTTAATGGATAAGGGCCCTATATTAACTCAACATGTATTTAATGGATAAGGGCCCTATATTAAACCATTGAAGGAGCATATTTTTAGAGTCTAATAAGAGTTATTAAGTCACTTTGGGTAGGCTATGTTTGGTCTTATTAAATATCTTGGTAGGGGTTTGAGTTCAGGACCAAATAATACGAATAAATCTCTAACCACTAAACCATAAAGGTTATGGTAAAATCTTTCTTTTTTAATTTATTAGAAAGCTTACTAAACTGTGAATTATGATAAGATAATTTTTTTCTTTTTTATAGATATCACACTTTTTTTTTAAAATTATAATTTAAAATCTTGATAACAGAAATTTAAATTTTAATTATTAAGTGTGTTTTTTAACCTAGAATATCACGTAGGATGGGACATAGGCCTTATTCCACATGGAAGTGCGTCTCATGGCCCCAACCATCAGTGTTAGTCTCTTGAAAGATGCCCAAGATAAGTCCATAAATATGGACTTGGACCATTTAATTTATTTTTTCGGTACATGAGGTGGACCGTTAAATACAGGTGGCATGTAGAAGTTTGTATTCCACGGCCTTTTCCGTTTACCCCCCTTTAATTATCTGGCTTGCGTCGCTCCACACTCAAAACACCGTCTTTGCAGATCTCTCTCTCTCTCTCTCTCGAGATGATTAGGGGACGGGGGTGGGAGACAGAGGGTCTGGAGGAGAGAGATGTAAGGAAAGAGAGAGAGAAGAGAGAAAAAAGAGAAAGAGGTAGATTTTACTAATTTTTTAATTTTTTGAAAAGGTAGTTTGTGTTTATAAGGAATGGATTAGTGTATAACAGCGTGAGAATATAAAATTTTTTGATTCTTGTGTAATAAATTTAAAAATAATATATATTTATTATGTGTGTAAGAATTAAAATTACTATGCAATATATTTAAATTTAATGTTGAAATTAAAAAGAAAAATGACCCTTCTGCCCCTGTCCACCGGTTACCCTGTTCGGATAACTAAACCACTCTCTCTTGATGCGCTAAATTATGGATCTCTCTCAAAATTTAATGCAACGCCATAAAAAAAAATCAATGCACAAATAATCTAATCTTAAAATTTAGTCTCGAAAGTCAAAACATGATTTCTTTTTATTTAATAAATTAAGGATAATTTAGTCTTTTCATAATTTTTATCGATTAAAAGATTTGTTGATCATAAATTATATAATAAAAGTAACTCTTATCTCATAAATTTCACATTCTTTTTATCTCCAATTAGAATAAAAAATCTCTACAATAAAAATGTAAACTCTAAACATTGGATATCTCTTAACGAACACATATACGATGGCACTTGTATAATATGCTTATGCTAACCGCACTCATGTGTCAGTATATTTTGTTACATTTTAAAATGCATACTATGAATTTTTATCAGAAATATGTTAGATGTAAATTTTATTAAATTATTTTTTTATCAAAATTTTATTAAATTATTTATTGACTAAAAATTTGCATTTGAAATTGAAGTGCCCGTCGGATGGCTTCCCCATGTCAGCAACTAGGGATAGCAATTATACTCATTTCTATTATCTCAAAAAAAAAAAACAAATTATATCATTTCTATGGTAGTCCGAACCCGTCCCGACGGGTGGGTTTTTTCTAATTAAGCAGAGTGGGTCGGATATGACCCGCATTTGTTTGAGCGGGATGTACTTTACTCGACTTGTCTTCACGCTCTATGGCCCCTTTCAAAAACATACAGGTGGTACCCGCAGTAGCCTTCAGCTCCCGCCTCAATTCTCTTTTATGGTATGTTTGGGGATTTACGATGTGTTTGTTGTGCTTTCTTTAAATAGAAAAAAAACATTTATTTATTTTATTTTTTATATTTAGTTAAATAACTTATTTTTTTATTAGTATTTCTTATAAATTATTATTTATTTTTTTAAAATTTTTTCTATTTATCTAAATAACTTTATTTTCTCATAACTTTCTTTTTAATTCCTTTCTTTTCCACATTTTTTCTCGCCACTTCAAGTACACTACTAAAGTAGGATGAGAAAGAAAATTGTAAAAAAAAAAAATAAGAGGAATGAAAGTAATTTTTATTTTGTTATTTAGATAAGTTAGAAATAGATGGTAAAGAAAATAAAAAAAAGTTTATTTATATGTAATAAGAGAGTAAAAAGAAAACAAATTGACATTATGAAATTATTTTTTTATCCATAATGCCTATTTATAGGGAAATAGCTCTTTATTTGAAAATGAGGGCAGTTAAATAATTTAACTAGGAAAACAATAAATAATGCTCATTTTCTCTCGCAATTGGTGGGATCATGAGCAATATCTTCAGTAAGAAAATTTTACACGTTTACCAATAATGTGATCTCTAAAAAGAAAGGAAAATTTTATTTCTTTTTTTTAATTATAAAAAAATTATGTATCATCGATATAAGAGTTATTGTATAGATGGATTGGAGTTAGAGATAACCTATTTTGTCTTCAGTCAATCTTTTCTAAAAAAGAAATTTTCACTCAAGTACTGATGGACCGAATTAGCCTTCTCCAAATCCAACCTAAGTGTTAAAGAGTATATGACCTTATAATGCACCATAACAACTTCGCCTTCTTTGTAAAAAGAGTAACGATAAAAAAATTCGAACTCGAGTCAATTTTGGGAAAAATTTCATTTCTTTCTTACCTTCTTTGGCTTTTTTTGTTTTTTCTTTAAGATTCTCCAAAAACAAAAGGCTTGTTATTCTTTTTAAATCGTGAATTAGTTTTTAAAGCTGTAAAGCGTAAATTTCGAGTATAAAACAGTTAAACTCGAAAATACAAAAATAAATTACAAATAAAAAATTGTAAAAATAAAAGAAAATTTACGTGCGGTCGATCTCTGTAGATCCTCCCATTAGTGTTCCTTTTTTGACTCCGTCAAGGACTGCACGAGCTTGATCTTGACAGAAATAATTTTCACCGCTTTTTCTTGAACTGGATAAACTGAAACTGTATCTGATTTGGAAGTTTTGACTACGTTTAGGAACCGTAGAGACTTGATCTGAGCCGATCTGGCTTAATTTCACCGAGGGTCGAAGGGACTTGTTCTCGGATGAGCTGCCTGAATTTTGCTGAGGGCCGTTTGAGGTTTAATCTCAGCTGGATTTGTAGTAATTTGATATTTTTTTAGATCTATATATTCTCACAGATCCAGATTTGAAACGATCGGAAAATATAAATCTAAAATAACTTTAGAAACGGAAATAGTGATTTTTTTTTTTGGACTTTGCACCTGAGATATCTTTTTCAAAAGAGTTAAAAATATATCACAGAGTACACAAAATTTTTTTTTAATCTCTCTCTCTCTTTTTTTTTCTGCCTGCTTTCTCTATTTTTTTTTCGCTGCCTTTTTTTTTTGCGCGCTTCGCTGCTCGCTCTTTCAATTGGGGAGGCCAATTTATAGGTCTCCCTCACCTGCCTGCCTGCCACCAACCATTTGGTTGGTGGCATTTAATTAGGTTGGCAGCTGCCAACCTTGACTTCAAGGTTGGCGGCTGCCAACCATATTATTTTTTTTTTTTTAAATTTATTTGTTTACAAATACCCCCACTTCAAGGGTCGGTAAGGAAGAATTTTACAGAAATGATTCGAACCGAGTCTTGAAGTCCAGTTTGAAATTTAGAAACGTCCTGATGTACATTGAATCTTGGAGTCTTCTATCTTTGAATATATCTGCTGTTGTTGGATCGCAATAAGAATCCGATACGATCTTGAGAAAGTTAGCAGCCCAGCCAATATAGAAATTGAAGCCTTGGCTCCAGGTGCATTCGAGCTTCCATAGCTCGCAAAGGCTGGCAAATGTTCTTTGAAGTTCCAAAGCTATGGTGAAGATGATCCGGTAGGTAAAGAACTTGAACCTCCCCAAGAGGAAGGCCCAGCACTTTGGAACTTCAAAACCGGCACACAGAGAGATTGACTGTAGTGATGATTCCCAAGTCTGCTCCGACGTAAGGAGAGTAGTTGGAACTTCCCTGTACGTCGCCGCATCCAAAGGAAGATTAGGATGATTGCAGCTTCTCATCCCTCTGTGGTAGATGTGAACTAAGGAGAGTAGTTGGAACTCCATGACACCGATGGCGTTGGAGACTGAGTTTCGAGGACTTTTAGGGATCCCTCGAGGAAGACTACTCCTTCTTTTCTTAGCTCGTGCGCCTCCAACTTCTTGATCGAAGAACTTCCTGAGATAAGTGCAGAGACTAGCCATTTTCTTTTAAGAAAGAAGAGCTAAGGGGTGAGTATTACAACTTGGGAATGCAAGATATATATATACATACGATAAAGTTTTTTTTTTTTTTTTAAAAGTCAAAAAGAAGGTACGCAGAATAGAGTAGGGTCATCCACGTCCCTTTCCTACATAAGAGACAAAAGAGGCAGCGGCTGACGCGTGTCACGAAAGTCGTTACCGTGTGTTGCAGAAGTCATTGCCGTGTGCTGCAGAAGTCGTTACCGTGTGCTACCAAAGTCGTTGCACCTTATCTTGTCGGCCGTCCTAGAGGGGCTCAAGGCGCAGCTCCAAGTCAAGCTCGGCCTCGTCTGGTGGGCCGATGATGTTGACGTCGCTTTCCGGCTGGTTGATGCTGCCGGAATATTCTGGAAAGAGAGGCAAAATTTCGCCGGAATGACTCCTTTCTACTAGAAAAATTCCTCCTAGACTTAAGTACCTAGGAGGGATGAATCCTTGGCTGACTCCGTAAGACCACCAGGACAGCATGCATGCTCCCATGGGCTACGGCGAACATACCGTGGAGAGACCATTGCAGTGGAAGAACTCGGACCTGCTTCATTTGAGGGCGAAGCTGTACCAGTGGGAACTACTATCGGAATGGCAGACTGTTCTTTGGAAAAAGCAGTTCTCAGTGCTGGTTTCTTCCTGCTTCTCCGATTCTGGAACCAATAAAACACATTTTTTCCTTCGATTGCCCCGAGTGGGCGCAATCGTGAGACAAGTTGGTAAATTTGAGATGCATTAGGAATAACACCTCCATTTTTGTGGAAGACTTCCTCCAAAATTTGCAATTGTGTCATGGTCGGTTGCCACCTTGTGCGGGGTGACCTTTCTTCTCCCTTGTCTTGAAGTTCTGCAACTGGTTCCATCTTTCTTGTGGCAGAGGAGCAAAGGTCTTGGTATGTGGTGAAGATCGGCGGAGACTGATGCTAAGTTTCAGACTCAAACCCTCCGTTGCTTTTATATTTTTGGGCCGTTCACAGTTTATACTCATGCGGGTCAGGAGTTGGATTGGATTTTGAACTTGGGTTCTGGACTGTGTCTGGAACTTGGAATTTTTGGGTTCTGGGTTTTGAATTGGATTTGGGTCGAATGTTTGGGCTTCTAGACTTGGACTTTTGGATTTGGGTTGAGTGTTTGGGTTTTGATTTTTGGGTTCGGGCTTGAGTTTTCTGATTTGGGCTCAAGTGTTTGGGCTTGGATTTTCGGGTTTGGATTTTCGCTTGGACTTTCAGATCGGGACTTCGTAACTCTTTTTTTTTTTTTGATTTTTTTTCTTTTTTTTTTTGATTTTTTAAAACATATTTACACATAATACTGTTTCAGAAATTTACCATTGATCGGGCCGATTCGGACGCCTTCTTGGTCTGACAGCATGTAAGCGTTGTGAGTGTAGGCCTCCTGCACTAAGTATGGCCCGTCCCATTTGGAAGTAAGCTTGTCACCAGGCCGATGCTTCATGTTGATGGGCCGTCGCACTGCAAGAATAAGGTCTCCAACTTGAAAAGATCGAGGGCGGACCCTGCGGTTGAATGTGTTGGTGAGCCAAGCTTGGTAGCACTTAAGTTGCAGTTGTGCCTCAAGTCTCCTTTCATCAAGGGCTTCTAAGTCATCCAGACGTAGGCGAGCATTTTTCTCCTGTGTGAGTCCTTCCAGAACAGCCATGCGCAGAGATGGAATCTGTGTTTCCAACGGTAGTATTGCTTCGACACCGTAGACAAGTGAGTATGGAGTCGCCTGTGTTGGAGTCCAATAAGTTGTACGATACGCCCATAATGCCTCCGGAATTCTGTCATGCCAATCTCTTTTGGATTTAGAGACTACCTTCCGCAACAGATTGCATAAGATCTTATTGAATGCTTCAGCCAAGCCATTTGCCGGGGCATTGTACATGGATGACTTGTACTGCTTGAACTTGAACTTCTCGCAGAGCTTGTCGATTAAGCTGTTGTATAACTGCTTACCATTATCAGTGATGATGAATCGAGGGACTCCATAGCGATAAATCAGCTGAGTCCGAATGAAATTGGCAACATGTTCCTTCTTTACTTCTCTAAGTGGAATGGCTTCAGCCCATTTTGAGAAGTAGTCGGTTGTTACGAGGATGTACAGGTGACCTAAGGATGACTTTGGCAAAGGCCCCACTAAGTCAAGACCCCAAGCTTCAAAGGGCCAGAATGAGACAGTTGGATGCAGTGGCTCCGGTGGTTGATGTATGTAATTGGCATGAAATTGACAAGCTTGACAAGTTTTAGCAAACTCAATTGAATCACGTACCATGGTTGGCCAGTAGTATCCCATCCTTCTGAGTTGGAAGTGCAACTTAGGCCCCGATTGATGTCTGCCACAAACTCCTTAATGTGCTTCAGCGAGAGCTTGTTTTGCCTCTTCATTGTCTAGGCAACGAAGCAAAACTCCATCAAAAGATCTTTGATACAGAGCATCCTTGAGATATATGAAGCGGGGAGCTCATCGTTGAATTTCTGTCTTATGACGACGATCTTCAGGCAGCTTCCCGTGCTGTAGGTAGTCAATGATTGGTTGGCGCCAATTCTCGTCCTCCACGAGACGTACAGATACAGCGTTGGCTGCTGTAGTTTCTTTATCATCCTTTTGTGGCATTATCCATTTCTGGCATACGGCAACAACTGTAGCCTGGATTTCTGACTTTGCAAGAGAAGTGGCCAGGTTAGCCAACGCGTCTGCCTGAGTGTTTTCTCGTCGAGGCACATGCTCCAAGGTGATGCTTTCAAATTCATCCATTAGCTGTCGAGCACGTTGATGGTAAGGTGCAAGATCCTCTTTCTTGACATCATACAATCCTATAAGTTGGTTGATGACGAGCTGAGAATCTCCATGGACTTCTATAGTTGGAATCTTCATATCGACAGCCATTTGAAGACCAATGATCAAAGCCTGGTATTCAACAACATTATTTGAACATAACTCACCGAGTATGATAGCATATGGTAGTATTTGTCGTTGAGGAGTGACAAACACTATACCGGCACTAGCACCATCACGCCTTGCTGCACCATCAAAGAACATTGTCCATGGTGGCAGTGTCTCAATATAAAAGACCTCTTCATCTGGAAGATCGTCTGTGAACTCCCAATCTGACGGAACAGGGTGATCTGCAAGGAAGTCTGCTAGAGCTTGTCATTCAACTGCTTTTTGAGGCACGTAGACAATGTCGTAGCTTTGTAGGATTACTGCCCACTTGGCAAGTCGCCCAGACAAGATTGGTCTAGATAAGATATATTTGACAGGATCAGCTCTGGCAATGAGACGTATCGTGTGAGCTTGCATATAGTGCCTCAGCTTGTCAATGGCAAAGAACAGTGCTAGACATGTCTTTTCAATGGGCGAATAACTCAGTTCCGGACCGTTTAGTGTTCTGCTCAAGTAATACAGGGCAACTTCCTTTCCCTGCTCATTTTCCTGTGCAAGTAGGGCTCCCAAAGATCTTTCCTGCGCTGCAATGGGCGAATAACTCAGCTCCGGACCGTTTAGTGTTCTGCTCAAGTAATACAGGGCAACTTCCTTTCCCTACTCATTTTCCTGTGCAAGTAGGGCTCCCAAAGATCTTTCCTGCGCTGCAATGTAGAGAATCAACGACTTTCCTTGAATTGGAGCACCTAAGACCGGTGGATTGGAAAGATACTTCTTTATACTTTCAAAGGCTTTGCTGCAAGTTTCGTCCCACTCGAAGTTGACATCCTTCTTCATCAACCGATGGAAAGGTTGACATCTCCCAGCTAAATTGGAGATAAAACGGCAAATGTAAGCCAGCTTTCCTTGTAGACTTCGCAGCTCGTGCAGGTTTTTAGGTTCAGGTATCTTTTGAATTGCCTCAACCTTTGACTGATCAACTTCGATTCCACGATGGCGCACCACGAACCCAAGAAACTTTCCTGATGTGACACCGAATGCGCACTTGAGAGGGTTCATTTTGAACTGATGCCTCCGAAGTCTTTCGAACACTGTCTTGAGATCCTCGAGGTGGTCTTTGCGCTTCTTAGTCTTTACAACTAAGTCATCAACATAACATTCTACAATCTTGTGCAGCATGTCATCAAAATTTTTTTGCATAGCACGTTGATAAGTGGCGCCAGCATTTTTCAATCCAAACGGCATAATTTTGTAGCAGTATATATCTTTTGGGGTGCGGAATGCTGTCAACTCCTCGTCTTCTGGTGCCATTCTGATTTGGTTATAACCTGAAGAACCATCCATGAAAGACAATGCTTCGTGACCCGTTGTTGCATCGACTGTGATCTCTGTTATGGGCAATGGAAAGTTATCTTTCGGACAGGCCCTGTTAAGATCTCGAAAATCAACACATACTCTCAACTGTCCATTCTACTTTCTTACCGGAACTATGTTGGCAACCCACGTTGGGTAAGTGACCTCTCGGATGAAGCCAGCATTGATCAGCTTGTTAACCTCCTCCTCGATTTGTGGAATGAGTTCCGGGCGGAACCGTCGTTGTGACTGCTTGACAGAACGAACACCCTTCTTTACTGCTAGACGATGCACCGCAATTTTTGGGTCAAGTCCAGGCATTTCTTTGTAACTCCATGCGAACACATCCCTGTATTGACTTAATACCTGAACATATTCTTGTTCTTCTTCTGCAGTAAGTAAAGCACTTACAAATGTAGGTCGGGGATCTTCCGGAGAGCCAAGATTGACCTCATTGAGTTCATCAACAGTTGCTTGGCCACCGTCTTCAAGTTTCGGGGGGGCCTCCTTTACTTCACCGTCAGATGAGTCGGACTCAGCCTCCTCGCTAATTGTGACATGAAATGTAGAGCCTCTGACTTCACCTTCTTTGTTTGACTGGATAAGCCTGTATTGTTTGGTGGTGGTGGTGATGGCACGTGCATCCGCTGCTCGGCTTCGGCTCTTTAGCGTGATCCGCACAGGTGACTTCTCCTGATAACCTAAGCCAAGTCGGGACTGCGATGTTTGAGAAGTAGCGCCATGTGTGGATGACAGCGTACCCATTGTGCTCGGGTTTGAGAAGTCATAGCCTGCCTTGGCCAAAAGCTTGTATGCATTAGGATCAAATTCTTCATGTGTTCTTCTTTCTGGAAGTGAACCGCCTTCAATTGCCCCCATGTGTGGTTTGACGAAGCCTTTTAATGGTTTTGAGGACAAAACTGGCTCAATCTTTGGTATCGGCAGAGTGTAAGTCCCCTTCAAGTTGTGCAGTTCCTTTGTTTTGGGTTGACTATGACCTTGCTCCTGTTTAAGATCAATACAATAAGAAAAAGGGGGTTGACCTTCTGAGTGTCGTGACTTCGGTACATAGCGTAGGACTGGAGTGGAGCTTGAAGATGCAACATCCTTCGGACGGAGTTCAGCAGGCTGTGGCAGCTTTTCATTTCTTGGAGCCTGGGGTTGGGCATTGGCAGGTTCTTCGACAGCTTTTCCCTTTTTATGGATGTCCCCAGTCCAAGTAACTTTTGATGGAATGATCTCCGGATTGTCTGTGTCGGTGTAGAAGATTGCATCCGCCAAATGTGACTCAGCATCATCAAACGGCTTTAAATCAGCATTGACCTTTTGAACGCCACCATTGTAGTACTTGAAGCACTGATGCAGGCTTGAGAGCACAACTCCATTTCCATGAATCCACGGTCGTCCTAGCAACATCTTATATGTGGTACGTGCATCGATCACATGAAACAGAGTGCTAGAAGTGAGATTACCGATAGTTAGCTCCAAGCGAATCATCCCAATTGCTTTCTGTCCTCCTTGATTAAAGCCATGAATCATCAAGCGGCTGTCTGATAATTCATCAACATCGATGCCGAGCTCCTTTATGGTGGATTTTGGGATAATATTGACTGCCGAGCCATCGTCGATCAGAATACGTCGGACCTTCTGCTCTCTCACATAGCCTGATACATACAGCGGCCGATTGTGGGGTTTGGACCCCAGCAGGAGATCCTCATCTGAAAATGAGATAGCGGAGTAACATCCGACATGATTTTGGTCCGCCTGCTGCTCCGCTGAGTTAGAATCATTTGATGGATGTGATTCAGCTGAGGTCTGGAGAGTATTGCTGACTTGATTTTGCCATATTTCTGTTGATTGCAAAGCTATAAACAGCTGAGGGTTAGCAAGAAGGGTTTGGAGAGCTTCATATACCTTCTCCGTTGTCGACTTTTTGTTGTTGAGCGGCTCCTCCTTACAGTGTGTCACTTCTTCTGATGGTTTTGAAGTGATGGTGGTCTGGTTTGCAGAAGTTATGCCTTCCTGGTCCAGAATGATTTTATTCTGGCTCTTGAACTTCATGATTAGCTCCTTCAGGACGAAACACTTCTCGGTTGGATGACTTACTATCCGGTGATATTTGCAGAATCTCGGATCGCTGACTCGATCCTTTTCATTCAGCCGCTTGCACTCTGGGATTTCGATCAGTTTCGCCTCCAGGAGTTGGTCAAGGATGTCGGGAACGTCTGAGTCAGGGAATGGATACTACTTTTGCTCCAACTCTCGCAATGTCACCTTCCGCCTTTCCTATTGTTTTGGCTGAGTTATTTGGGTCGGAGGATTTACCTTAACTTTGGCGCCCACTTTTACTGGTGCGGCTTCAACAGTCATCACTTCTTTTTCTTTTCCGGAGCTGTTGGGTTTCTTAATTTCCCAATTGGATGGGAACCGTGCCTCCAGAGGTCTGGATGCTTATCTCCATATCATGTGCGCGGGTCGCCAATTCTTCGAAAGTTCGGGGTTTGACACCCTGCAAGATGTATAACAGCTCCCAATGCATTCCTTGGATGCACATCTCCACGGCAGAAGTCTCCGTCAGACGATCTTTGCAGTCCAAGCTGAGGGCACGCCATCTGTTGATGTATTCGACAACGGGCTCTCCTTTTTTTTGTTTGGTGTTGGTAAGCTCCATCATACTTACCGTCCTTCGAGTGCTGAAAAATCTGTTGAGGAACTCTCGTTGTAGCTGTTCCCAACTGTTGATCGATTCTGGTTCAAGATTTATGAACCAGGTGAAAGCGGTCTCCCTGAGTGAACGAACAAACTGCTTCACCAAGAGATCTCGATAAGTCCCTGCGTTGTTGGAAGTTTCAACGAAGTGGGCGATGTGCTGCTTGGAATCGCCTCGTCCGTCGAATTGTTGAAATTTGGGCAGCTGGTAGCCAAGAGGCATGTTGAGACTTTCGATCCGTCTGGTGTACGGTTTGACGTACATCTATGATCCTTGGAAGGATGCAGCTTGTTGCAGTCGGATCGTATTGGCTATCATTTTCTGCAATTGTTGAATAGATAGCGAAGTTACAGAATTTGAGGGTGGCAGCTGTGTAGAACTACCTGGTCGCTTTTCTGCAGTGAAGACATCGGCAGGTGTGGCTTCTGGAGTGAAACCGGGTGGATATGGTTGCTCTTCACGAATTTCAAGATCAACTTGGATCAGGGCCTTTCCTTTGAGAGCGGCGATCTGTTGATCTTTTTCCTCCACGACTCTGATCAGCTGTAAAATTTTGTTCTCCAATTCTGAAATCATTTCTTCTGTACTGGTTGTGTTGGTCATCATGACGGCAACAGATGAGGCTCCGGGAAAGACTGGGGGAGAAAACTCTTCTGATTCTTCTGTGTGAGTCGGATTTTGTTGAGCAGGCTTCGTCGTGTTGTCCCCGACTTCGATCGGGGTGGGTGATCGACTCCTCCATGCGGCAAAAGAGTCAGGGGAGAGATCCTGTTGTGCGAGCTGTGGACTCTCCATTTCGATATTTTTTTGGGTTTAGACGGCAAGAAATTGTGTCCGTCCCCGGGTTTCTGGACCTGCGTACCCAGGTAGGGTAGTTGATGCAGGCAGTGGAGCCGTTGTCTTCTTTTTTGTGTCAGCAGTTGCACTCCTTTTCGGTGTCATTTGATGTGCTGAATACCTGTAAAAAATTTTTTTTTCACTTTTTTTTTTTACTTTTTTACTTTTTACTTTTTTTACTTTTTTTTTTACTTTTTACTTTTTACTTTTTACTTTTTTTTACTTTTTTTGTCTTTTTGTCTTTTTTTGTCTTTTTTTTCTCTCGGCTCCCCTTTTATCTCTTTTTTTTTTTTAGGAACAAGAGATGAGAGGTGAAGTTATCCCACCGAGCGTGCAAAAAATTTGTAAAGCGTAAATTTCGAGCCTAAAACAGTTAAACTCGAAAATACAAAAATAAATTACAAATAAAAAATTGTAAAAATAAAAGAAAATTTACGTGGGGTCGATCTCCGTAGATCCTCCGATTAGTGTTCCTTTTTTGACTCCGTCAAGGGCTGCACGAGCTTGATCTTGACAGAAATAATTTCCACCGCTTTTTCTTGAATTGGATAAACTGAAACTGTATCTGATTTGGAAGTTTTGACTACGTTTAGGAACCGTAGAGACTTGATCTGAGCCGATCTGACTTAATTTCACCGAGGGTCGAAGGGACTTGTTCTCGGATGAGCTGCCTGAATTTTGCTGAGGGCCGTTTGAGACTTAATCCCAGCTGGATTTGTAGTAATTTGATATTTTTTTAGATCTATATATTCTCACAGATCCAGATTTGAAACGATCGGAGAATATAAATCTAAAATAACTTTAGAAACGGAAATAGTAATTTTTTTTTTTTTGGACTTTGCACCTGAGATATCTTTCTCAAAAGAGTTAAAAATATATCACAGAGTACACAAAAATTTTTTTTTATCTCTCTCTCTCTTTTTTTTTTTTCCCGCCTGCTTTCTCTTTTTTTTTTTCGCTGCCTTTTTTTTTTTTGCGCGCTTCGCTGCTCGCTCTTTCAATTGGGGAGGCCAATTTATAGGCCTCCCCCACCTGTCTGCCTGCCACCAACCATTTGGTTGGTGGCATTTAATTAGGTTGGCAGCTGTCAACCATATTAATTTTTTTTTTTAAATTTATTTGTTTACAAAAGCATTGTTACATAGATGCGGGAAGAGTAGATGCAGAGAGATAAAATTATTTTTTTTTGTATTTTTTTATATTTTTATTACGCATCAATTTTAATAATATTATATTTCATAAATTATATATAAATTATATAAATTAAAAAAATTTATAATTAAAATAAATATATAATAAATTTATAAATAATATACGTATAAAAGAATAATAGCGCCACCACTGCGTTCTTATCCCATCCATGCATCAATTTTTTTTTTCGTTGCCGTTTTATTTATTTATTTTTTTTACTTATTTAGAAGCTTAATAAAGTATAAACTATATAATACAGAAAATTTTTCTCATCTATAATCTCCTCCCTCCTTTTTTTTTTAAATTTAAATTTAAAATTTTTATAGTAAAAATTTAAATTTTAACTATTAAATTATCTTATAAAAAATATTTTACTTAGTTTGTAATTACGAAAGACCACAGTGGTGGGTACTGCTGAAGATTTGTCCCGATCAACGGGCCAAAATCGAACACTTGGTAAGATCTGAAAACCCATATTACCTGTCAGCTGTTATTTGGTTTTCGTGTGAAGACAAACTTGAGAGCGGCGCCCAACAGAGCTTAAACAATGCGGCGAGAAGGGCATTTTCGTTATTATGAGGCTATGCAATGGGCAACTATGGAGAGAAAAAAAATTTGTCCCTATATTTAATTGTCAACCCAAATCCAGTTGGTTCAGACCGCAACGATTTTCGCTTCAGGTCCACGTCAACTGGGACCCATCTGTTGCGCGGTAAAACTAGACGTGCCTGCAAGACACGTCATCTTGTCACTAACGATGCCTCGTCTGATCAGCGGGGCCCTCCACAATTAGTTGGAAAAAAGAAATGAAGAATAAATAAATTGAAAAAATGCAGGCCCACCACGTCAGATCCTTTACAATCTCATGTCGTTTTCTCAGTCTCGCCGTGAAACACGCATGACCGTTGATCTTGACAACCAACACTTTATCTGCAACGTGGTTTCTGATGCTGATGACGTTATACCCCACAATGACCAGTCACATGGCATCTTCCAAGATATAAATTTTCACTTAAGAACTTAAAAAAAGAAAACTGGAAAAGGTTATGCTATGTTAAGGAGCGCCGTGAGTTTAAATTGGGTATAAAATAATTAAATGGTTACAATACATTTTTTTAGAGTGATAAATTATATATTTAATTTTATTATTTAATTTTAATAAAATTAAATTCTGTAAAAATTTCTTAAAATAAACCACACAATAATTGGTGACTGGCAAACTTTTCTACTTTTATAGCTTCATCTTTAATCTTACCTTACTTGGTCTCTTTTCCTTTGCGAGTCTTCAGTGGCAATGCAGGAACATAAGTTTTTTATTAATATTTCAACAATGATACATAGGAATCAATAATTAGTTCTGAAGCTGTAAATGCAAAATTAATGGAAAAATTGACTTAAAAATTATGGTTCCTGCAACCTTGCCATGCAACACGTATTATTTAGTCTTGGCAATTTCATATTTATGGGTCTAGACAATTTCTTTGAATACAAGAAGTTGGTATTTCATATTTGAATGATTAAAAGAATGAAAATGATTTGAAAATTACATTGATGCAAATATATCAATAAAAATGAATAAGAAAATCATATTATTTAAGAGGTGTTTGGTTTTATTGTTGAAAATTACTAGTTGTTATTGAGAATAAAAAAAAAAAGATAATTAGTGTTTTTTTTTTTTGGTTTTCTGGGTCTGCTGTAGTTAAGACTCTATTCAAAATACTGTTGATAAAAAAGTGGAGATACTTTTTCTTTTGAGCAGCTGATAATAATAAAAATAATAAATTGCCTTTCACAAAAGCGGAGAAGGACCGATGGGCTGCAAGAAAGAAAGTGTCCATTGGTGGTGTGAAACTGTGCATATATATATATATATATATATATACTAGAGAAATGTCTACATATTGCACGGATTTTATAGTTTTTTTTTATATAATTGAATTGTATTCAATATTTTAATGAAATATTTTTTATGACTTTTGTCTTAAATAGTGAAATTTCATTTTTCTTAAATGTAATCTTATTGTATTCGAAGAATATTCGATAGCTAAATCATTATTTTTAGTTATAATAGTTAAATTTTATTTGTATTTTATTTGGAGAGTGAAAAAAGGAGAAGTTTTCTCTCTTTTATTTTTTAAGGAGTAGAATAAAGAGAAAATTTCTCTCAGTTATAAATTTATATTATTATTATTAGATATATATATATATATATATATATATATTTATTTATTTATTTATTTATACGGTACATCAATAATATTCTTTTTTAATGACAAGGGACTGAGGTGCGCTTCTTTTTGTCGTTTATATCACAGTCAAAACGTACGATGCACAGTGCAAGGATGGTTTGTTACTAAAAATGACAACAAAAATAATAATATTTTAAAATTTAATATTATTCATAATAATATTATTTTTTGATTGTTATATTTTTTTTAGTTAATATATGTATGTATAATAATTATTTTATATATTTATTATCAATTTTAATTAATTTTAAGTCATACATTTATTAAATTTTATATAAAATATTTAAAATAATCATTTTATTAATTTATCTATAATAATTAATATTAATTTAACTAAATACTATATTTATCAACAATTATAATAATTATCAATAATCAACAATTAATAATAACAATTACGCACCAACAACTAAACTAAACATCCTCCGTGGCAAATCCCATCCTTTTGGAGTTCGAGACGATGCTTTCTCCAACGACACTGCTTTCGCTGAAGCAACAGCCATTGCCGCCCACCTCCTCTCGGCCACCCACTTCGCTTTTGCCGCCGCCAACCAAGTCAACGCCGACGGCTCTGCCGCCGCTCACCCCTGTCCACGCCAGAAATGATAGAAAGGGCATCAGTTGTTTTGTCTGTTTTGTCTTGTGTACTGTTTGGGTGATGTTTTCTTTTATTTGTGTCTTTATTTCTGTAACTTAACTGTTTCGAAAATTATTGGTAGAAATATTAGTATAATTTCTATTTTTAGTCCGTCGATATATAGTACATACTGTTGTATATAGTTTTTTCAAATTACACTAAGTTTAATTGACACTTTTGAGTTAAATAAGTTTGATAGCAGTCCAGTTAAATTTCTTAAGTTTTATGTCTACTTTATTGATGGTCAATTTGATCTCATAACTTGTAAGTTATTGGTGTTGATTTCTTTTTCTGCTTTATGCAGGCACTTTCGATGTGTATACATCGATCTTATGTATGAAATTATTGAATATTAATGCAACGGTTTCGTTTTAATAAAAAAAAAATGAAAAGAAGGTTACATATATGAATAATTGAAGCTTTGAAAATGATTTGTAGCCCACAAAGGACCAAATATGTCTACGCAATCATGAATATAAAAGCTTTACGTTATGTTCTTCGAGCATCAAAACCTTGACATGAAAAGATATTTTTTTACCATTTAATATAATAATTTAATGATAATTTGACGTATTTATTTTACTTATAGTTCTGATTTGAGTCTTATTGGCAGCGTGTGAAGTTAGGCTTCTACCTGTTCGACAATGACTGACGTTATGCTTCTTTAGTTCTAAACTTAATAATCGTTGTAACTGAATTGAAGAGTCACACTTAAGTACATCAGTATTCAAGTTGTAGGTCAGCTCTTATAAGAGTCGTTAAGTAAGGTGTTAAATGAAAATTACTCCACCTTAACCCAATGATCCGATTACCAACATAGTTATAATAGATCAAGCGGCGGGTTCAATAAATCATGGAAAAGAATAAAAAAAATATATAGAATATCCAAGTACGTGAATGAAAAATTTAACAAAAAAAAAAAAACCTTTGAAGGGGTGGGGGGGGGGGGGGGTGGCGCGGGGGGCTATAGTCAAAGTATTAAAATTTGAGGCGAGGTAATGTGGTTGGATGTAAGTTGGTTTGTTTCTAATTTCAAGTATTTTGATGTTTCAAATTGTGAGTGTATGTTTGGATATATTAATTTTTAAATCTTTTTGAATTCTTCAGGCTTTAGTACGATCAAGGTTCAGATTATTTCAAATTCAAGTTTTGATCTCTTATTCTATTAGAGTCTGTTTATATGTTGGAAAATAATTTGTTTGAATAAAATATTTATAAAAAAAAATTTACAGTAAAAATAATAATTTTTTCTTATCGCTCACTTAAAGTACACTTTGTATTTTTGTGTAAAATAACTTACGCTCATTGAAAATTCTAAAATTTTTTCAAAATTTTCCGTTGACTACTTATTTTATATGAAATAAATATCAAAAAAATAAAAAAAAAATTCGTATAAAATTTTTTACACAAGCAAACACACCCTTTGTATCAAGTATTTCAAATAATGGATCACTAAAATTTAATATAAATTAGGTTGACTGGAGCTTTAGATAGGTTAAGCTGAATTTGAGATAGATTAAGTTAAATTAATAAAATTGAACCATCTTTTACCGCCTCTACAATGGACAATGGAAGGACATAATGGCAGACAAAAAGAGAATCAAAGAGAAAGAATGCATACTTATGGAATAACAAATGAGCAATAAAAATTGTAGATCAATCATATTTAGATCGGTTCCATAAATAAATAAAATTGTATATAATGAAAGTACTTTAGCTCTTTTTGTGCTTTTTTTTTTTCGACCAAATTTTTTTTCGTGCTTGTTATGTTGCACAATAGCTACTGCATGTAATGGTACTCGAGAAGAGGGAAAAGATAATGTATAGGGTAGATGATTGAATGCCAATCCTTCTTCTTTCATTCTCCTTCCTTCTTTTTTTTTTGTGATTTTTTTTCATTTTGTCTAAAATGGAGCTCTCGTTACGATAACCACTCAGAGGTTAGAGCAATCTTGAAGAACCTCTAAAGAAAAATTCAACGAACTTTTCTGATTTGTTTTGATTGTTAAAAAGTTATGGAAAAAAAGTTGCGAGACAATTATTTATATTAATGAGAAAGAAAATGATTATAAAGAAAAATAAATAATAATATGTAAGAGAAAAAGTTATGTGAAAAAAAGTTATTTGGATTGATGAAAAATTTGTGAGAAAAAATGATTAGAAAGAAAAATAAATAGTAATTTATAAGAGAATAAGTTGTGAGAAAATAATATTATTTGGATTGATTAAAAAATTGTAAAAAAATTATAAAAAATAATAAGATAATGATAATATGTTTTAACCAATAAATTTTAATTTTTTTTAATCATTTTTTTACAAACCAAACCAACCCTTCGTGTCAAGGAGTTATCTAGGGTGTATTTGTTTTCTGTAAAATATTTTACAGATTTTTCGGCATTTGTTTCACGAAAAATATTTTACATAGGCAAAATTTGTGAAAAATTTTCAGATTTTCAGGTAAAATAACTTCTCATTTTACAGAGTTGAAGTTATTTTCAGAGAAAACATAAACTGTACTATAAGTAAGTGACAAAAGAAAATTATTATTTTCACTGTAAATATTTTTTCCTGTAAATATTTTACAAATATAAGTTATTTACAGTAAATAAACGGACCCTTAATAAATTAGACAAGACTTTACATTTTACTAGACACGAGAATTTATTAATGCAGAAAAAGGCATTTATAATGTTTTTAGAGCGAGAGGAAGCGTTGAAGAAGGCAAACAAAAGAACGAAAAAAAAAAGTAGAGAAAACAATTATTTAAAATGGTAAAAAAAGTTTAAAATAAAAGTATGATAAAAAAATAAATATTAATTTATTAGAGAAAAATAGTAAAAAAACGAATTATTTAAATAAAAATAAAAAATTAAGACAAAAAATATAAAAAAATAATAATTATAATTTTTTTTTCCTTTCTTTTCTTTCTCTTGCGTATAAGCCTACTTTATTAAATTAAATTATTATTATACTGTCGGAAAAGAAACCACAAATGAGAGCGTGACACGTTGTATTCTCCACGCGGAAATTTGCTGTGACACGTGGTCCATTGAAGATCTCCAGACAGTCTACGGATCAGATTATGAGCTTGGCTACGCAACCTTTCATGTCCGTCGGGTCCACATGACTGCGAGTCCACTCCGCCGGACACCTCAGTGTTGGTCCACATCTCACCGAGATGTGAGAAAGCTGGTGGGGACTATCACCATGTACGTGTTAAGATGCCCCACTTTTTGCGCGCTAGGCAAGGCCTCGCTGGCGGAGAGCATCACCCCTTCCGCTGGGTGTCGTGGCTCCTCCTTCTCCATCCGATCAGTACCACTAGAGCCGCAGGATTGTGTTCTCAACGTCATATGTGTTTTTCTTTTCTAATAAAAAAAAAAACAACAGTTATTACATGTCTATAAATAATTAAATTTACAAGATAAAATAGTAATAATTTTTATTTATAACGTCTTATTCAACTATTCTTAAAGGGATAAATTCTTTATCTGAATATCAATAAAGTTTAGCGTGTATCTATTGTAGGAGACTAATGCGATTATTAAGTCTGTTATTCATCGTCAAACTATAATTTTTAGTCATTTTAATGGTCACTCAACTATTTATCAAGAAGTAGTATAGAGATAAAGACTCTAACTTGAATTATAAGTATAGAATGTACACTACTTACTTTTGAGCTACAATTTCAGAAGGTCTCGAGGTCATATGTGGTTTCCAGGACTTTATTAACCAATGATGATATTTTTAAAATTACGCTGGGATATGGGGAGCTCCGTGCATACGACTGGGGGCTGGGGGTGTGTAAACATCATTTTCAAAAAAAAAAAAAAAAAAAAAAAAAAAAAAAAAGAGTCAGCAATTGCCGACTTCAAAGGTCGGCAATTCAACATTGGCTGGCCACCAATTCAATGGTGGCCAACCTAATATATAGAAAAATAAAAGGAAAAAAGATTCCTTTCCCATGTAATGTTCACATGGGAAAGGAACCCTATAAATAGGCCCCTGCCCCTCAGTTCAAAACACATTCAGTAAATCTGTAAACAGAAAAATCCAGAGAATTTGAGAGAAAAAGAAAATTTTGAAAATCTCTTAAGAAAATTCTTCCTTTTCTTACGTGCTTTTACTCTGCAGTATACTCTCCTAACTCCTTTTTGAGAGATATTTCAGGGGTAAGGCCCAAAAAATTTGTTGTTTCCATTTCCAAAGTTATTTTTAGATTTATATTTTCCGATCGCCCTAGATCTGAATTTATGATATAGATCTAAAAATATCAAATTACTACAAATCCGGCTGGGATTAAGCCTCAAACGGCCCTCAGCAAAATCCAGGCAACTCATCCGAGAACAAGTCCCTTCGACCCTCGGTGAAATTAAGCCAGATCGGCTCAGATTAGGTCTCTGCGGTTCTTAATCGTAGTCAAAACGTCCAAATCAGATCTGGTTTCAGTCTACCCAGTTCAAGAAAAAGTTGTGGAATTTATTTCTGTCAAGATCAAGCTCGTGCAGCCCCTGACGGAGTCAAAAAAAAAAAAAGGAACACTAATCGGAGGATCTACGGAGATCGACCCCACGTAAATTTTCTTTTACTTTACAATTTTTTTATTGTAATTTATTTTTGTATTTTTGAGTCTAATTGTTTTAGACTCGAAATTTACGCTTTACAAATTTTTGGCACGCTCGGTGGGACATCTTCACCTCCCATCTCTTGTTCCTTAAAAAAAAAAAAAAAAAAAAAAACAAAACAAAAAAAAAAAGAGGTAAAAGGGGAGCCGAGAGAGAAAAAAAAATACAAAAAAAAAATACAAAAAAGTAAAAAAAAAAGTAAAAAGTAAAAAATAAAAAAGTAAAAAGTAAAAAAGTAAAAAAAAAAGGTAAAAAAAAGTAAAAAAAAAAAAATAAAAAAATTTACAGGTGTTCAGCACATCAAATGGCACCGAAAAGGAGTACAACTGCTGCTACAAAAAAGAAGGCAACGGCTCCACTGCCTGCATCAACTACCCTACCTGGGTACGCAGGTCCAGAAACCCGGGGACGGACACAATTTCTTGCCGTCCAAACCCAAAAAAATATCGAAATGGAGAGTCCACTACTCGCACAACAGGATCTCTCCCCTGACTCTCTTGCAGCATGGAGGAGTCGATCACCCACCCCGATCGAAGTCGGGGGCAACACGACGAAGCCTGCTCAACAAAATCCGACTCACACAGAAGAATCAGAAGAGTTCTCTTCCCCAGTCCTTCCCGGAGCCTCATCTGTTGCCGTCATGATGACCAACACAACCAGTACAGAGGAAAGAATTTTCGATTTGGAGAATAAAATTTTGCAGCTGATCAGAGTCGTGGAGGAAAAAGATCAACAGATCGCCGCTCTCAAAGGAAAGGCCCCGATCCAAGTTGATCCTGAAATTCGCGAAGAGCAACCATATCCACCCGGTTTTACTCCAGAAGCCACACCTGCCGACGTCTTCCCTGCAGAAAAGCGACCAGGTAGTTCTACACAGCTACCACCCTCAAATTCTGTAGCTTCGCTATCTGTTCAACAATTGCAGGAAATGATAGCCAATACGATCCGACTGCAACAAGCTACATCCTTCCAAGGATCACAGATGTACGTCAAACCGTACACCAGACGGATCGAAAGTCTCAACATGCCATTGGGCTACCAGCCGCCCAAATTTCAACAATTCGACGGACGAGGCGATCCCAAACAGCACATCGCCCACTTCGTTGAAACCTGCAACAACGCAGGGACTTATGGAGATCTCTTGGTGAAGCAGTTTGTTCGTTCACTCAGGGAGACCGCTTTCACCTGGTTCATAAATCTTGAACCAGAATCGATCGACAGTTGGGAACAGCTGCAACGAGAGTTCCTCAACAGATTTTTCAGCACTCGAAGGACGGTAAGTATGATGGAGCTTACCAGCACCAAACAAAGAAAAGGAGAGCCCGTTGTCGAATACATCAACAGATGGCGTGCCCTCAGCTTGGACTGCAAAGATCGTCTGACGGAGACTTCTGCCGTGGAGATGTGCATCCAGGGAATGCATTGGGAGCTGTTATACATCCTGCAGGGTGTTAAACCCCGAACTTTCGAAGAATTGGCGACCCGCGCACATGATATGGAGATAAGCATCCAGACCTCTGGAGGCATGGTTCCCATCCAGTTGGACCAGCAAGGGGGCAGAAGGGAAATTAAGAAACCCAACAGTTTCGGAAAAGGAAAAGAAGTGATGACTGTTGAAGCCGCACCAGTAAAAGTGGGCGCCAAAGTTAAGGTAAATCCTCCGACCCAAATAACTCAGCCAAAACAACAGGAGAGGCGGAAGGTGACATTGCGAGAGTTGGAGCAGAAGCAGTATCCATTCCCCGACTCAGACGTCCCCGACATTCTTGAACAACTTTTGGAGGCAAAGCTGATCGAACTCCCAGAGTGCAAGCGGCCGAATGAAAAGGATCGAGTCAGCGATCCGAGATTCTGCAAATATCACCGGATAGTAAGTCATCCAACCGAGAAGTGTTTCGTCCTGAAGGAGCTAATCATGAAGCTCAAAAGCCAGAATAAAATCATTCTGGACCAGGAAGGCATAACCTCTGCAAACCAGACCACCATCACTTCAAAACCATCAGAAGAAGTGACACACCGTAAGGAGGAGCCGCTCGACAACAAAAAGTCGACAACGGAGAAGGTATATGAAGCTCTCCAAACCCTTCTCGCTAACCCTCAGCTGTTTACAGCTTTGCAATCAACAGAAGTGTGGCAAAATCAAGTCAACAATACTCTCCAGACCTCAGCTAAATCACAGCCATCAAATGATTATAACTCAGCGGAGCAACAGACGGCCCAAAATCACGTCGGATGTTACTCTGCTATCTCATTTTCAGATGAGGATCTCCTGCTGGGGTCCAAACCCCACAATCGGCCGCTGTATGTATCAGGCTATGTGAGAGAACAGAAGGTCCGACGTATTCTGATCGACGATGGCTCGGCAGTCAATATTATCCCAAAATCCACCATAAAAGAGCTCGGCATTGGCATTGATGAATTATCAGACAGCCGCCTGATGATTCATGGCTTCAATCAAGGAGGACAGAAAGCAATTGGGATGATTCGCTTGGAGCTAACTATCGGTAATCTCACTTCTAGCACTTTGTTTCATGTGATCGATGCACGTACCACGTATAAGATGTTGCTAGGACGACCGTGGATTCATGGAAATGGAGTTGTGCTCTCAAGCCTGCATCAGTGCTTCAAGTACTACAATGGTGGTGTTCAAAAGGTCAATGCTGACTTAAAGCCGTTTGATGATGCTGAATCACATTTGGCGGATGCAGTCTTCTACACCGATACAGACAATCCGGAGATCATTCCATCAAAAGCTACTTGGACTGGGGGCATCCACAAAAAGGGAAAAGCTATCGAAGAACCTGCCAATGCCCAACCCCAGGCTCCAACAAATGAAAAGCTGCCACAGCCTGCTGAACTTCGTCCGAAGGATGTTGCATCTTCAAGCTCCACTCCAGTCCTACGTTATGTGCCGAAGTCACGACGTTCAGAAGGTCAACCCCCTTTCTCTTATTGTATTGATCTTAAACAGGAGCAAGGTCATAGCCAACCCAAAATAAAGGAGCTGCACAACCTGAAGGAGACTTACACTCTGCCGATACCAAAAATTGAGCCGGTTTTATCTTCAAAACCATTAAAGGGCTTCGTCAAACCACACACGGGGGCAGTCGAGGGCGGCTCACTTCCAGAAAGAAGAACACATGAAGGATTTGATCCTAATGCATACAAGCTTTTGGCAAAGGCGGGCTATGACTTCTCAAACCCGAGCACAATGGGTACGCTGCCATCCACACATGGCGCCGCTTCTCAAACATCACAGTCCCGACCAGGCTTAGGCTATCAGGAGAAGTCACCTGTGCGGATCACGCTAAAGAGCCGAAGCCGAGCAGCTGATGCACGTGCCATCAGCACCACCACCAAACAAGACAGGCTTATCCAGTCAAACAAAGAAGGTGGAGTCAGAGGTTCTGCATTTCATGTCACAATTAGCGAGGAGGCTAATTCCGACTCATCAGATGGTGAAGTGAAGGAGGCTCCCCCGGAACTTGAAGACGGTGGCCAAGCAACTGTTGATGAACTCAAGGAGGTCAATCTTGGCTCTCCGGAAGATCCTCGACCAACATTTGTAAGTGCTTTACTTACTGCAGAAGAAGAGCAAGAATATGTTCAGGTATTAAGTCAATACAGGGACGTGTTCGCATGGAGTTACAAAGAAATGCCTGGACTTGACCCAAAAATTGCGGTGCATCGTCTAGCAGTAAAGAAGGGTGTCCGTTCTGTCAAGCAGCCACAACGACGGTTCCGCCCGGAACTCATTCCACAAATCGAGGAGGAGGTGAACAAGCTGATCAATGCCGGCTTCATCCGAGAGGTCACCTACCCAACGTGGATTGCCAACATTGTCCCAGTAAGAAAGAAGAATGGACAGTTGAGGGTATGTGTTGATTTTCGAGATCTTAACAAGGCCTGCCCGAAAGATGACTTTCCATTGCCCATAACGGAGATCACAGTTGATGCAACAACGGGTCACGAAGCATTGTCCTTCATGGATGGTTCTTCAGGCTATAACCAAATCAGAATGGCACCAGAAGCAGACTTGGAAATCATCACTACAGTCAGTCTCTCTGTGAGCCGGTCTTGAAGTTCCAAGGTCCTGAGCCTTTCTCTTGGGGAGGTTGAAGTTCTTTGCCTACTGGATCATCCTCACCAGAGCTCTGGAACTTTAAGAGATATAAAAAATCCTTTGCGGGCTATGGAAGCTCGAACGCACCTGGAGCCAAGACTTCAATTTTTATATTGGCTGGGCTGCTAACTTCCTCAAGATCATATCGGTTTCCTATTGCGATCCAACAACAGCGGACATGGTCAAAGATAGAAGACTCCAAGATTCAATATTCATCAGGACGTTTCCAAGTTTCAAACTGGACTTCAAGACTCGGTGCGGATCACGTCTGTAAAGTTCTTCCTTACCGACCCTTGAAGTGGGGGCATTTGTAAACATCATTTTCAAAAAAAAAAAAAAAAAAAAAAAAAAAAAAAGAGTCAGCAATTGCCGACTTCAAAGGTCGGCAATTCAACATTGGCTGGCCACCAATTCAATGGTGGCCAACCTAATATATAGAAAAATAAAAGGAAAAAAGATTCCTTTCCCATGTGATGTTCACATGGGAAAGGAACCCTATAAATAGGCCCCTGCCCCTCAGTTCAAAACACATTCAGTAAATCTGTAAACAGAAAAATCCAGAGAATTTGAGAGAAAAAGAAAATTTTGAAAATCTCTTAAGAAAATTCTTCCTTTTCTTACGTGCTTTTACTCTGCAGTATACTCTCCTAACTCCTTTTTGAGAGATATTTCAGGGGTAAGGCCCAAAAAATTTGTTGTTTCCATTTCCAAAGTTATTTTTAGATTTATATTTTCCGATCGCCCTAGATCTGAATTTATGATATAGATCTAAAAATATCAAATTACTACAAATCCGGCTGGGATTAAGCCTCAAACGGCCCTCAGCAAAATCCAGGCAACTCATCCGAGAACAAGTCCCTTCGACCCTCGGTGAAATTAAGCCAGATCGGCTCAGATTAGGTCTCTGCGGTTCTTAATCGTAGTCAAAACGTCCAAATCAGATCCGGTTTCAGTCTACCCAGTTCAAGAAAAAGTTGTGGAATTTATTTCTGTCAAGATCAAGCTCGTGCAGCCCCTGACGGAGTCAAAAAAAAAAAAGGAACACTAATCGGAGGATCTACGGAGATCGACCCCACGTAAATTTTCTTTTACTTTACAATTTTTTTATTGTAATTTATTTTTGTATTTTTGAGTCTAATTGTTTTAAACTCGAAATTTACGCTTTACAGGGTGATTGGGAAAAGCACGAATTAAGATATGAGAAATATTTCATGGGTATATGTTGGTAGGATTAAAGTGAGATTAGAGTAATAAAATTTTAAGATGATTGAATTTAATGAAATAAAATCATAAATTATTAAATATTGTATATTTATTTATATTTTCTTAATTAATGTCCACGTAATAGTGCTATTAGGAAATTAAAAGGACAGTTAGGATTGGAGATAATGGGGTCTTGGGTCAAAACAAGTTGCCGCAGGAGATGCTCTCCTCGTGCCAATGCTTTGAAGAGCTTATTTTTAAAAGAGTTTAAGTAGACATCTAATATATCAAATATATTTAATAATTTATTAAATTTTTTAATTAAATTATTTAATAATTTATATTATTGTATATTTTTATATAGTCTAACAAAAATAAATCACATTTTTCTCTTATTTGAATTTCCTGGAGGAGCTCCTCAGTTTATTCACTTTTTTTTTTTCACCAATCATAGATAACACTAGACTCCGAATAATTATTACAATAAGAAACTTATCATTATCAACAGTTTTTCTTCTAAGCTCACTGATCAAACTGAAAAAGTCAAATTGATTGGTTAGTTAAACACTGCAATATTGGCTGAAGATGTCAAACTTTTGTAGGTGATGTATCCATTGCATTGCACGGCTCAGTGTAGTAAGTGAAAATTAATATTTGTTCTTCTTAAGAAATGTTAACACTTTTGTGCACGCGTGTCGCGGTGTTCTGCAAAGATAGACGACTTTCCAATATAAATTCACACATCGCGTAGTACTCGAATTTCGAAAGATATAATGTGGTTGAAGAATATATATTTTGTTAAAATTAAAGAATTTTATGGCATATATTTAAAGACAGTTTCTCTAAAATTTAATCCGTAACTAATTTATCACTGGCCCCAAATCATTTGAAATAACACGCAGTTGTAAATTAGATGCAACCAGTTTATGAAATTTTGAGACGTATAGAAGCTAACAAGATTGGTGAGCGGAATATAAAATAACAATAACTGTTATATGGAAAGAAAGTTAATATATGATGAAAATTGATTTAACTACATCATCGGGAGTTGGACATTTTTAAGTTCTGTGACGTACTTTTTTTTGTTTTGTTGGGTACATGTAACGCACCTTGCATCTTGATTGGGTTAATGTTTATATTACCGGTCAATTAATCATACCAATATCTGTTAATTTGAGTAATGTAAAACTTAGTTTTGTTTAAATAAAGTCTCCATTTTTAGTCTTATATATAGTAAAAATAAGCGTTGAAACAGTTTTTGCTCCCTTTACGGGTCCTTCTAGACTCGACTTCGAATTAGTCGGAATCCAACGTATTTTCGAGACATCAGGGAGCCTTAGACCAAAAAAACCAACCAATTAATATAGAAAAAAAAAAAAGAAAGAATCAACAATTTTTTTATCAATGATTTTTTTCTTTTTTTATTTAACGATATTAAAAAAATTAATAATTATTTTTATAATTATGAGTTTCATAATATTTTATAAGACGATTTTCTTGATATATATTATTATTCTTAAAAAAAGCATACTGCCTTCCTATTCAGGATGTGAGTGTTCAAAATGCTGTTTTTTGACCATTTGAAATATATATTTATTTTTTTTAGTGTGAAAGATGTATTCTAATGTTACTAAAAAAACACTAAAAGAATATTTTGAAAAATTAGTATAGGAAGAATTGTTATAAGGAAAACTGATATCCATTATCCATGGCTCAGAATGGAAAGTCTCTACAGGCGTACAGCTAACAACTGGAATTACGCCGAGTAGCCGTTCAAGATGGGCAAGGCGCTAATCTCCAAAATCTCGTGCGCCTTTTTCGCAAGGTCGCATGCTGTCTTTGCACACAGTTGGATAATATACTTTATTTTCGGTCTTCTTGGAAAATTGCACAAATCTATTTAAATTATAATTAGTTTGTTAAAGGTTGTTATGGTTCCAGAACAGAATAAATTACCATTTCCATTATGTTTCATCTACTGTTGTCAGAACCGGACTGGACAGGCCGGTCGGACCGGTTGAATTGGGGACCGGTCAGTGGTCTGGGCCGATTTTGGTAAATTTCGAAGGGTGACTCGGACCGGTCAAAATCGAAAAAAATCGATCAAGAACCAGTCAAAATTAATAAAAACTGGTGAAAACCGGACCGGTTAGAACGGTCCAATAAAATTAAAAAATTCATAAATTACAATTTTACTTCAAATGTTATTTAAATTATAATTTAAGTATTAACTTTAATTTAAAAGTTCAATTTAGTTCTAAATCTATTAAAAATTTCAATTTCATCCTTAAAATTAGAAAAATTAATATTTAATCACTATTTATAAATATTATTTTTATAATTACTTTTATGCACATATATATTATTAAATACCAGTTCAAATACCGGTTCGATCGGTTTGACCGATTAAACCTTAACCCACTAATGTTTCTGATTCAATGATCGGTCCGGTTCTTACAAATTTGGTTTCATCAGTCCATATTCTATTATAAAAAGTATAATTAGTTCACAAAGTTAAGAGAGTACGTAAAAACAAAACACAATTTATCTAACAATTAATATTTTTTAAAAAATTTGATAGATTTTACATCAAATTAGGTTACATCAACGTGTCAATCGCACTGTTTCCAAAATATTCAACCTATCAACGAATCGTATTGCATAAGACCCCAATTAGGTGGCCAACCAATCGCTGGCCGCGGATTCCAAAGGACCGTTTCATTATGGTTAAACTGTCCCCGGACAAGAATTTCTTTTGAAATTTATTTAATTTTTTTAAAAAAACACGATTAAATAACTATTTTTTAAGAAGTTATTAAATAATTATTATATACAATATAACATAAAAAATTTATATAATATAATAAAGAAATTATATAATATATTAAAAAAATTAAATAATATATAATTAATTAATAAAAATTAAATTTTTTAATAATTAATTATATAAATTATGTAATTTCTTTTAACACAAGAGGTAAATTTTTAATAATTTTTTATTATATTATATAATTTTTATATCATATGATATAATATAATAATAATTAATTACGATTCTTTAAAATGACAGCTAAATAAGGTTTTTCTTTTCGAAAACCTTTTTAAATGAAGGAGACCACGTGGGACGCATGACGGATGGAACAAGTTGGACCCTCACTAACGGTGTGTTTAAAGTGAAAGAAGAGGAAGGGAAAAGAAGAGAAAGAGAAAGAGAAATGAAGTATAGAGAAAATAAAATTATTTTGAGTGATTGAAAAAAGTTGTGAGAAAGAAAGTACAGTAAAAAAAAGATAAATAATAATTTGTGAAAGAAAAAGTATAAAGAAAATAAAGTTATTTAGAATTGTGAGACAATGTGAGATTAAAAAGTATAATAAAAGAAAAAATGAATAATAATTTATGAGAGAAAAAGTGGAGAAAAAATAAAATTATTTAAAATAATATAAAAAGTAAAAAGAAAAAAAAAGTGAAAAAAAAAAATATTGATTATAATTTTTTTCTCTTATTTCTTTTCTTTTGCACAATAAATACACTCTACGAGAACACGTGTACGGCAGAGAGATGACGTTGAAATGAATAAATAAAAAATATCGACGGGCCAGCTCAACCGCTCACTACAGCCACCCGTATATACAGTGTATGTATACAGCTGCTCTACTGACGACACGTGTCGAGTGACGTGGATGTTGCCTTGGCGCTCCCTTTTCCCTGCTTCTTCTTCTTCTAGTCTTTGACAGACTCCTCTTTCTAGAGCCATTGTCCGCACAGAGGAAGAGAAAATGCAGAGACCTTGAAGTCACTAATGAAATATTTATGATTTTTTTTTTCTGTTACTGTTTTTTTTCCTAAATTTTTGAGGGTGATTTGAGCGTTGAACTGTTCACAGCCAGCACTTTGTGCTCTTTCCGTTTGTGAACAGCGAAGAGAAGCAGATTTCGTATTTCAAACTTGAAGGTATGTGGAACTTTCTTTACCGTTAGAATTGTGGATTGGTTTAGGAGACTCCAAATTTGAAGTTTTTGACCGTGTAAGTTCTGTTTGGTTGGCGAGAAAGTGAAGGAAACTGAAAGTTTCAATTCATTTTAACTGGATAAATTGCAGAAGTCTACAACAAGCCTTTTTTTCGGACTGAGGTTTTTGGAGTTCGGGAAACGTCAGAATTTAATTTTCCACTTCTTTAGACATAATAAGTGAGGTGTGTGTGTGTGTGTGTGTTTTTTTTTTGTTTGTTTGAATTTTTATAATCTGAGATTTTGTGTTTAGATAATTTTTCTTTGTTTTCTTAGCTCCAAATCAAAGAATTTTAAAAATTTAACGCAGATCTCTCCGTTTTACTGGAGTTTTTCCTTTTCTCATAATCTTTAACTAGAAATTCCATCAGCCAGAGATCTGAAAATTATAGAAAATTGGGGGATATTATGGAGCTTTAGGAAATTGGTTGAGCCTGTACAGAATTCAGATTAGGTCATTACAGGGTATCCAAACAAAAAGTAAGCGTTTTCATGTTTGAAGATAACCAGGCAGGCTGAATTTAACTGCGGTTTGAAGGATAATTATGTCTTTTAGCATCCGGATTATCCTGGTCAAGGAGGTTTTGGTGTTGGCTGTTCACTTTAGTCTGACTTTCTTGTATCTACTGGCTCAATGGGAAGACATTAATACCCTCGGGTCCATGGTATAATTTCAGCACATTCAAGTCTCCTGTTTAATTTTTTAAGACGGTATTAGCTAAAGAAAAAGAAAATAGATCATGCGTGGTTCAATTGAGTTAAAGGGTTTGATTTTAAGTGCGAGATCTCAGGATTGAATCCTACCACTTTATCAAGGTTAAGTGGTGGGATTAAACTTTTGGCTCATTGTCTAACGTGAAGCATGAGTGAAGTATGCCGTAACTAGCAGGTCCCTTTGCATCTCTTTGAGCATAGAGTTGTAATACTTTTTTACGGAATTGTGGGATAAAGTCCCTCATGCTTTCTCATTTCTCACAACAACAACAAAAAAAAAAAAAAATGAATAAAGACGAGCTTATACATTCAAACACCTCATATTTACTTTACGGAAATGGCCTTTTCCAATCTAACCTAGAGAAGACGGTTATAATAATTTCAGGTCTACATCCTTGCGATGCGAATATGTTTTTTGAAGTATTCTGCAGCATGGCTTCTTGGCAATTGGTTACATATCATGTACCAGGCTTAGCCTGATATGTATGATGCTCTATCATATCCATGAATAATCATGGAGGCCTATGGGTATATTGACTTATGCTTAAGTATATGAAACTGCCCCACCGGTTGGAGAAAGGTCATATACCTTTGTTACTTATCTAGCTTGACAAGGTTGGCTTCATGTTTCTCTCTTTTCTGAGAGTTGATTTTGGGGTACTGTTTGGAATATCTTTTGGGAAGTTGGGAGTGGGGCGGGAGTTATAAAATTAAGATCAGTCTTTTTTTCTTTTTTGGGGAAAGACCAGTCTTCATCACTTACCCTGATTTGGTTTGTTTGCTTGGCATGCAAATGGGAGCCTTACTGAGTACTTCTATTTATTAATTCTCTGGCAGTTGCTCCACAATAAGAAAGTGAGTGTTTCTAGACACTGCCTAATGTCTGTTTCTTCTTCTTCTTTTTTTTTATTTTTTTTATTTTATTTTAGTCATGAAGACTGTATTTGGCTGTCAACTCAATTCTAAAGTCCTATAAGCCATTTTTTTTCTTCCTCCAAAATCCTCCTTATGAATATTAACATGACCCATCTACCTTAATTTGATGCAGGGTGACTGAAGTTTTTTGTGAGGAGAATAAAAGTTATAATTTCATGCTTCATCTCCAAGTCAATCGCTGATTTCTTGGTGTTTGACCATGGGTAACAATGAGGAGGGGAAGCCCTCTAAGTCTGATAAATCATCTTCACCTGCACCTCAGGTAAGCTGAGAAAAACGCTCATGCTTTTTAGGTTTTACTGTGGAAATTGGAAATGTCACATTAGTCTTTTAAATGGAAATACTAGTTAGCAACACTTAATAGTTATTGAGGCAAATAATAGGCACAATAAATATGAAGAAAAAGAAAAATCTACTTGGTTTTATAAATGAATGAAGTTGAAGGTAATAAAATTACTTTTCTATCTTCCTCGTGCGTCTTTCTTCTATCATGTGCCCCAATATGCGTTGCTACTTAGTGTCTTTTTTATTTTTTTCCCAACTATAGAGTATTTTTGTTGCTTTCTGAGTTGTGGGCTATTATCTATCCCGAATAGTTGGCCTATTCAGCATATACGCTGAACTTGAGGGTTTTTTTTTTTTTTTGCCACAGACTTTCATAGATTTGAGTCTGAGTATTGGTCAATCCTTTTGCATTGACAGGATCAGACTAATATTCATATATATCCTGATTGGGCAGCTATGCAGGTTAGCTACTTTGTGCATGGATTTTATTTCCTCTTCTTTTGTTTGAGATTGTCAGATCATGATTCTAACTTGTCCTTGACATTTATATATAAATTGTGGATGGTAATTTGGATCTGTTTAATTGCCTGTTTCAGGCATATTATGGCCCCCGAGTTGCTCTTCCACCATACTACAACTCGGCCATGGCATCTGGTCATGCCCCTCATCCATATATGTGGGGCTCTCCACAGGTACTTTTTAAACTCCTAGACTGTTCCATTTTAAGATTTGCAGTCAATTCAATGGTTCAGCTTTTGTGCTTGTGTGTGAAGACAAGCGAACTATAATAGTTTTTAGTAAAAGAAACACTGGAAATGAAAATGTATAGGAAAAATTATACATATAAGAGATAATGAAACACAGAGAAGAATAAAACTGTGTAAGAAAAATTAAAATGCTGTCTTAATAGATGTAAAATAGGGTTCGTATTTAGTTTCAATGTAATCCTCAAAAATTTAGAATACATGGACATCATTCTTTTTAGTATTAGCATTTGTATATCAATTCTGTAGGCATTGACCATTCATAAACTTTAGCGTTATATTTTCTATCAGCATTAGAGTTTAAATGTTAAAACTATAAAATTGAATTTTATTTAAAACACATGTTACCCACCTAATGAACATTGGCCACTTAAATTTGATTTATTATTTGATATGTAGAAAAATAAAAATATTACTGAGTGTTTGTTTTAGTATTAGAATTTGAGTAACAGATGACACGAATTTCTACATATATTAGCTTCAACATTTTATTTTTGACTTGAATTTTCATAAATGTTGGAAGTAAAGAATCAAGAATAGTAAATTTCAATTTAAAATATTAAGGAATTCTGTATCACAAATAAACAAGTAAAGGTGAAATGAAATGTGTTTTTCATTGATCTGAAATATTATTCAAATTCAATATAGCACCCGTGTGTACATTTTGTCCTATTTTTTGATCAAACGGTTATAATGCAAGATATCTTTCTATCAATGATTAAATTCTGTAGCATGAGTAATTAAATTGCTTAGTCTGAATCTGTATAAATTTTATTTTCTTCAAACTTTAAGGGCATTCCTTTTAATATTAGATTTTGGATGCTAATATTACAGACAGTGAATTTCACACCATAACTATCAGTTGTCCAAGAATCTAATCAAAAGAGATGAGTATATCTTTTAGTATTAGAAGTTTAATATAGATCATTGATCTTTTACTTTTCGCTTCTATTTTGTATTTTATTTTTGTAATTTTTGTAATTTGGCATAAGGTACTGGGGATAACTTGATTTGAATTGCTGCCTTTTTTTGAATCTTTGAATCTTGCTTATTTTATATTTTATGTATTTTAATTTTAATTTTAGAACCGGGGGGGGGGGGGGGGAGAATCCCAAATAAACAGTTAAGGAAGATATAATTGTAAACCATGATCAAATCTATGGAAGCATTGGTTTATACATTCCTTTTAGTCTCGACTCTAGGAATAATTTTTTTTGCGATACTTTTTCCAAGAAAAATGTTTAAGAAGTATTCCTTTTAGTGGTGGAATTCCTTTTAACATTAGGATTTAAATGATTATATTTGAGATATAAAATTTCGTGTAATATATATTAGCTGTCTAACGAACATTACCAAATAGAAATTTCATTAATCTTTAATACATAAAGAACTAAAAATAATTATAATAAAGGGTTTGTTTTAGTCTATTAAAGTATGAAATGAACATCGATTTCTTTTTGTATTAGAATTTGAATGCTATTATAGGAATTCTTTTTAGTATTTAGAATTTGAATGCCATAATTATAAGCTTTGAATTCTATCCTACAAATTTTTGTCACCTAACGAATATTAACCAATGAAATTCAATTTAAAAGGCTACCAGAGTTAAAAGGTTGACGGCATTATATTCATTCGAAGGACAAAGTTGCCCACATTTCACGCTGCTATATATTATATAAATTTGCTGACTGAAGAACTTCCTGTCTACCCACATGTATCAAATCATAAGTTAACCCCTAACTTCTTGTTTCTTCCAGCCTATGATGCCACCTTATGGTGCACCGTATGCTGTCTACTCTCATGGAGGAGTTTATACACATCCGGCTATTCCAATGGTAAGCATTTTCCTCCTTTTTTTTCTTGATAAAAGCATTTGCCTCTGCTACTGTTTGTATTTTCAGAGTTTGTATTTTCATCGCTTTTGCTATGAGTTTTACTTAGCTCTGAACGGTGAAGAGTAGTCACATTATGATGTCCAAAGTTTCAACAACAAATCAGAATCTTTTTAAATGTGACTTTAAAACTAGGGATCTCATCCACAAGGTCCTGGTGTTCCATCATCGCCGACTAAAAGTGACATAATTTTAGATTTTTTCTTTTGCTTATTCCATCATATTCTATCTATTCTACTATTTGTATTGAATGCAACAGCCATTGCTCTTTGTGGGTTATCCGGTAGGAAAATCTCTTGGTACTGTAAACTTCAGTGAGAGCAGTTAAATTTTGCATTGCTAAGGAAGACAAAAGAGTGGTCTGTTTTTACCTTATAGCCATTTATAAGAAAATTTGATGTAACCAATGATGCAATGATGTAGGCTGCAACACCGCTGGGTGCAGAAACACCCACAAAGTCCTTGGGAAACACAGATCAAGGTTTGGTGAAGAAGTTGAAAAAATTTGATGGGCTTGCAATGTCAATAGGCAATGGTAATGGTAATGTGGACAGTGCTGAGGATGGGGAAAGGAAACTGACTCTAAGGTACCACTGTCCTCCTCCCTCCCCACCTCATTTCTGTATCCGTGGACACAGAAAAACCTGCTCATAACACATGCACATGCTACATTTGCAGCCATATGTATGTGTATGTCTACATGTATACATTTATTGTTCAATTCCACGTTGTTTTGGAGACCAATTTCTTTTGAGGCCCTCACTGTTCCTTGAAAACCGAATTATAAGAGATTGCTTAGTCCAACTATCTTTTGTTTTCTTGCTCCACTTTTCCTCCTATTTGTCTAGTTTTCTTTTCTTTTCTTTCTTTTCTTTGGGCTGCAGTAACATTGTTGTCATTCAATCATGTGAACAGTGAAGAGGAAGGTACTAGTGATGGAAGTGATGGCAATACAACTGGGGTGAGGTCTTATATCTTGTAATGACAATGTTCACAACATCTATGTTTTTCGCAAATTGCTATGAAGTTAAGGGAAGTTGCTAAATTTTAGTTCTAATTACCATCATTTCCCATTTTAGGCAAGAAAATGTAGCCGTGAGGGAACACCAACAATTGGTAAGAGTCCCTTCTTGAATAAATTGTAATTTATTTGCTGAGGGCACAAGCTCTTTGGAAGAAAATGAGTTCATTAGCCTCATTGAACAATGTTGTGCCACATAGCAGCATTTAATCACGGTAGCCATTAAAGGCAACGTCTGATATGTTGCTTGGAGGAAATGAATAAAGCTTTTCTGTTACCTTCCAATTAATATTGCTAAGAATAATTAGACATGGAGATTTCAACCAGTCAAAGTATCCTGCATCTATATTTGCACTTTATTGTTGAAGACTATTGTTCAATTATGGTGCAGAGTGTGCAGCTTCCTATTCAGTGACATAACAAAATTTTCCTATTTATGTCCTTATAGAATCTCCTTTTGCTTCTTTAGGCTCTCAGCAAACGGCTTTAACTGATTGATCTTGCTGGTTGGTGGATGGACAATTTGTTCTCACAAATTTTAGGGATAATTCTTTACTTATGCATGTTTGTGGGATCTGAATATTCTTTCTCCAAGATCTGTGAATTCTAAAAATCTTAGTTTTGATATCAGCCTACAGCACTAGATTAACAAGACAGAGTTTCACATACCTTTGTCTTGAATATGCATTTTTCAGTTGTGCATTTATACCTCATTATATGCCAATAGTCGATGTCAAAACTGACACTAAGGCTAGAGTTTTTTTTCCTTCTGGAGAGATAGATGGATCTTCTGATGAGGTATTTGGTGCTTCTGGTGTTTCAGGAAAATCGGTTGGACCTGTGGTTTCACCTGCCATGACTTCAACACTGGAAATCAAGAACAATGCTGGCGTGACTCCTGTTAAGAAAAGCCCAGCTGGTGTTCCACAAACTCCAGTGCTGCCTTCTGAAGCCTGGTTACAGGTGTCGTATGGGAGCTGTATTCCCAGTTTCATCTTTCCTTTTGGCTCTTATCTGGATTTTGAACTCTGTTTGTCCTTTCTTGAGCATTTTGTTCTTGTTTGTCTTTGGTTTCTTAGAGTGACCGTGAGCTAAAACGGGAGAGGAGGAAACAATCAAATCGAGAGTCTGCTAGAAGGTCGAGATTGAGAAAGCAGGTATAGGATATGTTAGTGTTGTGCTCGGTCTTAAAATATTCTTAAAATCATTGTTATCCTGTTTATTACATCGAGTAGTGAAATTACTTGTTTTCTTCTTATCTAGGCTGAAACTGAAGAGCTTGCGCGTAAGGTTGAATCTTTGACAAGCGAGAATGTGGCACTTAAATCAGAGATCAATCAACTAACTGAGAAATCAGAGAATTTAAGGCTTGAAAATGCAACATTGGCAGTAGGTCCCTCTATCTATCTTGCAATATGACTGTATATGATATGTTTGTACACGTTTGAAATCAAAATTAGTTGTCTAATGGTAACGTTGTTATCATGCAGGAGAAATTAAAAAATACACCATTGGAGAACACAAAGGGTGAGCCTTGGCATAATGGTAAGGTTGTTACATTGTGATTTAGAGGTCACAAGTTCTGAGTGATAGAAATAGTTTCTCTTAGTCCCTTTTTCAGGACACGTAAGAGAAAAAGTTTGATGCCAAGCGACATCAACTCTTGGATAAAAGTCCAGGACTGATGCTGTACCTGCTGGCTGATGGAAAGACCTATAACTGTCTGCCATCTTTTTTTATCTTGAATCCAAGTCAACGAGGTGGTTTTGGTATAATTACAAGCCCAAAATTACTGCTAACAGTTAGTAGAGAGATGAGATGGCTGAATAGGGTTGGTATCGGTCTTTTATCTTGTAATTTTCAGGTGTAACTTACCTTGTTACGGCAGACGCAATGTATTTTACTGAATTTCAGAGTGCTGGGATGGCCAGTGTTGGAGAGTATGAGATTTCAGTTTAGGGATATGGTCTTGAACAACTTATTTTATGCCTGTTTTAACAATTTTAACCAGTGACGGCTAGACGGACACTACACGCAAGCGCGCGCTCACGAGTCGCCACGCGTTTTAAAAATAGGTAGTGCTCAATGCTCTGGTAAATGGCTTGCCCCTTCTTGTGCTTTTCCCGTGTAGTAACATAGGTTACAAGAAAGAAAGGACTGACCGGTGTTGGCGTTGGAATTCTAAGGTATGGCTCAATCGTATGCTCATATCAGTTATTAATGCAATCTTTGGTCAACGCTCGCGATTTACTTGATTTAGGATTTTCTCTATTGTATTGTGCAAATATTATTTGTTACAAAAGGTCATTGGTCATTTCGATGGTTCTTTGGACTTATTTCCAAACTCAGAATCCTTGGAATCATCGTATAAGATATATGATCCAATCATCTCATTTGTGCAATCTTCTCTAATATGATTTGACAAATTTCTTGATTTCCATGATTTATGTATTTCCTATTTTATGTACAAGCTTCCTTCATATTTTTTTGTAAGCTGTAATAGTGATATACAAGCAATTTTTACTCTCAATTCTTTACACTTTCAATTCTCTCTTATTTACTGTATCAGTTGCTATGCCTCGTATCCCTGTGCATGTTCTTGTTCATGTTGTCCTATGTGCAAAACACGTCCCATTACTTTTTCATTTATCCTTTGTCCATGGGGGAAGAAATCAAAAGAGATCGTGGATTTTGTGGACGAAGAGTATAAACAGATGTTACGTGCCAAAGGAGCAGCAGCGAGAAACCAACCGCGTTATAGCCACAGCGAAGAATGGACGGGGCGTTTGGGGCTTTCCTAAGCGGCTTTCATGAACCCAAATGTAGTCAATTGTTTTGAGCTAGTCTGGGACCAATTTTGGCTGGCGTTTTAGGATCAGTAGGTACCTTGACTGGGCGAAGAAAGATCAAAATTATATGTTCTTCTAAGAGTGGTGATGCCACCCGAAAAAAAAAAATAGTGTTCATTGTTAAATAAATGTATTTCCTTTTCCTCAAAAAACACATATTTCTTCCAACTATCTTGTGCTAAAAAAAGTGCAAAAATAAAACCTGGGACCAATTGTGGCTGGCGTTTTAGGATCAGTAGGAAGCTTGATTGGGCGAAGAAGGATCATAATTGAATGTTGTTCTTCTAAGGGTGGAACCACCCAAAAAAACAAATAGTGTTCATTGCTTCTCCGGTTCTCCCAACTACTTGCTCAAAAAAATGCCAAAAATCTTCTGCCAACGAACAGTAAAAATCACCACCACTTTTTATTAGAGCCAGGTTTCGATCCTGGGACCTGTGGGTTATGGGCCCACCACGCTTCCGCTGCGCCACTCTGATTTTGCAACAACATCTACGACTTTAATATATTTATCCAATATTTGGCATCCCTGATCACGCACGAATTGTGTTGCTAATTAGCATGCAATGGACTTCTAGATCTTATAGGAAAAAAGAAAGAATAAAATCTGTAATTTTTTTTCCCTTGATCTTTATTTAAATTTTTAGCTTAATCTCACAATGTTTTATGTTTAATTAGTATTGCTGTCATTTGACATTTATTTACTCTATTTAGGTCCTAGAGGCAAAATTTTGAATATGAGTTCAATTTTTTTTTTTTTTTTGGCTTAATTTCTATTAAATGCTAATGGAAACATGCTACTCACACATTTATCCATTTATTCCGGTACAAATACTTGTAAACTTCTTTGGTCGAATTTGATGATATTTAAAACAAAAAAAAGAATGAAAGAGAAGATTTTAACATGCATTGGACTTCTAGATCTTATAGGAAAAAAGAAAGGATAAAAGCCGCAATTTTTTTTCCCTTGGCTTTTAGCTAAAATTTTACATTAATCTCACAATATTTTATTTCCACTATTGGGGTCCTTTGACATTTATTTACTTCCGTTGGGGTCCTAGAGGTAAAGTTTTGAGCATGAGTTCTTTTTTTCTTTTTTCACTTAATTTCTATTAAATGCTAATGGGAACATGCTACTCACACATCTATCTCCATTAATTTCGCTGCAAACACTTGTAAATTTCTTTGGTCGAATTAGATTTTTTATGAACTCATATAAGGGGTATGGGCCAGATGGTTTTCAGCCAAAATTTTTCAAATCCTATTGGGACATCATTGGCTCTGATATTGTTCAACTTATTCAGAGTGTCTGTCATACGGGCAGGTTTCCTTTAGACTTGCAGAAACTCTCGTCTGTCTCATCCCAAAAGGAAAACGCACTGACCAGATTACAAAATTCAAGCCTATCAGTTTATGTAATGTTTTGTTTAAACTCATTACTAAGGTATTGGTTAATAGATTGAGATCATTATTGCAGGATCTTATTAGTCCCTTGCAGGGAAGCTTTTTTCTAGGCCGAGGCACAACTGATGATATTATTATACCACAAGAAGTCATGAATACAATTCGGAGGACCAAAAGTAAGAAAGGTGTGATGGCTTTCAAAATAGATGTGGAGAAGACATATGATCGAGTGGATTGGAGATTTTTGAAGTCTACTCTTGTCGCTTTTGGTTTTCCCCCAACCACAGTCGAGCTCATTATGTATTGTGTTTCTAGTGCTTCCCTATCCATTTTGTGGAATGGGGAGAAATTGCTTGCAATTACCTACTATTACACCTACACGAGGACTTCGCCAAGGTGATCTATTATCTCCATATCTTTTTATTTTATGTATGGAACATCTTTCATTGCTTATTCATGACAGAGTTGAACAGAAGGAACGACACACAGCTAAATGTTCTCACCACGGCGCTGCTATTTCTCATCTCCTTTTTGCAGATGATGTCCTTTTGTTTTCTCAGGCAATGGTTAATCGAGCTAAAGTGGTGTTTGCAACTATTGATGCTTTTTGTCAAGCATCGGGCTTTAAAATCAATGAGGCAAAGTCTAAGGCCATTATGTCTCAGAGTGTGCCTACTAGTGTTGCCCAGGATATCAAACGTATTAGTTGTATCTTTTTTATTACTGATTTGGGCGGATATTTGGGAGTGCCCCTTATTCACCGCTGGCCCACTTGAGCCGCCTATTGCTATATTATTGAGCAAGTTAGACAGCATCTGTCTACTTGGAAGTCTCGCCTTCTGAATATGGCTGGACATCTTACTCTTGCACATAGTTGTTTGGCTTCCATTCCTATTCATTCTATGTAATCCATATGGCTCCCGGAATCCATTTGTGATGAGATAGACAAGTTAACGAGAAGGTTCATTTGGTCTTCAGACAATAATGGAGGAAGCATCCATCTGGTGAATAGGAATATTGTTACTTGTCCAAAGGAAAATGGAGGGCTGGGAAACCGAATTGGGATTTGTTGTGCAACAATGATCAATTCTGGGTCCAAGTCCTCAAAAACAAATCTTTGTCTTCTTTTGCGGGCTTGCTATGGTATGGGCCTTCTTCATCTTATACTTGGAGGGCTACTGTCAAAGTTATGATTTTTTGAAAGAAGGTTTTGGCCATCCGGTAGGTTCAGGTGATTCCATCTCTTTATGGTTTGATTGCTGGGCCAGTCCTCATCCTTTGGCTGCCATAGTACCAAATATTGCTCCGGATGATGCGCATCTCCGTGTTAGCAATATTATACAGGGTAGCAGATGGGATCTTGCAAGGTTGCAGACTCCTCTTTTGCATGATGTGGTTAATTGGATTAATGTTGTTTCACTTCCACGACACTCTGTTGGAATGGACTATGTTTCTTGGATGCCCAACCAATCGGGCTGCTACTCGACACACTCTACTTATCATTGGATGGTCCAAAATGATCGTTCACCTATATTATCTCTCTCTTGGAGGGCCTCATGGAAACTTAAAGTTCCAGAGAAGTTTAAAACTTTCCTCTGGTTAATATTCAATGGCCAGCTTCTCACAAACGCTGAACGGTGGAGGCGTGGACTCGCTAATGATCCTGTTTGTTCGAAGTGTGGTGTGGAGTGAGAATCTATGTTACATATTCTCAGAGACTGCTCCTTCGGCCGCTCTATTTGGTCATATTTGTACGATGGTATGCTCCCTCAAACCTTTCTCTCTTGCTCTATTGATGTGTGGTTCCACAATTTTCTTTGAGATTCACAGCATTCCTCCTACTTGAGCTGGCACGGTTTGATGTTTTCAAGTTGCTGTTGGTCCTCATGGATATTTCGGAATGAGTATATATCTCAAGGGAAATGGGCTGCTTTATCCTCGTACATCCAAAGAATCCATATTCTTCTCTCGGATGTTTGTGCAAGTTTTCTTCCTTCTGTTGGTGTTAATTCTTCTCATCTTAGAATAGTGTCATGGGCTCCCCCGCCTGTGAACACTATTAAAATCAATACTGATAGGAACTCTAAAGGCAACCCAAGTAGAGTCCGCTTTGGGGGTCTTGTGAGAGATGCATGGAAAGGCGGGTATATGAGGCGTGCAAGTTTCACTACTAATATGGCGACTGAATTGCTTGGCTCTAGACATGGTCTTGAGCTTGGTTGGGAACTTGGTTACAGAGTGATTCTCGAATCTGATTCACTTTAGGCTTTGTAGTTGATCACCAAATAGTTTAGTTAGACCCATCCTTTCTCTGGATTATTGAATGATATTAGGTGCTTTTGTGCTCAGCCATTAGTTGGTGATTCTCTAGCATATATTATGGGAGGCAAACTCATGCGCTGATTTTTTGACAAAGACAAACGTAAAGACAAACGTAAATCGTGATACTGATGACATTATTCTTCAACAGCCTTCTATTGGGATAATGTCTTTATTAGATGGAGACAGTTATAGTGTTGTCTTCCTTCGTAACTTGTTGACTTCTTTGTTTTTCTTATGTACCAAAAAAAATATAAAAAAAGAATGAAAGAGAAGATTAAGGAAAAAAATTCATTTCAAACAAAAAAAAAAAAAAGAATGAAAAGAAGATTAAGGAAAGAAAATAATTTAGGAAATTTAAAACAAAAAAAAAAAGAATGAAAAGAAGATTAAGGAAAGAAAATAATTTAGGAAATTTAAAACAAAAAAAAAAAGAATGAAAAGAAGATTAAGGAAAGAAAATAATTTAGGAAATTTAACATATTATTGACATATAAATTCAGTTTTGTCAAATATTACTTAAATTTTTATAGTTCTTATTAGAGCAAGGTTTCGATCCTGGGACCTGTGGGTTATGAGCCCATCACGCTTCCGCTGCGCCACTCTGATTTCATAATATTATTAACGACTTTAATTTATTTGTCCAATGTTTAGCGCTCTTCTGTACTATAGCAGAACCATAGGATAGAATGAGATATGGAATAATCACTTTGGATTTGTGTCGTTAACTAACATGCAAAGGACTTTTTAGATCTTATAGGAAAAAAGAAAGGACAAAAGCTGCAACGGTAAATCTTTCATTTCGAGTTATATATCATGGGTCAGGTGTCAGTGCAAAATAATTGAGGGCTTAAAAGTCTTAAGCCGTAATTTTTGTTTTCCTTGAACTTTAGCTAACTGTTTACATTAATCTTACAAACTATTGGGGTTCTTCGACATTTATTTACTTCTATTTAGGTCTTAGAGGTAAAGTTTTGAATATGAGATCAAAATTTTTTTTGCTTAATTTTGATTAAGTGCTAATGGAAACATGCTACTGACATATCTATCCATTAATTTGGGTGCAAATATTTGTAAACTTCTTTGGGCGAAGTAGATGAGATTTTTTAAAAAAAAAAAAAAAGAATGAAAGAGAAGATTAAGAAAAGAAAATAATTTAGGAAACCTGATACGTGATTGACATATATACTCAATCAACTTGCTTAATTATCGTTTCCGGACTTGATTTAAATCATTTTACCAAAAAATGTTGGACCAATTCCCATTGATACTCAAGCCCCACCTCCATCAAAAGCATAACGTACAAATCAAAATTTTCTCTCAAAAATTTTGCCAGCATTCAATTTTTGTAATTGAGCAATTATCTTAGAAAAAACCAACGATGTAGTCAAATAAATTGTTTGCCTGTTTTTCTTTCTTAACAATTTTGGATACGTTTAGTGCCCCACTCCTTTTGGGCCATTTTCTCTCTTTGTGTCTCATTCATCTTCCCCAAAATTTAAATAAAAGAAATATAAAGGAAAAAGACAATCGACCAAAAAAAAAATAAATAAAAAGGAAAAAGACATTGACACACCAACCCATTGAAAATGGCGGTGTTGATCAACATTCATCATGGTTTCGATCTTCCATATTGCGGCCGCATAGTTTGGTTATGGGAATATTTTTAAAGTCCTAAACTTTTAAATTTTTTTATATTTGAGTTTTAAATTTTTTTAACATTTCATTTGAATTCTAAATCTTTTAATTTTTTACTATGTCAGTCCTTTAAATTACGAAAAGTAGTCAATCTATTAATAAGTGAGTTTAATTTAATAAAAATCATTTAAAAAGGCTTAAATACATGAGTTAAATATTTTTTTCATCAACAAAATATGCATATTAAATATTTTTTTAATCAACAAATATACGAATTAAATAGGTAACATATATATTTTTTTATAAAAAAGACATTCAATTCATATATTTAATCTTTTTTAAATAATTTTTTATAAAATTAAAATTATTTTTTAATAGATTGATCACTTTTGTTAAACAGAGGGGCTAATTTGGTAGAAAATCAAAAAGTTTAGGACTCAAATAGAATGTCAAAAAGGTTTATGATTCAAACATAAAAAAACTTAAAGGTTTAAGATTAAAAAAATTCTTATCCCCTTTGGTTATCCGTGCACCATAATAAAAATTTTTAGAATTCCGGTAACCAAAAAAAAAAAATTTTTTAGAATTCCAATTTGAAAGTAACATGTGTACAATTTTGATTTGCGTTTCAAAAGAAGAAAAAAAAAATCCAATTATCATTATAGATGAGGTGAAAAAGTAATTGTTTATGTTTTATATGCATATTTTTCTACTAGCAATAATTTGAAGTATTATTTACTTAAAAAATTAATTTGCATATGTAAAATATATTTACATACATACGTACATCGGTTCAATTAACTAATAATAAAATTCTTTTTAATTAACTAAAATGTTAATTCAGTTCAATTCATTCAATTAACTAAATATTTTGGTTTTTAAAATACCCCTACATGATAATTTTTATAATCTCTTTTTTTTTTTTCCTTTAGAATTAATAGCCGAGTAGTTGGAAAATAGAGGAAGTCGAGTGAAGGATCTTAAATTTTTTTTTTAACGAAACTATTCTAGGTTGAGCAATAATTCATGATGATGCGGAGATATCAATGAGTTTTTTGTTGGAAAAAATTAGACTGCCCAGAATCAGGTATCTACCTGAATGTTTTTTTGTGCAATAAGATAGTGATTTTGTGCAATCAGACTGATATTTTATGCAACAAAAATAGCAGTTTTGTTGCACAAAATCACTGTCTTGTTGTATAAAAAAATATTCGGACAGATATCCGATTCTGGAGATGTAATAGCACTCTTTTTTGTTTTGTGGTTAGGAATATAATGATCAGAAATTTTTAAATGATCCCCGATTCCAAATCCTTTACCATTCTGACATGCCCGAAATAATCTCATAGGAAACTGCACCCAAAAAAAAAAAACATCTTAGGAACTCACTGAGCCTATATCTTTAAAATTGCAAACAACTAATTCTAACCTTTGCGAACTTTAAGGGCAAAAAAAAAAAAGCGTTGAGAATTTTGTTGACAACTGTCTGCTGAAAACTATTTAATGGTTTGCGGCAAATTCACTTGATTCAGCTAGCTTACGCAGGACATAATTCTTGAGGAATGGCGGACGACGTTGGAAGCAAATTTTGATCCATAAGATTCTTCTTTTTATTGATAATTCGGATCAAAAATTTATAATGCTTAAAATTAGGAATGGGATTGACGAATAAAATTTGTTTCCACAACCTTTTTCTGGTCCCAACCCCGGTAGGGTGTGAATATTGGCAATTTGTTTGGTCCCTGGTCCCTCTTTGTTGTCATATATTTAGGGACTTGGCAAAGGGTACCGACTCGAGGGAAGGGGCTGCTTACATGGTACGGGATGTGAGCCCAACCCTTTTTGACTTGGACACGGGTGTACGGATAAAAGAAATTGGTCAGAAGAAGTGTCAATAATACAACGATATTACTAATTTTTGCAACAAGATTGATAAAATATGGAACAAAAATCATCGCGTTATTTTTTGTTGCAGAAAAAATCAACGTTGTTACAAAAATAGTCTTTATTATTGTATTATTGACACTTCTTCTGTCCTCCTCTCTTTGACCGCCAATCTTTTTCCTTTTGGCTTCACAGAACCTCTTTTTTTTTTTTTTTTTTTTTTTTTTTTTTTTAATTTTTAACCAATCAAGCTGCCTAGTTGGCCACCGACTTGCAAAGTCAAGGACCGGTTACAAGTTCGACTTTTAGCTCCCTTCAAAAAATGTCATCAACTTTGTTAGTCGGAGAGTTGCGTATTTTCTGTAGTATTTTTGAACTTATTTTACTTTTTTTTTAATTAATATCTAACAGATTAATTATTAATTATTTTAAATATTTAAAAAGAACTAATTTTTTTATTTATAATAATAAATATATTATTAATTAATCTGTTAAATATTAATAAAAAAGAAACAGCAAACTCTTAAATGATCTCACAATATTTCGCGAGAGAGTTAAGGGTAGCAGTGGGAAAAGTCCGAGTACTTTTGCTCAGGTGGTTAAGACCAAAACTAAACTGAAACTGAAACCAGACCGGATTCAAATTGAAATAATAATGCATTGGCTGGGAATCGAAACTATTTAGTCAGAGCTATGTGCGTGAATGGTCCAATATAGAAGAACACGAAGAAGTGTCCAAACCTTGTAGCCATGTCAGTTCCTAGACGACGCGCGTGAATCTCGCGGAATGCGTTCCTCGTACCATTGCTTTAAAGCTTCCATTTCCATCCTACTTGTCTATATATAGCTCCTGTTCTCTCCTTTCTCCCACACGCAATTTATAGAATTTTGACAGAAAAAAGAAAAAAAAAACAACAATCTTCTCGACCCAATTGCTCGATTTTATGAGTCTTCTAACATCAAAAATTTAAATCTAGATTTTATTTTTCTGGGATCGCAATTAAAAAACTCTGAGATCAAATTCCTTTCTTTGGGCATTTCTCCTTTCAGGTTTGAGTCTTTTTTCACGTTATTGTTTATCTTCTTTTTTCGGTCCGTGTAATTAGATTCTCCTTTTTTTTTTTTTTATGTCATTAGAATTGCATTCCCATGAATAGATTATAATTTCCATTCTCCGGCTTATTTAATTCATATTTTGTGGATGCCATAGCTACTACTGGCTCTGAATTGTTCGAGATCATTGTAAATGGCGGACCCTCCACTGAAACTTCAAAAACCGCCGGGTTACAAGAACCCGGCGGACGGCTACAGACCCACCCCGAAGCCGCCGCCTCCTAGAAAGCCCATTATGCCTCCGTCGTTCCAGCCGAGGAGAAAACAACGCCGGGGTGGTTGTCGTGGCGGCTGTTGTCGGAGGTGCTGCTGCTGCAGCTTCATTATCATGCTCATCATCTGTCTCCTCATTGTGATCTGCGCCGGCCTCTTCTACCTCTGGTTCGACCCCAAACTCCCCGTTTTCCACCTCACGTCGTTCAAAGTCTCGGCCTTTAACGTCACGTCCAAGCTCGACGGCACGTATTTGAATGCAGTCACCTTGGCCAGGGTGGAGGTAAGGAACCCCAACCAGAAGTTGACGTACATTTACGGCGCATCCGACGTGGAGGTGACGGCCGGGAAGAACAAAGAGACGGCGTTGGGGACGACCCATCTGCCGGCGTTCACCCAAGAAAGCAAGAACACGACGAGCTTGAAGATCGAGTCCAGCGTGAAGGAGGAGGTGATCAATGGCGGGGTGGGGTCCAGGCTTTTGGACGAGTTCAGTAGCGGGAATTTGGTGGTGAACGTGGAAGTGAAGACGAGGGTGGGGCTAGGCGTGGCCGGCAATCTCAGGATTGGGATGTTGGATGTCCACGTGTTGTGCGCAGGGATAACTTTGAAGCAGATGGACGGTGGTCAGATGCCTGGTTGCGTCATTAACATGCTCAAATGGTAAGATTTCAATTCCGGAATTTCACTTCGATTATTTATTTCGATTTATAGATACGATAATCAGCATATCAAGCGATAGCGATGCATCTTTTTTTTATTAAAAAAAAAGTCAGGCGAATTTCATTTGTTAGCTTCGTGATTTCCTCCATTATATTAGATTATTAGTAGCCTTCTGTTTTGTGTTTGCTTAAATGGTAATATGTGGACCAATTTTAATGATTAAACCGAACCATATTGGTCTGATTAGCAATGTCAACATGAACCAATACGATCCAACAGTCCTTTTTAATGGGTCGATCTGTTAGCACATTTTCACAATATATGCACACAATCTTGTCACATTTTTTCCGGCGAGAAACTAATACAAGTTTGAGGAGAATTTATAATCTGCAGGCAGTTTTTCTATTTTTTTTTTAAATTCATTAATGATCCTGGTTGGTGAATTAATTGCGCTGATTTAAGATTGTTGCTTTTGGATGCAGGATAAATTTGCACTCATAGTTTCGACCGTTTGATGGCTGATGGTGGTAAATAGGTGGCCAATCTATATAGTCCAATACTATCAAATTTGATGGTGTTACAAGAGTTTGTTCGCATGCAAATAACTATACCCAAAACTGATTCTTGCTATTCTTGTCATGTCACTTTGGGAGAGAAAGGAAAAAAGGTGTCATCCACAGCCTTGCAAACGTGGGCCCAATTTCATATTTTCAATACTTTTGGGTGACCATATTGGGTTAAATTTGTTTATATGCATAATTATAGACGGTTGATTGATTTCAGTAATGCTCCTCTCGTTTCTTCTTTTTTTTTTTAATACTTTTCCTTTTCATATTTCTTCTACCATGTCTCTTATGTATTGAGGAATCTTCTTGTTGCGGTGGGCCTGGAAAAGAGGTTCTTGATTCCTGATTGAATTAACAAGCTGCCATACTTAATTACATGAACAGAAAATGCATAATAAACAAGATGAATCACTGGCAAAATGAAATGCATAGTAAGAGCTAGTGAAGATTTTGGGTACTAGGTATTAAAATAAGTTTTATTTTGGTCCGTAGGTATAAAAAAGGTTATTTGCTTAGCCATAAGGTACATTGCTCTTATTTGATCACCATTAGTGATCTTTTTTTTTTTTTCCCCTTCTTGAGTCCACCATTAGTAATCTTCTCTAAATGTGGGATAATTAGTAATTTTACAAACAATCTTTCATTTTTTTTTTCTATTTGTGTCTAAAGAACTTGTCAACAAAAATCATTTTCTTTGTTGATGTTTTCTTTATTACGATGCCTATATTTCGTTACAATGTCTACATTTCGTATCCCAATAAAATTACGTCACAGCAATTTATTTTTCCGAATATTTGAATATTAAAGATAATAAAAATCAACAAAAGGTTTCATTATTGGGAAAGCTTTGCTTGTTGGTGACTGGTCGGTCATCGTGGTCAAATCAAATTAGTTCATCAGTCAAATGTTCTTGGTAAATTACTTTTTGAAATAAAAAAATAAAATAAAAAATAAGGACAATACTTTATAAATTTTATTAAAAAAAAAAATACATTTGTTGCGATAAACAATAAGTTAGGCGACTATATGAGAAAGAGAAGAAAAAAATATTATGATAATAGTTAATGAGAATTATTAATTATTTTTAAAATTATGTAAAGCTAAACTCACATTTAATTTCATTCTATGATAAATTTTTTGTCTTTATTGATGGGAAAAAATAAAATTTAGAATTTTATTATCAAGTTTAAGGTTCTGATTTAAAAAAAATGTGTAATTTATGAAAAAATTAACAGCTATATTCGATTGGGTAATAATGAAGCTTTAATGAAAACAAAAAAAAAAAAAAAAAAAAAGTAAAAACTCTTTTCACCCCATGCAATGCAACTAATTTGGGCCCCGCCTTCGCCTTCGATTGTATAGTGTATTTCTCTGTTTCTACCCTTTATCTGTCAGCAGTGTTGGGTACGTCTTCATAGTTCATAGCTTATTCCAAAAGATGATTGTAATGGAAGATTGCGAGAAAAAAAAAAAAAACACTCAATTTTTCAGAAGAAAATATAATGTCTTTTTTTTTAGCTTTGTATTGTAATTAAAATGGCACAATGACATTCATCTGACTGGAAAAGGGCTTAAAAGCCTTAACCGTAGAAGAGGATTTCAATCATGAAATGCAGTTACGTAAATTTTATTATGCTTTAAGTTGAGATCTATTAAAACTTTTTCGAAAGAGGAATAACATTTGAAGGTTAAAAAAATTGGAACGTATATGAACTCAAAAATTAAAAAAAAATCTAATAAAATCAAATTAATACTTGATTTGATTAAAACCTCTAAATTAATATTTTTATCCGTCAAACTTTTTCTTGTCTTTATTATCCTCATTCAATGTGGGGAAGAAAACATCAAGGCAAATGTCCATCGATACTAAAAGCATCATGGAAAAATTGCTTTCATTGGTAATGCACAGTTGAATTGAGTATACACAAATAATCCAGCCCCAAATCAATTTCAGCAACAAACTTTATCAACATCAGCTATATTATCCTAACATGGAGTTTGCTATTTACTCTTTTTTTTTTTAATTTTTTTAGGTATCAAAAGATGACAATGAAAATATATAGACGGACTCTTTTTATGATAATAAAAATTCAGACTATAGTCCAGAACTTATTAAATAATTATACAATTAAAGAATATATTTGTATATTAGTGATAAACAGACTACTTAAGCAAGTGATAGACCAACTTTTGTAAAGTCATTTGATAGTTTTTAATAATGTTTTATTTTAAAATAACTCTTTTGTAATATAAGAGTTTACGCTTACAAATTCGAGATGAATCGAATTTTAAAGATGTAAACTATTATAATTAGAATTGAGGATATCAATATTTTTAATTCTAAAATTTTAAATTTTTTTACGTTTGAGTCATAAACTTTTTAAAATTTCATTTAAGTTCTAAACTTTTTGATTTTCTATTAAATCAGTGCATGTGTTTACCAAAAGTGATCAATCTATTAAAAAATGATTTTAACTTTATAAAAAATTATTTTAAAAAATATTAAATATATGAATTGAATATCTTTTCTATCAAAAATATGCATGTTACTTATTTAATTCGTATATTTTTTGATTAAACAAATATTTAATGTGTATATTTTGTTGATGAAAAAAATATTTAATTCATGTATTTAACATTTTTTAAATGATTTTTATTAAATTAAACTCATTTATTAATAGATTGACTACTTTTTGTAACTTAAAGGACTGATATAGTATGAAATGAAAAAGTTTATAACTCAAATGAAATGTCAAAAAGGTTTAAAATTCAAACGTAAAAAGACTTAAAAGTTTAAAACTAAAAATATGTGTATAACAAGAGAGACTCCATCAAAAGAAAAGGCAACATGGCAATATGGCTTTCATTTTTATTTTTTTTGAGTTGAATGGCAATGTTGCTTTCACTAGTTAAGCATAGTTGAATTGAATATACACAAATAATCCAGCCATAAATCAATTTCAGCAACAAGCTTCAGTAACATCATCTACGTTATCCCAACATGGAGTTTGCTATCTGCCCAAGATCTTCTCTTTTTCTTTTTCTCTTCTAATTTTGATGCTCGAACTTAGTTAAAGTCGATAGTAAATAAAATAAAAAAAAACTTGGATAAAGTTCTAGAAGTCTAGAACCATCGTAGTGAAGATTTGGTGATGGATTTGGGTAACAATTTTGAGTAATGCTCGCGTTGGCACCTAACAATTACCATTTAAAATTGAAAGATCGGAAAGAGATACATGCGTGACAACCAAGTGAATTTTTTTTTTTTTTTTAGATTTCAATTTATTTCACTGTTAACTTTTCAAATCCCATTCATGCATGTTTTGTTTGGATTGAAAATAAAAAATAAAAAAGAAAGAGAATATAAAATAGTACAGTAATGATGATGTTATAATTGATAAAAAGTAATGATTAAAAAGTTATAAGAAAGAAAATAAATAATAATTTGTGAGAGAAAAAGTAAAAATTAGTTATTTAGATTAATAAAAAATGAATAGAAAAGAATATGAATAGAAAGTAATTTTCTATTATTTTCTTTTTATACCCTTTTTTATGTATTGCCAAACAAAACATTAGTGTTAAACTTAAAAAAAAAACACATGCTTAGTGTGTTTAATTTGTATCCACTTTTTTAATAGACAATATGAAGTAGTATAAGTAATAATAAAATAATAATAAAATGATATAATTTGTTAAATAATTAATTTTTTTAAAAAATTAAATAAGTTATTAGCAAGAATTAAATATTTTAAATTACTTAATTATTTTATTATTATATAAAATTAAATTGTTAAACAATTTTTTTTAATACTACTGTAATTTTTAATGAAATTCAATTTCTTTAACGTAACTATTTATTGTAAAAGAAATAAAAACTACCTTTTCCTCCTTTTCTGGAAACAATATTTGTTTTACAATTTTAATTCAGGGGCAAAGACGGGAGTTGAGAATTACATTTAAAAGATGTTGACCAAAAAAAAAATAAATAAATAAAAACATTATTACGTGGATGAAAAAGATGACTTATAAAAATTTTTTTTTTACAATTAATTAATTTATTTACGTAATTAAATATTTAATTTTTATAAAAAAATAAATAAAACATACTTTCAAATTTTGTTATAATAATTTTGTCTCTCATTATACAAATAAGTCAACTAATTATATAAAAAAAATTTCTATCTCTTTTTTTATTTACAGTATTCCGTCCATCAAAATTTCTTCAAAAAAAAAAAAAAAAATTAACTTTGAAATTACCTGTCAGTAACTGACAAACACTTTTCACATTTAATATGCACACATTACGTTCATTGCTCTTTCTCTCTCTCCTGTCGCCTCCTTGTCCATCTCATCCAGTCCAGCTTCGTTCTCCGCTTTTCTCTCTCTATCTCTAATTTCTCTTTTTTTTTTTTTTCAAACTCTCTGTTTCTTCTGTCAACTTAATCGATCGGAGGCGATCTGCGGAGGGTTAGCCCATGGCTTCGAAGCGGATCTTGAAGGAGCTCAAGGATCTCCAGAAGGATCCTCCTACCTCTTGCAGCGCTGGTTTCTTTTCATTCTCTCTCTCTCTCTCTCTCTGTTTTTTTTTTTCTAATTTTTTTTCCCGAATTTTAAGGAAAAGGTGAAGTAGGTTTGATGTTCTGTTGCTGTCTATTGTTAGAAGATTCTTGTAAGCCTCGATCTATGTTCTTCCTGATTCTTAGATGTCTAGATCGCCCAGTAACTCCTAGTTAAAACATGCTAGCTTTTTTACTATTGAGCTGTTGGGCAATTTCTTTTTTTTTTTTTTGAATTTTTTTTATTGGCATCAAATTTTAAGGAGAGTTCTTGTCTTGGTAATGATCTAATTGTTTCTTGAGGGAAAGATTCAGACTTTATTTTTTCCAAAAAACAAAATTGCTGTTAATGGCTCAGAAGTTTTCTGTCTGAACAACTATTTTAAGTTAGGTTATGTCTGAATTCCTTTAAGAATTTGAGAATATCTGTTGGAAGTTGTTGAGAAAGAGTGATATATTTGGTGATACTGTGTCTCTGAGAAAATTTTGCTTTGGTCTTGGCAGGGCCAGTTGCAGAAGACATGTTTCACTGGCAAGCAACGATTATGGGTCCTGCTGACAGTCCTTATGCTGGGGGAGTTTTCTTAGTTACTATTCATTTTCCTCCCGACTATCCCTTTAAGCCACCAAAGGTGTCTTTTTTGTTTTTCTTTCGAAACTCCTCTCTTTTCTTCTTTTTTGTTGGTGGATTTTAGGTTATCTCACAGCCATATAAATTAGCTTTGACATTTTCAAGTACTCTTGTTTAAAATTTCAATTTAATGAATTTTAGTCAAGGGAGCTGGAAAGGATTCATCGTTTAGGCCAGGAGGATTGGAGGGTACCTTTTCAAGAGTCTCAATGGGAAAAAGAAAGAAAAACAGCTCACATCTAACTTAAAAAGACATTATGGTCTAAAAGAGGCGGATTTCTTGTCTTACAAAAAATGGTGCCTTTCAAAAGCCTCTGTATTTGCCTTAAGGAAACCAGTTCAACATCTAATCTACCATGAATTATGTCATTAAAATCGGTGTTTGCAGCATCACTGAAGGCCTAGACTATTCAATGCTCCTCATTGTGTTGTAGACTTGGGAAGGTATAGCAATAGGGAAAGCATGCAACTATCAGATTAATTGAATACGAAGCAAATTAAATATCATCACCGATAGAGCTTTCCTTGGGTTTCTTTTCGCTGCAGTTATAGACCTTGAGGGATGTAATTTCCATGTATAGACAGCATGTTATACTTTGATCTGTATAACCTTCATTGATTTCCTAATCTTAATTTTTTGCAGGTTGCATTCAGAACAAAGGTTTTTCACCCAAATATTAACAGCAATGGCAGTATTTGCCTTGACATTCTGAAGGAACAGTGGAGCCCGGCCTTAACAATATCTAAGGTTCTTTTCTTTCCCATTAAAATTTACTAATACGGAATGAATCTCTTAGACAACTAAGGAAGGTGCGAAAGAAATTGGTGAATTCAAATTCGCAGCCTTGACTTATTGCCCTAACCCTAACATAATCAACTTTCCAATATGGTTGGCTCAGCTATTCATTGCACAAATACAACTGGTTTTACATTTTCGGGAATTTTAGATATTGACTCGTGGTGAATAGAAGATTCTTCCCCCATCTACCCCACCCCAACAAAGACACTTTATTAACAAAAACCAGGGGAATACCCCACCTCGCCTTTCTTGTTTGAGTGAGGTCTTTGAAAACATGTGTTCATTTCTTTGTATGTGCAGAGTATGCACATACACTAGTTGTGTGATGGCATTGCATCCCTTATAGAAGTGTTAGTCGCCTTTCACCACTACAGGAGGAAGGGAACCTAAGTTTGCTTTGTAACTCCGTGGACTGATTTCTGCATTCATTTATGGGCAAATAGCAGTCTATTTCAGTAGATCAAATGGATGCAGGAAAAGCTTCTGACTTTGATGAAATGGAAACATCTATTTGCCATCTCTAGTCACCTAGTTCATGTCTTTCCTCCGTGTCTTCCATGAAGCAGTTGGATCTCTTCAAAATTGGGATATCACCTAAAAAAGAGCCGTGGTAAGATAGTCAAATAGGTGGGGAGAGGAAGTGAAGTTGTGTTTGAAGATGGTTTCGCCACTTTGTAGGGTGATGAACCAAATGCCTCTGTGAAGCATTGAATTTGGAAAATCTGTTGGATTCTAATCATAATACACATCATGATTTGCTCCTAACTTGCCAGAAATTTTTTTTTTTTTTGTTTTTCTTCTATCTGCCTGGTCTGTCTATACCATTTGTCTGTGATTGTTACCATATCTTAAATGGGTGGGAAAGGTTATTGTGCTGTGTTTCAGGTGTTGCTCTCCATATGTTCCCTGTTGACGGATCCAAACCCAGACGACCCCTTGGTGCCAGAAATTGCCCACATGTATAAGACAGACAGGGCCAAGTACGAGGCAACGGCCAGGAGCTGGACCCAGAAGTATGCCATGGGCTAACAGTGGGCTAATGTCCCATCCAGTGGAGGCGTTTGGAGGTCGTTATTCATTTGCAATTCCATGTACAAATGCTGTGTTGTTCGTGTCATTACTATGCTGTGGACTAGTGAAGAACCTTTCATGTGCAATGCCTCCCACAAACAATATTGTTGTAGGTTGTTGGTATGGAAGCTCGCTTGAACTGTAAGAGAATTCTTCTAGTTGGTGTCTACCCTATGTTCTCCATATCCCTTAATGTTTAGACTGTTTGACGTCAACTTTCTATCTTCATGTTCATAAGAAATTCTTCTGTGCTATTTTTACGATTTTCGTCGAACTGGGATGGGTTAAGTTGTTGAAAAGGAAAGAAAAGTTCGCAGCATGTGCCAGAAGATCAGGATATTAGAGCGACCTCGGAGCTGATGTTTGACTATTCTGCGTACTCGAGTGTAATGAAATGCAATGGCAATCATGGCCACAAATTTTCTGGCTCATCACTGCTTTAATTTTACCCTACATGTCCAACGTCAATGTCAGGTACCCCTGCCCCGGGTGCCTTCATGGTTCACATTTCTTCTACCAAAAAATCTTTCCCCTTTTCATAACTTACAGATTTTTATAATTGATGTGTTTAAAATGATATGTTTTTCTTCTTTAAACACCGGAGATAAATCAAATGCTTATAAGATGACGCCTTTGGGGTGTCAATCCTTACATTTGTATTTACAGTATCTATGACCAGCAGCCCTTTGAGCATCTGCTGGAGTAGTAGCATGAATCAGCGGCCCTTAAACATTGTATCTGTTTGAAGCCCTTAATGGTGCAACTTTTCCTTTGTGGGGAGTTGGAAAATATTTGGAAAAAGACGGAAGTTGCTGTTTTCTTTGTGGGGATAGATCACAAGCGAAGAGAGGAGATTTATGCGGTATTGGGACAAATCAAAGTACGCGAATTTGGGTATTTATAGCTTTGCTGGGCAGATTAGTGGGGAAAATTGAATGACCCTATGTTCGAAAATTATTCTGTTTCTGTGTTCATGAGGTGTACAAATCCTTGTTTTAGACAGTTCAGATCAGAGTCTTAGAGAGTAGCTTTTGGATTCCTGAACAGTGAATCAAGAAATCAACGATCTTTGTTGTTCCTGATATTTTCCTCGGCTTCCTACTTATTTTTAGGCAGCCTTGTACATCGTTTCACCTAAGCCACCACTCTACTACATTCATAAGATGCCAGGAAGACATTCATCATTTCTTCATCGGCAGAACAAATTTTGTAGTGGGTTTTGTAATCAAAGGAGCTGTATATTTTACACATTCACGCACGGGCGCCACCTCTCCCTCAAAAAACACAGCCACAAGGTTGTCCGCCGAAAGCATGTTAATTTACTAGCATTGGGAGCGAATAAAGGCCTTTTTGTTTTCATTAAAAAAAGTTCAGTGATAGGAGAGTATTCTATCCCAAGTAAGGTTGTCAGAAACGAACCGGTCAGTAAATCTAAAAGTTGAGAGGTTCAAAATTCGACCGATAAAATTACAGTTAAACCGGTAAAATCGGTATTTAATATTAAATATATAAAAATTAAATTTTTATATAATTTATATAATTATATAAAATGTTATATTATATAAGAATGATAATAAATATTTAAAATAAAGTGTATTTTAAGAATTATATTAATATTTACATACATTAAAAATATTACAATTAGTATATTTAACAAAATATAATTTATAAAAAATTAATTGAAAAAATAATATTTATAAATAGTGATTAAATATTATTTTTTAAAATTGAAAGATTAAATTGAAAATTTTAATCAATTGAAGACTAAATTAAAATTTTTAATTAAAATTAGAATTTTAATTATAATTTAGATAAAGTTTTGGGTCAAATTATAATTTAAAATTTTTTAGTTTAAACTAAATCGGTTCAACTGGTTCGGTTTTTTGCCAATTTTTCCGATTTTTGACAGATTTTTCTGAGTTTTGATCTATTTTTTCGGTCCGGTCCTAATTCAATTTTTAAGTTTGAACTAGACCGAATTTAAGACTGATTCTTAATTTTTTTAGTTGAACCGATCGGTTCGCTCTGGTTCTTACTTCATTGATCCCAAGGCCATGGACTATTAAAAATTTATAATGAAATTTAGGTATAACTTATATACAAAATAACTCTATTAATAGTTTTAACACAAAATAAAACACACCAATAATTAAATCTTTAATCACTCAACCGACCTTTTTGGAGCAATAATAGCCGATTCTAGATACCTTGAAAATGACGCCAAAGAAAAAGAGGAAAATGACGCCATAGGCTAATAGAAACATGCCACGTAGCCCAATTTTTCGCCGAACTACCAATAATTTTTATTTGAGGAACGCCAACTACCGTACTGAAAGGTAATTGTTATATTTCTAAATAAAATATTATTTAAAAAATTATTTAAATGTGATAGATTGTATTTAATTTATAATTATTTTAATTTTAAATATAATTAAAAATAATAATTATTATTTAATAAATTTGATCAGTTATATTCAATTTTTTGAGTTGCTTTCTATCTGAAATTCCAATTATTTTGCATATTGAAAATCCACTGCCCCACCACAATTGCATCCTAACAATAACTATAAAGAAATCGTCCTGAGAAGAAATTACAGTGAATTCTAATGTTATAAACTGAGAGTGAGAGATTTATTAAAAATAGAAAATTACTCTACGGATCTTTTAATAATTCTAATTCAAAGAATTCGGTTTTTGACTGGTTCGACTTGAATTTGAATATGGTTAATGATGATAATGAATAATAATAAAGCCGAGTCCCATAATTTTCATTTATTGAAGAGAATCAAAAGCTGTTACTCTCATTTGGTCCGAAACTCCGAATCAGAATATTATTCAACCAAAGGAAGGTGTTGGGGTTATGGGTGAAAATGATTGTATAGTTTCAGCAAACATTCTATTTGCAGTTAATTCTTGCAATGCCAATTGTGAGGCAACAAAATAATCACTGCAGTTCAGAAATAAAATTTCTGAAGCCCTTCCGCCCGGCTAATGCCAGCAAGTTATATAGGTCTTTTTATTAACTTTCACACCGAGATGTTTCATGTCACCCAGGAGTGACCGACTTGCTATCTTTTCCCTCAAAAATTTATTATTTATTTGGAAATTTGGAGAGATACACCTAATTCCCATTGATTAAGGAATATTGCTATAACTGACTGTACCGATTAGCGGCCTTGTAGCTTACTTTTAAATTGGCATAAGTGGACATAAGGTTCATCCAACGACATTTTTTTTGATTCAATTATTTTATGACACACATCAATGTGTGCCTACACCAATATTGTTAAAACCGGTTCGGACCGATCGGTCTGACCGGTTCAACCGGTGACCTGCCAAAGATCCGGGCCGGTTTATGGCTACAGTTACCCCTTAACTCGGACCGGTCAAAACCGGTTTGAACCGGTCAAAACCGGTGAAAACCGGACCCGGTTCAACCGATTCAAACCGAGTATAAAAGTTTTATAATTTATAATTTGATCTCAATATTTATTTAAATTATAATTTGAGTTTTAAATTTAATTAAAATTTTTAATTTAGTTCTAAATTTATCAAAACTTTCAATTTAGTCCTAAATTTATCAAAATTTTCAATTTAATCCTTAAAAAATAAAAAAGTAATATTTAATAATCATGTATAAGTATTATTTTTATAAATATATATATTAATAAATACCGGTTCAAATACTGATTCGATCGGTTGAACTTTGACCCACTAATATTTCCGGTTCGATGACCGGTCCGGTTCTGACAACCTTGGCCTACACCGATCTCAATAAAGATGAGCTATATAATTTTTTTCTTAGTTTAGCTAGAATAGAATGTCAAAAAAAGAAAAGAATGTTTGCATTTTGTGTATGCAACACACAAGTCCGGCCAAATACGGGATCTCCACACATGGTGCCTAATAAAACGCTTTACAATGTCTTTTGTTTCTTTTGTCTGTTGTTATCGAGTTGGAAAAAGAAAATTTGATGCAACCTAATTAGTTTATGATACAATAGTATTTGAGACACGACATTTTGATGTTACTTACAAAATATAACCCAAAAAAAAAAAAGAGTACAATATATAATTGGAAATTACTGGGAATATGCGGAACTTTGTATCATTTGTGGGATTTTTGTTTTTTTTGTTTTGTGTTTTAACTTGCAATAGAAAAAGAAATCAAAAACACAGAAACACTCTGAAGGCAAAAACAATTACCCACCCTTAGGTGACAGCCGACTGCATCTTGATGTACTTACTATGACATTTTTGTTTTGATATTCATTACGTAGCTTAATTTAAGGCAGTAATAAAATAATCCTGTAGTTTATCAAATATTCACTAAAAATTTATCTATTTTTTTTTTAAATTTCAGTTATCAAATAATCTATATCATTTTATTATTATTTATTGTTATATAAATGTTACTACCGACTATTTTCCTTTTGTTTTATGGAAAAGCTTGCATATCTTTCATGGAATGCTATGTGTACAGAATTTTATCAAGCAACTCATGAGCTTTAATTAGGTTTTGCTTTTAGGTGATGAGTTGATAACGATGCCAAATAAGAAAGTTTTGTCATATGTAAGTGACGACGCACATTTGTTCCAAGCGAAGGCATTTCCTGTCTTTGTTAAGTTCGGATCCTAGTCTCTTTCACTAGAAGATGACATATGCGATCTCTCAGCCTTGTAAACTTGTTTTGTTTTTTTTTTTTTGTTTTTGTTTTTGTTTTTTTTTTCTTGAACTTCTTTATATCTTTTATCAGTCATTTACTGCATTTTGGTCGTTATTGAGTTCGTCCGGTCTGGTTGCCTGGTTGTGATTCTTAGGTAGAATCTGAGAGTTTTGGTTCTAGATACGGGAAAGAACTAGTGGTTGCTGGTTCTAACATCTAATCCAGTTATGATTTCAATTTAGTTAAGGTTTAGCTGTCGGTTTCAGTCTGTCAATTCCATTCAACTTGGTTCGGTTGAGTTTAATTTTTTTTGGGAGTTTTTTTTTTTTTTTTCCTGATGCCAAGAAATCAAAATAAAAGAAAAACAAAATTGGGAAAAAGAATACACAGGAAAGTGAAAAAAAATCCTCCCTAATTCTGCCTTCTCTTGGCACTGCCACTCTAATTAGATCCGCATGAAAAAAAGCCTCAATACCTGGAGAAGTATTCCCAACCTGAAAGGGAGCACCAAAATTTAACCGACATTAGACATGAAGTTTGCACAGAAATTTACTTTTATCAAAATATGTTAAAATATACTGCAAGTGACATGTTTAAGAATTGCGCATCAAGGTCAAGCACTCAAAAATAATAGGATGAAACAAATCTAATTCTTAATCATTTTTAGTGAATTTTTAAAAACTTAGCATAGAATCAGTCTCAGTAACAACCAATCAAATATCTTGTTCTTAGGTAATTTTAAAAGCCATATAGATAGTACGCAGCTCCGCACCAATAGCCATAAAAACTCCCATTGAACCAGAAAACTCTAGTGGCCAAATTCATCCCACACAACACACACAACACCACCAAAGCAAGCAAGGCTAGTAGCTCCTTTCGCACACCCGTGCGACATTAATTTTGATAATGCCGTGTGTTGGAGCACATCTATATATCTATTTCTATATTTATGTGTCAGGTGACACGCTTTTTCTTCCATTTTAACTCATTTTGAGCATAAAATGATTCATTTTCTATATGATTTCCACCGTAGTTATTGTTACTTAATGACCCCTTTTCACAAATACGGGCATAGCGACTACCTGTTAGTATTCTAACAATCCATTCATCTTCTAATAAATAAAATTATTAATGATTCCTACTCATAAACTTTTGGATTACCCCACTCTCTTCATGTATCCATCTCTACTCATTTGCTGGCTCTTATATTTTTGGAGATCATTCGTCTCCTCTTTGCATGTTGTCTCTTTTATGAGCACACAAAAAATCCAAGAAAAATCATATTAATGTTTCAACACTTTTAACTGATTTGACAAGGCGTTGTAGACATTTATGTGATGTAAATTTCAAATTTGTGCTTTTCATATGTTCACATCTAATATAATTTTTTAAAATAAGATCATTTGTTTTGTCAATTTATGTTATGAAAAACTTGTAAATAGTTATAAATATGAAAGAATATTATGATAAATACAAAAGATAAATCTTATATGTAAAATATAAATAAAACTATACTAATAATAATGAAAATCATATAATAATGATTATAATAATAAACAATTTAATTATACATTATAATGGCATTAAGGATTTAAAAATTAGGATAATAATTATCATATCATATCTATATGTAAGTATATAAAGTCAAAATAGACAAAAAATCTCAGATTTTCTCTCTCTAACATGTGGCAAATTCTCATAAATTTGTAAATTATAAATAATATTAAAATATTTTATAATTATAAAAATTCTATTACAATCAAAATTATAATTCTATGCAAATTTAATTGTAATTAAATAAGAATTCTATTGATTTATATATTCCTACTTTGACTATAATTAAATCTTTATAACTATAAAATTTTCTAATTCTCAAATCCTCCTTTTTAAAAAAATTTATTAAATTTACTTATCTTTTTTTTAAAAAAAGAAACGAGAACTACACTAAAATTTTTTTAAAATAAAAAAATAAAACAAAATAAAACTCAACTTCCAACTCTTTCTTTTTCCTGAAAAAGAAAAAAATCCTTTTTATTTTTTTAAAGAATTTTATTTTCTTAAAAAAGTTTAAAATATCCCTAAAAAAATAATACTCAAAATTAATTTTTTTTTGTTTTTTATTTTTTTAAAAATAAATTAAAAATAAATTAATCAAAAAATAGGATTAAATCTGTGTATCGCGCGAGTCTATCACTAGTATAAAATATAATAACGGAAGTTTAGAAAATATTCACACGCTTACGTGTCAGTTTCTGGTGTTAGAATTTTTAAAAGCTCAATTTTTGATATTTTTAATTTTTTAATTTGATAAAACTCAACAATTATAATTTTTCTTAGTGTTCTAATAAAATTAAGATTTTAATAATTGTAGCATTTTTTAATATTCTATTAAAATTTGAACTTTAGTTTTAATATCAACATCATTCAGTTTTCTTTTTCACATTATAAAAAGCTATTAGTATTCTTTATTTGCATTATTAGTTACAAAATAATTACAGAAAGTGTTTCAGAGGTAGCAGTACTTGAATTCATCACTTTGCTTATATCTTTTTCTCTCACAAGTTTGTCGTATTTTGCACAAAATAATTGCTTTTTTCTAGGCTTTTTATTTGTGTTAACTCTTACATTTAGAATTGTAATTTTAATAGATTTTAGAATTATTATATACATGCAGTTTTCTTTTTTACATTATAAAAGTACAATTATCCTTTACTTACATTATTAATCTTTGCTTTCTTTTAAATAAATTCAAATCAAAATTAGTGCTTAAAATTAATTAGAGTTATTTCTATTATTTTCTTTTCTTATTATAGCTTTTCTGTTATGTTTTCATGGGTGGCATCAAGTTTCTTACATGAGGATGTCAAAACTGTATGCTTCAATAAACTACCTGATCTGTGTGTAGTGGTATGCGAAAGTCGATTAGTACAATATAATTTATTCCATTCAACTTTTTGTAGCAATTTGTATATCTCAATTAGTTTCTATTAATTACTATTATTATTATTATTATTATGGAATCAATCACGACTGTCTATTGCGTATTTTCTTCAAATTCATGGTTGGAATGGTGCTTAGAGTTGATGATGCTGATATAGCTTAACCAGTCATGCTATTATGCATCGGAGAGGGTTGCCAACGCATTGGACGGCTAGATTTCGGGGAGTAGAACTAAAGCTATTGGTTAGTCCTTCTAACCTATCTTCCTTATGCCAACGATTAGTCCTATCTTTTGTGCATAACCGCTTGCAAACTCAGTATAGGAGTCCAATCACACGATTAGTCCCATCTTTTTTGTTTATATTTTTCTTTTTCATGACATCGGTTATTCTGTTTGCTGCAACATTAATTGTTGTGAGAAGTGTTTTCTACTTTGATAGGCATGAATCTCTGAAGATAATGTTCTGACAGTTATTGCTATCAAACTATCAATTAAGTTGGTATTGTTGTTTGTATACGTTTGGAACTCATTTAATACAAATTTGCATAATTAATAAAAATAAAGAAAATTAAATAAAAAAACTACTCCTAAATTCTTCTTCTTTTTTCTTGGAGAGGGATTTTTCTTCATATATTTTTTACCAATAAAATCATTACTCAAAATTAGATTTTTTTATTTTTTCTTTTTACACAAAAAAAATTCTTTCATATAGATAATAACTCACGCATCGCGTGGACCTGTTACTAGTATTACTTATAATAATAATTACTATTATTATAATACAAAAAATTATATTTTTTAGAAAATATTAATATAAAATACTTGCTAATAATAATAACAACAACAACAACAACAACAACAACAAAAAAGCATAAAATGAATATATCAAATCTAAAATAAAAATAATTACATAAAAATTATCAATTCTAATTAATAATTAATAATATAAAATACATATTAAAAATAATAATAATATAATTAATATTAGTTATTATTGTTATTATTATTATTCAGAGAATATTAACATAAAATTCATATTATTATTATTACTATTACTACTGGTAGATAAATTGTTGATGGTAATATATTTACAATTTTATTTCGATAGTAATTTTAATATTATATTTTTTTTAATTCATAATTTTTAATTTTAATTTAATATTATATTTGATACTTATCAAGTTTTTGAACTGAAACAAATAATAACAAAGGGCATCTGATTTCAATTCCAACATAAACGAAATAAAGTTTTAAAATCAATTATTCCGTTTCCAATTCCACTTATTTTTCATTCTTATTTCGATTCCAAACCAGAAACAAAACGGCCCCTTAATCATTTTAGGAATGATCTTATGTGCAAGGAGCAAATCACGCTTAGGTAAATTGGTGGTCAACAACGTCATATCATTTATCAAAATTGCTATAAATATTTGAAGAGCAATTTTAGGAAATTAGTGCCATAATTCATGGTATTAATCGTCTTCTATATGACGTTGAATTTCCTTTTTTTCAAATAGTTTAAAAGAAATCTCTCCCACTCATTCAACGGACACTTTCCAGGAGTAATTTAGGAGTAAATTTTAGAAAATAGTCTAACAAATATCTAGAATTGTTAAAGAATTTTAAGAATGATTTTATAAGAAAAAAGCAAATCAGGTTTAGATACCAGAATTAAAATTCAATTTCATGTTTGGTCAAACACCGTTGTCTCTATTCATTAAAACAAACAAAATTTAATAGAAATGCAGTAAGAGTAACGCGGTAGGAGTGTGATAATGTAGCGTAATTTGTAAAAAACTTATTAAATCTTAAAAAAAAAAAAAACACTATTGGATGAAATGCTCATCCCCTCAAACACGGTATACATGTCCTCTACATAGTCTTAGAATTCCCGAATTTTTCAATTTCGACAGAACCGTAACCTGTCATCGGTTACAGTTCTAGCCAGAACCAGAGAGGTCAGTCCGGTTTACTATTCTGTTTGACCCGGTCTGACTCCGGTCAGGAAAGGTCCGGTCTACCTACGCAGGCAACTGGCTAATCCCAATGGAAATTAGCTATAGGAAATTTTAGTTTGTAGACTTTGGACGTAAGTGTGAGGCAGAACGATAGGAAATTTTATTTAGTGGACTTAATTACGTGAATTATTTATTCTTTCATTTTAAAAATTAATATATTTCAGTCATTTTACAGTGCATTATATTATGCTCATATTTCAATTATATGTGAGCACTCATGTATAGCACGAAATCTATATTATTAAACATCTGAATCTCACATTATACATTAAAGAATGTTTAATAATAAAATTTTCAAGATATTCATCATTATTATCCATTATATGTTCATACTTTCTCACCAAATCGGACTTTACTCGGTAATCTTTAGAGAAAGAGTCACAAAAACCATTGGAATCTAATATTCCCAACCAAAAAAAAAAAAAAAAGCATAAAGAGTCCAATCGACCTTTTCATAGTTTATCATGTATCAAAACATATATATCCACATGGCGAACAATGGCAGCTCTCGCTGAATTAGACAAGTAAAATAAAACTACTCCAATGTATTGCAACTCCCCAAGAAAGAGAGGGGGAGGGGGGAAAAAAAAATCAAAAGAAGCCGTAGGAGGAAGCGTCGAGTGGGTGAATGAGGTAAGTAAGCACCAGAGCAACGAGCATCAGTACATACGCAATCCCCTGGTCGATCGATGTCCCTGAAATTGCAAATATAATTTTATCAAAATCTTTCAGGCAATTGTGGGACAAAAAAAACAGTAAAATTTAATAATCGACTGTTTAGTTCAGCAAGTCTACGATCTTGTGTTAAAACGGGAGTTGGGAATTTGACTCTGCCTCTCTTGTATAAAAAAAGAGAAGTGGAGCTAACTAAAATGTGTTTTGAATATGGAGCATTGGTGGAGGAAACAAGGAAGAGAACAAGTAAGAAGGAAGAGGAGAAAAACAAGGGTAGATCTATGAACAAAAAGAAAGAGAGATCGTTAGCCGTAGCTCGTGTGGTTTGGGTAGTTACCCCCACCACGCCAAGCGGGGGTTCAAACCCTCGTCAGGCCCACATCCCCCATTTTCCAATGCTTAAGTTAAGCTCTTTGGCCGCTAGGCCAAATAACACAAAAAAAAAAACAAAACAAAACAAAAACAATGGTGAAAAAAAAAAAAAAAAAAGGTAAAATAAAATACAAAGATGAATACTACGAACCGTCGCTGGTAGGTCTAGGTGCTGGGGCAGGAGCCTGGGCCTCCGCAGAAGGCGAGAGAATGGAGAAAAGCAGGGTGAAAATAGCCGAAACTGCAACAGAAGTCCGAGAAGAGGCACTTCCTGCCATATTTCTCTTTCTTTTATTTCTTAAAAAACAATCAACCAGAATGATTCAGAGAGACGATAGGAGCAGCTGAGAGCAATAAGATGTGCTCGTATTGAGAGAGAGATAGAGAGAGAGAGAGAGAGAGAATGAGGCGAAAGAAAGATTGGAGAATGGGGAAATGGGCAGACAGGCCACTACAGGCATGTTATGTGGGGTTGGGGTGCAAGTCTGTATATAGTAGTTGAGTCCCACTATAGTTAGATTGTGGGGTCTACTTTTCCTTTTTTTTTTTTTTTTTTTTTGAAGAATTGTATTATTAGGATTCACAATTTGATGAACTCATTCGGAGCCAATTAGATTTTATATTATATGTAAAATACTTTATATACTTTTATTATATTTTGTATGATATAAAGATATTTGTATTAATATTTATTATGTTACTATAAAGTTTTCATTATATATTACAAATTGTAGTATAAAATATTTTACTCATAAAAAATTTATTATCTAAAGAATTCATCTTTGAAAAGTATATTTTTTATTTTTTAATTATGACACCATGTCCTTGTGAGTCTCCTACTCTCACAATTGTTTTCCCTTTGGTTTAATAAATCGAAAAACTCTCAGAAAAAATTGTGTTCATCATATATTATAATAGATTGAAGTTTTATATCAAATTTATATAAAAAAATAAATACATTTTATAGTACTTAATAAAAGAAAAATTGTATTAACCATCTAGTTATGATCTTTCATCAGTTTTCTCAGTATTATTTTGTAACAGAAAAGTATTTGAAGCTTTCTACGATCACCTTCAATTATTAATTTATTTTTTTTAATGTGCTTCAATTATTTTATTTTTATTTATTAATCATTCATTAAAAAAAAAAAGGTACGTTTGTTTTGGTACGCTAACAAAACAAAAGTTTTGGTACAGCCTGTCAGCGACTTAGCGGTGTTTTCGCGAGAGGCTCATTCATTCTCCTTTTGTCGCCAGTGGTGTTTGTTGCTGCTGCTGTAAAGCACCTAACGGCTATATTCAACAATCATAATTCGTTGATTTACCATTGGGAAAAATTATATAACCAAAAGAAAATTGTTCAAAAAAATTTTTAGAATACGAGTAGTTAAAAATTATTTATAATCAGTTGAATTTATTATACAAAAAAATAATAATAATTTTTTTAATTATATTTATAATTAAGACAGTTATATAATGAATCTAAGTATTATAAAATTTTTTTTTGACAAATTTCTTCCGGTATCTGTTTGCCCTTTCTATTTGGGGGTAGCTTTCTGATATTTTCGACGGGATTGAGTGCACTATTGGGTTTTAACTTTTTTTTTTTTTAAGCACACTGTTGGGTTTTACTCCAAAGTTCAAACAGTAGACTTGGGATTTCAAAATTTCGATATGGCTCTAATTTGAATGTTAACGGTTTTGTTTCGTAAATCATTATGAAAGACATTTCAAACTGGGGATATTTAGATATTTAATAAAAATTTTGATTTAGAATTCAAATTTCCACAATTTAATCCATCTCTCATTGGAATTTTCCACGGAAGAGAAAAACGACAAAAAAAAAAAAACGATTAGACGCAAAAACGGGGAATTTAACACTTCATTGCAACTTGCAAATTTTCAACGGTAACATGCTGGTGGACCCTAGCGTGCTGGGCAAATCAATGCTAACTTTTTAACTTATTACTGCAATAAAAAGTATTTGGTGAGAATTTTTTTTAATAAGATTAAAATAGTATATATAATTAAATAATTAAAATTAAAAAAATTATTAATCTGTTAAATATTATTAAATAAATTACATAATTATTTTAATTTTATTTAAAGTTAAATTGTGTGAGTAAAATTCTATTATAATTCGGCAATTAAGACCAACAAACTTTGTCTGCAAATAATGCAAGCCAACGGAGTCTGCAAAGTTTGAATTGAGGCCCTCTGCGTACCAATATTTATTAAGACAGTACACACAAGAGAGTGACAAATTAATTTTTTTTATTTTTAGTTTCATTTATTTATAACAACAAATGAGATATAATTGATCAACATTTCTTGTGCCTCTAACATAACTTAATAACTGTTGTCAACAAGTATTTTCCTTTCAAATTTGGTAACCAGCGGCGAAAAAAAAAAAAAGGGTGCCAGCTTTGGCTTTCACTGGGACAATTGGACTCTTGTCTTGGCAAGGAGAAGACGCCAAGTCCAGAAACGCAGAACCGTTAGGTCCGCAAAGTTCCCTAATCATGCTTCCAGGGACAAAGAGTACAACATGCGCCTGTCGCTAAACAGCTGGGCCTATAAACAGTCGCATGCCGTATGCACTACTGCGCCTTGCATATCATATAATGAAGCCTTCAAGCTCAATTTCAAATTCATTGTCCAGTCAAAAAGGTTTCAGTCAATTATTTTGCTTAAGAAAACGACAGAACGGAACGGAAAATGTCTCTCCTGCCGGGTTCCATATTAAACACGCAAAATATTAGTAATTTTATTTAAATATTTTTAAAATAATAATACAGTAATAAAAATTATTAGATGATTAAATTTATAAAAAAAAAATAGATAAATTATTACGTGTTATTGAATAGGAATAAATATTTACTTATTATTATTTATTAGAAGTAATTTATTATTACTCTTGAAAGCCACCAAAAGGATGGGCAGAGCAGGCCAGCCAACCCTCATGTTGCAACTGACTAACAGGGTCTTGACATTTTGAAGTTTCTTTTCTCTAAAGTTTTACCATACGGCATAATTTAAAAAAATATTAAAATAATTATATAATTTATCTAATAATATTTAATGATATAATTTTTTTATTTTTTTAATCTAGCCATCCAGTAGCTCTTATTATTTTAGTGTTATTGGTGCTACAAAAGGAATACTATATAGTATTTCCGTTTTTTTTTTTTTTGTCCTTTGAATCTTGTAATCCAACGGTTAGAAATAGAAGAGTTGAGGTCAAGGATGCAGAATTAAATATGCCTTATGCGGTTGAGGCACACTGCATTAATCATTTTAATTAAGTTGAAAGCCTTTGATGTGTAGATTTTTTTTTTTTTTTTGTGAGCAAGACATGTAGAAGTTAAATGCTGCAAGCGGCTAACTTGTTCGGTAAAATGCAAGTTATTGCAGAACGAATTGTTTATTGGCCAATTCAAAAGCATCATTCGTTCTCAGCTTATGGTGTACGCTGTGACGCAAAATTGATCAAAGAAATGAAATTTATTAAAATCATATTCCATGAATATGAAAGGGAACCTCCCAGCCCATAAAAAAAACCAAATTAAGAACTACAACAACAAGCAGTAAGCCACCTGCACAGCTAAAAGCACCACATCTCGTAATTGGGAATTGATAAATTCAATAACAAATTCCACAATTTCCTCAACTCATACAGGATCACCGCAAAGTCCCTTAGCCGTTAGCAGGACGAACGCCACACCACGTGTGGACACTGTTGGAACTTGGAAATTGGAATATTTCGAAACAATCATTGATGGGACCACGCAACATGCCTGCACATGCCTTATTCATGGATCTTAGGCGACATGGGACTTAAAAATCACAACAGTTTTCTCCTTTTATTTTTTTTAATATTATAAAAATATATTATTAAAAGCGTCAGTCATCCACTCCTTAAACTAGGATCAAGATAATTCTTATTTGTTAAAATTTTATTCAACAATTTTTAAAGGATCGATTTACTTTTCGAACACTAATAAAATTGAGTACGACTCCGTAACTATAGTCCAGATGAGCAAACCTTTTTTGTCACTTAAATTCAGGCAAGCGAGCTTTCTCTCAACGCTGCGCATCACTGTTTACACTTCCCCAACATATGTTAGTCATGGGAGAGCGCATGCACAGAGACTCAAATTCAAGATTCATAATATAAAAATATATTAATTTATCGCTGATCCACTATATCAAATAGTAACAATTTTTTCCTGTCAAGTAATTGTTTTCCTTTTTGTATTGGTCTCATTGCAAATAACGGTCAAAGTTTTTGGACTGAGGATTCAGCCTTGGTCAAGCTCATCAGCAATAAAACATTAATATTTTATAAAACAAAAATTCAATTTTTCCTGTCAAAAAGTGACAAGCTGTGTAAATTACCGCTTCGAATGTACAATAAATCCGCTCGAATGTCTGATAAGCTAATAAAAAATTGAATAACACCTTATTACACATTTAAAGCAGTTGTATTGTAATTCAAAGCAGTCCTCCACACATTTAAGTTATTTTTGACAAAAATTTAAATTTTCAAAAAATATTTTACAACGGATGTACCTGCCTGTCAAGCCATGAAATCTCGAAATATAAAATTGCTCGTAGAAAAAAGGTTGTAAGATGAATCACAATTTTTACGGCGATTGGACCTGCTCGATGCCCCGCATTGCAGTGTTATGGTTTCTCGCTTAATTGATTATTGTAGTGCCACGGGTGGGATGATTGGTATCTGACACTTCTAATTGAAAGATTTTGATTTTATCCTTAGTCCTTTTCCCTGTGATGTTAGACCTATCTGGCTCTCTCTATTGTAATTAAAAAAAAAGTTAGCTGCTTGCTTTTAATTTCTTACTATGTCTTTTCGTTGTTTTTTTTTTTTTTATCTAGACCGTTCAGTATTCAGTCCATTAGACTGACTAATCTGAACCGACTCAAGTAGGACCCCGAAGGACGGAAAAAATCTTCCTAGTAGGTATTTAATACAGCTGCATTCTCAGAACTCGAAATCAAAACCTCTGGTTAAGCGAATTCAGATCATTATCATCTGAACCAGCGTCTGCTGGTATGTCTTTTCGTTTCTTGATGTATCGTTAATGAAGTCCTTCCAGAAAATTATTGAATCTAGGATTGGCTTAGATTCCAATTTTATGAAAATATGAATGCGTGAACATTATTAATGGAATAAAATGAAACAAAAAATATCTGCTAAAAAACTCCTATAACTAAAATTTCAAGAGACTGAAAAGAAATTTATTAATTAACCAGCTTTACCAAAGAATCTATTCGAATTTTTGAATTTTCAATGTTTCTTTTTTTACTTGGAGAAGCAAAAAAAAGATGGCTGTCTGCATGCCAACATTTTTTTTTTAACAACAGAAAAAAGATTCATTGTATTAAAAGTGAGATTACACAGTAGGACTACAAAAGAACCCATTACATGCAGAAATCCCCGCAATCCAAGCCTATCCTAGAGGCCCAGAAGCGAAAAACCGGAAACAGGACACAAACAGACTTGACAACAATCAAGACCAAAACCCATAGTCGACTCAGCCTACAGGCCAATAAGAAACCCATAGCTCCATAGGCTCCCCAAAATCAGAAGAATATCGGCAGTGAACCAACATGCGCTGGCGCATGCGACGAAGTCGGTTGTCACTTGACTAAATGTCTCGGATTTAAGTCCTGTAAGTATAATCACATTAAATATTTATTGAAAAATTTTTACTACTTACGTGATTTTATTCGTGTCAATTCGAATTAGTCACTTTTCAGATTGGATACCGACCAGTTCTAAATAAAAAAAAAAAAAAAAAAAATTCCGGGATCGACAGCCACCGGTGTGAGCAGCAACGCTGTCAAAACAGCACTCGCCATCAAAGCTATCAATAGACCACCACCTGCTACGAAAAACCAGCACCAAAAACGCAAAAACCTCAGTGGAGCAGGTAGCAAAACTAGGTCTTCGAACGTCCCCAACCGGAATCCACACCACAACGGCCAAAAGAACAGCAGAGCCACCATGTCACCAAAGGGAAACTACCCACTCGCTCTATACAGGTCCGACCATCAAGCAAAAAGAAGACCTCCCCTACTCCGTCGCCGACCGCGGAAACGATCTCGTGGGATAGGGGAGAAGAGACGCCAAAACTGAAGCCCATCACCTAAATTTCACATTTTAGGGAACATTTTCTCTACGGGGGAACAATGGGAGAGGGTGGAAGGGTGTGTGTTTGCTAAGCAGATTTGACAGCCCATTTGCAATTCTCTGTCTTTGGAGCCCTGCCTACCAAATTCTTTCAAAACATGAACTAAGAAGAGTTGTCTAAAATCTAAATGAAGCGCAAACAATTTGGGATGGCTCGGTTTAAATCGTTTTTGTTTTGACCCTTTGGTTTCTGTGGAGTAGGCACAATAAAGTCATATTTGGTGTAGAATATCAGCCATCTTTGGATGTAGTCATGGCCATCCAGAGGCGTCCAAGAGACATACCTGAGTCTTGGCCTTTTGATGGAAGACACTTCTGTGGGAGGGAAAAAAATTCTTGTGTTACAAGTGTTATTCACTCGCAGCCACCTAATAATGTGTTTCTCAAAGATTAACGTTGATAGATGCCCAAAAGGGTCCCCCGATTTAGCGGATTTTGGGGGGCTTAGCTCGCGATGGTAATGATTCGATGTGTTCTTGGCTTTTCTGGATTTTGTGGCATCACGATAGCAATTGTAGCTGAACTTTATGCTTTATATTTTGCCTTGAAAATCACTTGGGACACAGACTTTCGGCATATTGTAGTTGAGTCTGACTCAAATGCTATTTTTTTGGGAGATTACAAAGTGTAGGTGGGAAATAGATTTCTAGCGTTTCCTTATTGCGGATTGTCTTCTCCTACTACGATTCCCATGGAAGATTCAACTGCAAACTCTTGGCTAACTTGAGTGCTTCTGCTGATGATCCTATCCATATTTGGGACAACCTACTTTCAGGCAAGACCATGCTTCTCTAAGTAGATTTAGCAAGCGTCGCGGTTCCTAGAGACAGCTTTGTTGCCTGAGTTTGTTTTTCTTTGTGTTTCCTCGTTACTTGTTCTTATTTTTCTATTATTGTCATAAAAAAAATCATAATTTGGAAGTATTAATTTTTTCTTAGCAAGGTAATGCATACGCCATAGCACACATAGATTTCAAAGGACTACAATCCCACAAATGTTAAATTTGCTCCAAATGGAAGCTTTGTACGTTGATGATAAGGTAACCACAGAGAATCTCAAAAATGACTAGCTGCACATAATTGGCCGGAAAACAAAATCCTAATCAATAATTAATTAATCCTCATAAATTGGAAGAATAAAAAGAAGATACTAATAAAATCCATGAACCATAAAGCAGATGATGAAGACATAAGGCCAAAAAAAAAAAACAAAGAAGATAAAATATTTAACTGTTAAATCGGTTAACTAAGACATAAATAAGGGAAGATGGAAATTTCTCACTAATTAATAAGTTTTGCTTGATAATAATTTAAATAAATTAATTAAGATGCCAAAGAAAAGCACCCATGGCAAATTTCCTCTTCTGGTCAACGTCACCGGAGATGGGAAGGCCGTACTCTCTAAGCAAGCAATCAAGCTTCCACTCAGGCATGGCCTCATACTCTGCTCTGGTGAACCTTGGGTAGTGCAATGGCATCTGAAAGTGGCCGCACCGTTCCTTTGCGTGCTGCCCATTCGCCCCTCCAACCACGGCCACGTTTGGGGCTGCCGGCGTGGACATGGATTCCATTCTTGATTGATGATATTACTCTCTTCTTCTGTAGTCCATTTTAGGCTGATCGATCAGTTGTCGAATACAGCAAGTTAAATGCCCTTTTATAAGTACACTAACTCGCTTCTAAATTAATTGAAATTTAATGTGACTTTCATGCATAAAAAGCGTATTTAACAAAAAAAAAAAAAAAAGCTAAAGTGTCCAGAGGACAGACACAAAAATGCAAATATCTGGTTAGTTGACGATGGACCGACTCAGTCCAAGCTAATTAATACTATTATTGCAATTTGTTTGTTGCGGAGAAAACAATGCTTCTACAACTGTATACATGATTTCATTCATTTTGTTTTAATGTCCCAAGGATGATGCCCATTTATGTTTGAGACGCGTGAATTTCATTAAATTCACCTCATTTATGTAAATTTTGATAAAAATGAAGATTATAATTGTTATCATTAAAGACTGATAATTTGTCTTCATTTCGTCTTCTAGTCTAATGACAGCATGGATTTCGTCTTCTCGTCATCTTGATATCCATCGCACAACATGTGTGTATGTAATATTTTTTCTTGGACCTATGATTGTTTTTAAGATTAAAAGTCTCTGATTGGAACTAGTTAACGAAAAAAGAAATATTTTCTTTTCCAGGTGCTCCATGGTATTAAAAATGTATTGGTTGCAACCATAGTTATCAGATTCAACTCAATCATTGATTTAATTAAATAGTTGAGTCATTAGGTCATCAGTTTAACTGTTGAGTCGTTAGTTAAATAATATATTTAAAATAATAATAAAAAATAATAATTTATAAAAAAATATTCTTTATCTCATAAAAATAATTGAAACCTACAAACAAATAAAAAATTTTGCGTGAAAAACATTTATAAAAAATAGAGAAAGATGGAAAACAAAATTTTTTATTTTGTAATATAAAATTATTGTAGTCAAAGTGTATATTGCCTATATAGATGAAAAGATGGTGATACTTTTCATAATTATTAAAAAATTACTTATAATGTCTGTTATGGAATAATTTAATAGTTAGAAATTAAACCTGTATTTTAGATATTATAAGTTCAAATCCTATAAAGGGAAGATTTATAAAAAAAGATAATTATTTTTTATTATAAAAAAAATAATTACTTTTTATTATATAACTCATGACTCTATAAAACTTCAAATGAACAGAAAAAAAAAACTTATAATTGACAGCTGGGACGAAGAGGAATTTAAAAAGGCAACAAGACAAATGGTGAACAATGATAAAAATAAAAGATCACAATATTCAATCTGGAACAAAAACTTAGACGGATTTTTATAGTCGGTGGTCTCCTGGTTTAGATAATACTGTCGAGTTTAATTAGATTTTGATCGGATTATATGTGTTTCAGTCTAATCATGTAATTCAGCCCTATTTAATTTAATGTTTAAATCACCGAATTCTCGGTCAGAAATCGGAGTAGGTCTGATAGCACTGGTTGCAGCGCTCACAAGTGATGATCATGACCAATACTTATTTTGGGACCATGAATTAGTTTTTGGAAAACAAAGGTCTCCTGGGTCCAACGGTTGGTTAATTTTATTTTACCGTTACTTTTCCATATTGATTTTTGAGGAAGAAGAGGGGACTCATAAATATTGTCTCCACATCCCAATGTTTTGAAAACCTCGTTAATGAAACCGAGGGCGCCGGCCGTGCGGCTTGTACACGTCGGTATTTTTTTCCTTTTTCGTTTTAAATAAATATTGATATCTCGATAATTTATATGTCGAATTTTGTATCGAATGAAACTGAGACTATTATTTTTAAAATTAAAATTAAAATTTTTATATTTTAAAAATAATAATCACAATTTTAAAAATAACAATTATGATTTTCTTCGGTATAAAATCTCCAAACAAAAGCCCATAATATATATTCTGCATTCTTTGGTTTTAGCTTCAAAGCAGGTCAATGACTAATCTAGATAGATCCCAAGGACTCTTGAACATCGAAAATCACTATTTTTGTTGCTTCATGTTCAACGGAATTTTTGTTTTTTTTTTAATAATAGATAGACCAGCTACAAACTACAAACATGTGGAACATATTTGGCTTTAATTAATCTGTTTACACCTCCTCTGGTATTCATCTCAAATTTACCAATAACGCATATGAAAATTTCTTGAAAAATTCATGCATGTGTGTTTTTCAACTAAACCTCATGACAGTTATTTTATATGCTGAAAATTAACTCTCTAGACTCTAAATAAAAAAAAAAAAAAAAAAGACTCTAATTGGTCGCCCAAGATAAATTCGGCCTTCTGCCTCTGTCCACACTCCACTGCCTCTCCCTCTTCCAGAAGCATCTATTCTTTCGGAAATTGTTTCCTCTCTTCCCGCTTCATTAAGCAATCCATACGGAAGACAACTATATATGTTCTGTCCTTTTTTTAAAAAAATTAAAAATTTATTAAATTATAAGTTATATAATAAAAATAATTAAGTTAATTCTTTTTTAATTTTTAGCAGTCAAGAAAATAGGAATACGATGGTGCCCTTGATATTTTCTGTCAAAGAGCATTGTGCTCGTTTTTTAAGGATACTGTATCGACAGAGATTTCAGCGACATATTGCTGAGATTAGCGTACAGTTAACTTTATCAATTATCCTAATAAATATTCAAATCTAAAATTTTTAATTTGATAATATTTAATATTTTTACTACTAAATTATAATTTTCGGTGGTAGTTGAGTTTGTTCTCCTAAACTCTATGTCTGCTTTTCAGAATTAAACTCAGGACCCAGGCCTCTTTTTAGTTGCTTAGAATCCACAAGTTCAGATGTTGAAGGTAGACGGGACTTGGGAGTCACTCTCTCAATGCCCCAGGGCCCAGGTCCTTGGCGGTTTTAATTCATTAAATATCCTTGTTACTCAAGTACTTCCTCTCCACTCATTGCATCTATAAATCAACAAAGATCAGCCGTAGCAAGTAGCAACTGAACTACTTACCAACGTCCGCATTTACAATGGCCAGCACTATTTATAATGCGGAATTCTTTCAATTACTGACACCAACTTTGTTATTTTTGGTTTTAGTAGGTAGGTGGTGAATTTAGTTACTAAGCAATCAGAAATAATATTTAAAAAAATTAAAAGTTAAATGTAACTTTATTGTACTTTTAATATATTTAACATTATCATAAAACTTGATTTTTCAAAAAATTTTCTTTTTTCTTTCCCTAATATCGTCTCTCATCATTTTTTTTTTTGCTTACATAATTTTTCTCGTCTTTTTTTTGAATGACCAAAAGAAAGATTTTTATTACAGAAATATCCCAAATCATTACAGAATTATTGACACAAACTTGGCCTAATTAATAACTGGCTCATGAAGATCCTGAGCAACTTGAAAAGAATACACACCACAAATATTTCCATACTTATTGCATTGTCGGGGTCGGTAGGTAGTTGCAACTCCCGAGCAATAATTTTTCCTACGACCCATTCAAAGGCCAAGTATTAGATGCTCGTGTGTCCAAGATATTGTCGTTTCCATCACGTTTGAACTCCCCATTTCTTCTTCCTTTTTTTTTTTTCAAGAAGATCTCTCCATTTGTTCTTAACAATGCTGCAAGTTCATTTTAGATTCAAATCTCATAGATTCGTTTGTCCCCCAGCAAAACAGCTTTTAAAAAAATCAATCCAACTTTTGGTTGTCGCCAGTTAATATGATCAATATTAAAATTTTATCGAAATGATTCAAATATTTTTTTTCTTTTTCAATACTGACGCTCTTTTATATGGTATAAATATTAATTATTTAGCATATAAAATATTTATTTTTATTATAATATGCTAATATATATCATATCACTATAATTTGATCAATATTAACAAATTATTTATATATATGTCAAAACGGGATATTGTGTCGAGTCATTGAGTCAAATTATTTGAATGAAGTTATTTTTAAGTCATTTTTAGTCGAGTCACTTTAAGTTTTAATCAATCTGCGGTTTGGTCATGTCATCATTTGTTATCACACGACACTATTATAAAATTTTTTGAAAAGTTGAAAAGTTCAAAAAAAAAAGTTGTAAAAAATTCTTAAAAATAAATTATTGAAGAAGTTTTTTTTTAATTATAAAAAATCAACATAAAATCTAAAAATTTATAAAAAATTTGTAAACATTTTGAAACGAATCTATAATTAAATTTCATAGTGGAAATAATAGAATATATATTTTTTAACATAAAATATAAGAGTTTGTTATCGTATAGACAGTCACATTTTATCTTTTCTTTTAAAATCATCGATCAAAAATTAATATATCAACACTTCTTATCGACAAATTTATTATATAATTGACTGTCATTTTTTTAATAACCAATCAATACATGTCACATGTGTCAATTGTAAAAGAAAAAATAAAAAGTGACTATAAGAAGTAAAAATTTTAAAATATAGTATTCAAATGTTATAATATTTTTTGTTGTTTTCTTAGCGAAAAAAAAGAGTTGAGTCACAGGTTATATTACAAGTCAAGTTAAGTTTGATCTTTAATTTTCAAGCCATTTTGAGCTTAGGGCATTTTCATGTCGAGCAACATTTAAGTCAGATTCAAATCGATTTTTAATGAATATTCGGATCAACTCGTCAAATCAAATCAAAATTTGGCACTTCTAGATAGGATAATTAGGTCAACTAATGTTCTTATGCCGGTATGCCATATTGATGTCTACATTTCTCCATTTGATTCTCAATCTGTTTCGAAAAAGCATGCTTTAGGACAAGCGTTACCACTTAGCAAAGTCCTATGTTTTGAGCTTTATATGAATTCTATGAAGACTCTTAACATAAGCTTAATAATTAAGTAGCTTTCTTATATTGAGCAGATTAGTCGGTGGAAAAACAAAATTTTCCCATAAAGTTTTTTTCGGTTTACAGGAATTGAAATTGGCCCAAGTCTCTTTTCCTTACATAAATCAAAAGATTTTAACAAATCCCTCTCCTGTGAAAATTTTGTTTCAATTAATCAAATACACTTTGTTGAGACCTTGGTCGCCCTAATAACTCTGTTCTAATTTTATGGCATTTTGGCCTTTGTTGTAACCAAAGAAACAAAGAAAAACGAAAAAAAAGTTTTCGACATGTACAAAGCACATGAAAAGTATGTCTTGTCATAATTTTACAATATTTCTCTAACAAATCAGAAGACTCATGGGCTTTCGATACAAATATTCATCATGATTCAGCTCTTCTATCAGTGGAAACATCGATGAGACTCTCTGGATCTGATTTCACGACTAGAGGCAATTCAACAAGCATGCTCGGAGGGGCAAAATACATGTGTAGCGACATCATGCAAACAATAATCCCTAAGAAAAGCTGCATCGACGCAAGAGAAAGAAAGATACAATTGATACCCATTTCCAGAATACTCAACAAATGGTCGGGCCGGGGGGCCCGGTGGGGGGGGTGGGTTTAAAAGGCTCCAAGATATGGCACGCATGTTTTGAGTATGGGCAAGGAGATATTGGATCACCCTAAGTTCATTAGAATAGAGGCTTACCTGTAACGTCGGCTTGAAATTGAAGAGGAAAACAGACAGAACCATTGTCAATAACATTGCCATTGACGTGGAATAAACCTGAAATACGTTAAGAGATACTTCAACACACAAATATATACATGTCAAAAATTAACTGACAAAAAAACCGCGCTCACACACAAACAGATCGCATGAGGGAGAGAGAGAGAGAGAGAGAGATGGTGATTTTCAAATTAGATTGAAGATAGATACCTTGACAATATTGTCGGCATATTTCATGAGCCATGAAACCAAAAGGCCAGAACACCCGAGGTTCAACACCACCATCCATGTTGTAATACTGTATCCATTACACAGACGTTGCCACCATGGTCCATTCTCAAACCCACTTCTGAAATCATCGAACAGCAGACGAGCCATATTGAAAATTGCACCAAACCTGCACGTGTATGCCCAATATTGAATTAATGCCAAACTACTTCAAACAACTGAATGTATTCTGATCATATCATTCAACTTTCCAGATAAAATTAATTCAGGGTCATCCCCTGATTACCAAACTATTTCCTCCAATTCTTTTTAGAACAATAGTAAGAATTTATCTACTGCAGGCACCGTCAATTTTATTTTATTTTTCAAATCAGTAAACCACAATTGTATTTCCCATGAAAGAGAACAGTTAGCAGAGTCTCAAAGGAAGACTACATTTTACTTTTGTATTTCTTCCTCAATAAGCTAACCAATTCAACAGCTGGTCCCCAAATAGGTTAAAGGAAGTCTAAAGGAAACTCTTATAGGAATTGAGTTCAGCTCTCCACAAGGAAACTAGTGAACCTGAAACATTACACTGAATCATTCTGAAACCTGTGGAAGTTAGACTGATCACAATCACCTAGATTCAAGTACAACTACTGTTTTTTCACAGGGTATAATCCATGATAAAACTATGAGCAACGGTCTTCATCCGCTCGCCATCACTTTCAAAACGCTTCATGATGGTCTTTTGCCAAGAGATATGGATACCATCAGGAAAGACCAAAAAATAGTAATATGTGGCCAGAGAAAAAAGTGAGTAGAAGAAAAGAGAACCAAATCATTCAGTCATTCACTTAACTCAAAATTAGTGAAAAAATGTTGACTGTTTTAAAAATAATTGATAGAAGATAATCAATAAGACAGACGAGTGCTGAAAAAAGATACATACGTGTATAATTGGACATTTTGCCAGTATAAGCTATCATTATTCTTCTTCATCAGGAATTCTGTATAAACACCGGCAAGTGCTGAAAGACAAGCAGATAGGATTCCTAACATGTACCCCTGAATTGGAGCTGAAAAAAGGGAATCACAAGAAGCCTCTCCACAACCTTTTACCTTAATAGAGAAAAATTAAACTGAGTCAGCTCAATTAAGCAAGCAGCAACCACATATGGTATATATAATATATTCAAACTACTTCACTTAAAAGAAGCAGGCAGTTGAGAGCAACAAATTTATGAAATACTCAGTACAAGATCATATTTCAAAAAAAGCCTCCCCACAACCTTTTACCTTGATCGAGAGGAATCAAAACGAGTCAGCTCAATCATGACAGTGGAAATCACACATGGATCTACCAAAATATGTCAGATGAAAGAAGCTGACAGTTGAGAGAAACAAATTTACAAAATGCTACCTCAGTAGGTAGGATATTATATTATTGCAAATCAACCATGAAAAATTGTAAAATTTTGTACGATGACTAATACATCTCAAATCACAAGACACCCTACCGTTCCATCTTCACCTTATCCAGCATGAATCAGTGCTCTTAAACTCCAACCTACACCACTTATCACATGAGCTCATTCTCCAACTTTTATTAATTTTTCCTTATCAATTCTATAACCTTCTTATGCAGACTCCAAGCATTGTTGGTGCGCTAGAAATTCTCTTACTGGAGATGTCATCCATTCAGTTCCAATTTCTGAGAGCCATCTTTTAAACTTTTTGAAATTGTAGAATTCCTTTCACAAGCAATGTTTTGGAGCAGCGAAAAGCCCATATCATCTATTTCGAATCCTTACTGAAGATTCTCAATATTAATTAAATTACGATTTTCCCCATAAAAAAGAAATGTTTATAAGAGAGAACGCAAATGTCTGCAGAGATACCTGGCTCGTGGTTGTTCCAACAGCCAACAGAACAATAGCCATCCACTGCAAATTAGAAAGCTTCCTCCTAAGGAACAGCCTAAAACAGAGAGGCACACATACCTAACACTCAGAATTCAACACGTAAACTCAACATTGCTTTATCCTGCTCATAAAAAAAATGAATCTAACAAAGACAAGAGTCCAAAAGAGAAAGAGACCTGAATAGGATTCCAGTAGTGACAATCTTAAGATTACCCATAATTTGATAAGTGGAGGTATCCACATAGATCAAGGTGGCGAATTGGACATTGTTGTGGATCAAGTAAATAACCGAAGGGATCGGAAACAACCGCACACTCTTCCAATCCGTAGTCATTTTCGGAGGGGTCGATTTCTGGCACTCCCTCCATAGTAACAAGCAAGAAACCAGAAGCTGCCACAACCACAACCACAGCCACATCCACAACCACAGCCACAGCCACAGCCACAGCCACAGGTTATAAAAAATAATATACCAATTACCAAACAAATAAATCTTTAATCAAAAATTTCTACATACAAAAAAAAAAAAAAAAAAACCCAAATAAAAAGGAAAGTAACCTTAAAAATTTCGGCGAGAAAAGGGACAGTAGCGTAGTCGTAGTTGTAGTTCCCATCACTTTGTGACAGTGTTGTTAAGATCCCCTGCGAAAGAATCAGTAAAATAAAGACAACCAAATCAAAATGGCTTAGTAGTCTCTTTGATTTTTTAATTTTTTTTTTATTAGGGTTTTTGATTGAAAAACTGTAAGTGTAAAAAAAGGGACTGACTTGAGAACTGGTAAAGATAGTGAGAAGAGAAGCGACAAGGTACCACCGCATTATCTCCAATCCTCCTCCGTCCGGCGACGAGCGACCTTCTTGCAACACAACGTTCTACATTTGCAGGTTTTATCCTGCATCTTTTGAAACGACGCAGTTTTTACCGCAACTCCTAAAACACGCTATCTCCCCCGCGATGATGTATTATTATATTATTAAGTAAACATTTTATTATCAATAAATGAATTGAAGATTGCCTGTTACCCAAAAGAAAAAAAAAAAAAAAAAGAATTGAATATTGATATCCAATCACTAAAAAGATATGTGCACTCGCGGGAGAAACGCAATGGACAGGTAGAGATCTGAATTATTAGATTGTAAAAAATGTATTAAATTTTAAAAAAATAAATTATTAAATATTATTAAATTAATTATGTACTTTTTATGTATTTATTTATACATATTTACATAATAGACCTCATCTAATTATGGAACGAATGAATAGTCTTTATAGGATAAAAAGTACCACAGCAGGACAGCAGATATGAAGGAGCGTGATAACAAATAAGATGATAAAATATTTTTATTATATTTAATTTTATTTATTTATAAATTTAAGAAAAATTTAATTAATCAATACTTTTTATTGTTGCTATATTATTTTGTAGGTATGGTCATCATTTAACTCTTTTGCTTTAGATCGTCGATTTTTAAGAATTCCAATTTTATTCTCACTTAAATAAGGCAGCATTCTGACTTCTGACTTCTAACATTTTTTATGGACGGATGAACTTAACTATGACGCACTTTGATGGCAACACGAAAGAAAGAAAAAAAATAATTTTTTTACAATTTGTTAAAAAAATTCATTAATTTATAACTTATATAATAAAATAATTCTTTTTTTCATAAATTTTTTTTCTTTATTTTTAAAACTTAAACTCAAAACCTCTAAAAATCTAAACTCTAACCTATCTATATATATATATATATATATATATATGATAATAGAGGAAAGAAAATTAGACTAAGTTTTCAAGCATACAAAAACTCGCTATATTTACCAAGTTTTTTTTTTTTTTTTGACTATTCTTTTGCTTGCTTTATGACATGTGACAACACGCTCAAAAAGATAAAAGACTTGATCAACACGGCGGTGGCAGGAGGGGCGCACTCGAATCAATATCTTATATAATATATTTTGAATTTAATAATTTTTTTATTAAATTATATCATAGTATTTACTGCATTATTCTTAACGCATTGTTATCAAGTTTTTCCCAAGATAAAGAGGGAAAATTTGGGAGGAAATCTATCTTGTCTCAATTTTCAGAGTAAGCCAAAATAATTTAACACAAAAGCTTGAAAAAAAAAATTAAAAGATAATAGCAGCTTTGCTTTTTACAGGTGAGTTATTTTAACTAACTCAAAAATGAGTCGAAATAGAAAATAGATACATAGTTTTACTTCAAAATTATCTTTCAATTTCAAATATGGAACCAATATTGTATTATCTTAACTATTAGATGCTTGATACAATCATCAACTAAGAACATGCATTGAAATATCAGGAAATGAGTAACTAACAATCATAATATTATAATTTGTAGCCGATTAGACTATTTTGGCACATACTCCATGTCCAGTTTCTAGAGAATTTATAATTTTTTTTTTTACATTCTATATATGAAGAAAGGAGGAAAATTTAGTGAAATATGTACACAGACATACATCTGTATTCTTAAGATATGTTTGAATTGTTTCTAATACTCTCATTTAAGTTTTACAATTTTGACCTAGTTTTGTTTTTTTACAAAAAAAAAGGACTCATGTAGAATGAAAGTTAAAAATTTATGTCTATTTTAAAAACTCAAAAATAATTTAGGACTCAATTACAAAAATTCTGAAATATTTAAGACTTTTAGAGAGCTTATTTCAATATTTTTGTCAGTTCATGTTGTCTACTTGCTATTGAACAATATATTAAAATCAAGATTTCACCTTTGATCGATTGAAGGATGTCTAGAATAATATCAATATTCATAAGATTCTACTTAAAACGAAAAAGAAAAATTCATAATTAAAGAAACGTAAAAATTAACGGACAATTGATATGTAACTTAATAATCTGGCTTTAATGACGTACGATGCATCAATTCAAGAATCAAAAAATATAAATATGATATTGTCAACTGTGATTTATCAATAAAAGAGTATGAGTATCTTATATTCTCAGTTATTTTTTTTTTGGCATTAACATTTTCTGTTCTAATATTATTAATTTAATAATTTTGTTATTTTAATGAGACCAAATGATATTAAATGAGATATTTTTAATTATTTATTTATTTAAAATTGTTTTTTAAAAATATAAGAAAACTAAAGATTTATAATTTACTTTCCCATTAAGATATTGCTTAACATTCTATTTGATTCTGCCTGATCTTATAAAAAACGATTTTTTTTGTTTTTTAATTTGAAGTGAATCTTTGGAAGAATATTAACCACGATACTTTTGAAGTAGGACAAAGGTAACTATGACATTTCAGCAACCATGATATTTCTGAAGTAGGACAAAGGTACCGAAGGAGGTGGTGTTTAAGAGATACCGAGTTAATTTTTATATGCAATTTTTTTATAAATTCGTTGTATATTAATTTTAATAATTTTGTATGTCTTTAGATTTAAAAAAATATATAAAAATTTATAAAATTTAGTAATTTTATAGGTCATAAATTTTTTTACGAAAATATGTAAAAATTTATAAAATTTATAATTAAAATTAATATACAATAAATTTATAAATAATACTCAGTTCAGCCCTTAGTCCAACAATCTTTTCCCTTTAAAGTATACGTTTTTTTAAGTTTATAATATTAATTTCTTTTCCCTTTAAAGTATAATATTAATTTCTTGTCAAATATTAGGAGAAGACTAAAACACGTGGCGTCGGTTCAAAGCCTAAATGGACACTCGTGTTATATAAATAAAAAAATCATCCCACCTCAGGAAGCAACGTGCCTTTGTGCACTGTCCAGTGAACCAAACCCCACGATTAGACTGAGCTAAACTGCCATTAATTAATACGTAAATAACGAAATTAGTGGTAAACCGCAATTACCAGGAAACTAACCGAGACTAATTCATAGCTGTTCCAGTCGAACCACAAATAAACATGACAAGGATCTGGTCTATTTGCCTTGAGGAGCACTCATCAATTGCGCCTCCTAAAAGGACTCTTTGGTCAATAACACCAGGGACTTGTCAAACCAATATGTGCTCCTCCGATTTTTGAGCCACTTTTGTTTTTTTTATAACCTTCTTTAACCACTTTTGCTTTCGGGCCCCCCCACCCCACCCCCCCTTCTCATTTAATTTTTCTTTAACCGTAACCGCAACGCAATAAAAGCCAAAGTTTTGATTTTTTCTTCTTTGGATTATCAGTGTCCGAGTGGATCCATCCAGTTACCGGCAGGTGAGTTTTGATACTTACGATTGGATTCCGGGTTCTCTTTCTTGTCCCTTTTTAACTATTAAATTGAGATGCCAAGTTCATATATCAGATAGCTTGGCTCTTGCCTTTTCGGAATATTTTTTTGCTATATTATTTGGAGGGGAAATAAGCACAAACACCCACGGGGTTTTTGTTGCTAATGGTCTCAATATAATTTTGAAATTTTTGTCAATCTGAATTGACGTTGTGGCAGGAATAGAAACAGAGATAAAGATGGCAGAAGTTGTTGCTGAAGAAAGAAACCAAGAAATAGAGCGGCAGGTGGAAGTGGAAGGAGAGAACGAAGAATCGAGTGAAAACGAGGGCGCCGCCTATGACCCTTTGCAGCAGCAGCAACCGAACTCAAGTTTTCTACCTGAGCTCAACCTCCTCATTGTTGTTCTTTCGTTATGTACTTTCCCTTCAGAAGATGGCTTGGATCACGCTGCGGTGGCGGAAAAGGAAATGGAGCATGTCAAAGATGTTGAATCAAAAGCCCGATTACCACGGTTGCACAGCAAAAGACGAGAGATGAACCCACCTAATTTTGCAGGAAGACAAGCACAAAGGTTTCAACCAATCACAAAGGTGGATTGCAGGTCTGAATGATTAGATTTTTTTTCCCTTTTTTTTTTTTTTTCGGTTCTGGCAATTCCGTTTAAGCTTCAGAGCTAATTCAGTTAGGGAATAATTTGGTGGGATACCCAGATTTTTTTTTATTGTGTTTACATGTATTTTTTTTTACAATCATAAATATTTTTTGTACAATCACAACGATAAAAAGTGATATAAAAAAATATTATTAATTTTTTATTTCATATTTTTTTTTATAATTACACAAAAAAAAATATTTATAGTTAAAAAAAAAACATATAAACACAATAAAAAAAATAATATGCCCATATAATAAAAACCCATTGAATTATTATGCACTTTTACCTTCTTTGGCATTTAAGAGTTGCATGGTTTGGCACGTTTTCAGGCATGGCAGAAAAGTGTAGGGTTTTACGGCGGTGATACCGAGGCATGGAAGAAAAATTATAGGATCTTTTATGGCAATGATAACGAGGCGACCAGACCTCATGCAAGGGAAAACACTTTGGTGCTCAAAATACTTCAAATTGTATTGATTAGTGTTGGCCTGCTCTCACTCGAAAAAAAAAAAAAAAGTGCTGGCCTGCTCCGGTATTGTGAGAGAATGGTGATCATCACCGTTTTCGACTGCCACGAAGAAAAGCGGCCTGCTAATACATTTGTATTCTATTAAAAACTTTTATGTTGCTATTCAAACTTGATGCAAATGTAATATGCTATAAAACGGGTAACATTATCATGAAATAATACTGGAGTTTATGCGCATTTATGGGAAGCTATGGAGATATAGTACATATTTATTGCAGATAAGTGCACCGGCGCCATTGCCGCATGGGGTTATAATTAGAAGTTTCTCATCCTCTGCAAGACTAATGCCAACGATTGAGGATTGACTAGGCACTAAAAGTAAACTCATCTGAGCAGATGCTTATACAGTATGAATAAAGAGAAAAAGGCAGCCAACAGAGCAACAGCCACTTGACTGCAATTGCATTCCACTCAGTTGTCCCCTCGACGCTCTTATTGCTCACAACATACTAATGGGAAGCTGAAAGCTACGACATGCTCTGGGGAAAAAAAGAAAAAAAAAAAAGAAGCAAAACATTGCTTAAAGGCGTTGAATGGACACCACCCTTAGCTAGACACAAGGTGAGGAAAAATACCCTTATTTACCTTCTCTAATCCTCCGCCTACAAATGTGGCATACATATTCAACAATTGCCAGACCGTACTTCAGTCTGATATTCTGATCTCGACTCCTAGGATGTCTTTCACAATTTCATATGTCACGAATGCGATTGCTATGGATGGAACTACCTGAAAAAGGAACAATCCCATTGTCAGAATTTAAAACTTAGGAACAAGAGGAATACAATGCAATTAATGCAAAAATAAGGACTTCGTGTGTCCCCCAATGAATTTCTGATTTGATAGCCATCTAAATTCTCTGATCCAATCGGAAAACAGAATATCACAACTTAATGGATCCAGATAAATTGGCCAATAGTCTTCTAGTTGATAGCGGTTCGGGTTTGAATCTCTTTCCATTATTCCTCAAGAATCATCCCATCACTCTTCAAAAGACAGAAAACCTGACATGCCATCGCTTGCAGTCACACAATGGTTTTGGCATCTAAACAACCTTTTAGACACCCTGTCTCAAGAGTTCTAGAACATAACAAGAACATTAGATGCCACATCTAATAGTTTTATTGTTTGGGATGGGGGTTGCCGCCAGGCAGGTGGGGTGCTAAGTTGGAGTCCTATGCAATTGCCGAGAAACATTGGCCATCTGCCTGCCCTGACGAATGCATAACATAAAAACTGACTCACCTTCACCGAATTGGGTACCAAACCCTTGTATAATGCTCCAAAACCCTCGTATCGCACAGTTTTCCTGAATGCATCAATCATGCCAGTGTACTCAAGTGGGGCCTTGCTCCTTCCATCGCCCGTGATAATGGATGCAGCATCTTTCCATCCCACCATCTGCATTCGCCGCCGAATAACGTCAAGAGGATAAGCAACGGTTTGGCCCACGGTACCAGCAGCAGCCCCACAAGCAAGCTTTGTAATCACGCTCAATTCAGAGTTTTCAGCTATTCCAAACGGTTTAGATTTAATCAACCAATCCTTCAAAGATTCATATACAGCAAAATTGAGGCCCACATATGGAATCTGCCGACAAGAAAAGCAGGTTCAGGGACCAATATTTGATCAAGAAGCTGGTAAAATAGGGAGTAAAGTGATAAATATTCAAATTTTATCCTTCCCCGGCATTCCAAAAAAAAAAAAAGGAGTAAAGAGAAATACCACCAAATTGCAAATCTACTCCTCCAATTTCCCATTAGAATCTAACAGACCGAGCGCAAAAATCATTTCATGCTTAAATCATCAAATTATGAATGCAGAGCTTCTGCCAAAGTGTGGACAGATAATTTCTTTTCTGTTCTGCTACATAAAACCATTAGAATGGATTCTAATAACTATGATAATTTCCCACTGCACCTTTTCCAACTTGAGACGCACAAGAGAGAGAAAGAGAGAGAGAGAGAGAGAGAGAGGATATGGAATAAATATGGTTGAGCAAAGATAAGATTGAAGTCAATCAAGCTTCAATGCAGAACACAAAACATCACAGAGAGGATAAGCATAACACGCAATCTGTGAGTAACCACCAACTATAGAGGATGCAATAGAGACAACAATCCCTTAAAAGGCAGAAAAAAACCAGTAATGAGAAATGGCTCAAGAAGTCAAAATACCCTTATTACTGTAGCTCTCTGGCAAGCCAATAGTTACACGAGTAAAAAAAGAGGACAGTGCTAAACAGGAACATAAGACTTCACACATACAAGGCACAGAGAATTACAAAGCCATGTAAAGGTGTAAATACTACTTAATTATCATACACTGACAGAATAATTGTTCTCAAGAATTATATTGAAAGAATCACTTACAACTCCAATTACAGAAGGAAGCCAACCCCTGTACAGAGCCCGTGGTCCTTCCTCCCGAAGGACTGTGGACAGAGCATGGAACATTCCTCTGTATTGATACGGAGATTTATCAGTCTGCAAACATGGAATCAAATAAAAAGATGAAAACCTTATACAGACAATAAACAAATATAGAGCACCTCAATAATCTGACAAAATAAAAGCCCTAGTTCCAAAAATTTTCTCGTATTGCTCAAAAAAAGACAGATAACCAAAGCAAAGATTTGGGGCATATGAACAAATAGGTTCCACAAGAAAGTACCTGTACGGTAAGCCTGCCTCGCACCATATCCATGGGATATGTTGCAGACATTGCAATTATTCCCGCACATGCTCCAGCACCAAGGCGTAAAAGAGGAGTGAGCTCAGCGTCCTCTGTATGTAATAAAAAAAAAGATTTAGATGACTCACACATTTTCTACAAGTGCCGTCTATTCCAGATGCACGTGGGTCAATAAATATGACTTCCACATATTATAAAAAAAAAAAAGAACAAGAAGGAAAAAAATGACTTCCAGCTTAACATTCATTAATAAGGCAAACTACATGTCCAACATCCCCATTCTTTATGGTGGCAAATATGTGGATGTGAGAACTCAGTATGAAAAGGAGCATATAAAAGATCTCCAAGAATGTTTGCTGAGGCAGAGGAAGAATTAAACAATGAACACCATATATTGATGATAATAATTGGGCTTACCATTACCAGTTTGCTGCCTATAAAACCACAATATTCCCCTGCAATGAAAATGGAGAAGAGCAACTATCAGGGAAAAATAACTAGTTTGATCGATTATGAAACCTTTAAATGAAAGGAATGAAAGGGAAAAGATATGTGCATCAAATCATAGACCAAGCAATAAACAAATCAAACAGCCCTTTTCTCACGGTCAAATAAGGATCAGGGTAAACAACACTCATACTATTCCCTCTTATTAAGCCATTTCATTGACCACATCGTGTCCTCAATTTAACACTCTTTATATTGTGTTGTATGCACTGATGTGTTTAAAGTATCGTAAAGTCTTTGTTTTTTAATGGATGAAGTCAGTTCAAAGCTAAGTCCCACCAACAAGTTGCCATTCCATAACATAATCATCTAGATCACAAACTAAACTACCTAACAGAATGAGCTGGTACTGAATCCCTTTCCAAAAAATGAAACTAAAAATTTGACAAATCATACTTGGAAGCTTCTTCATAGCTGAAGAACTTGACCGCAGAGTTTGGGACAATTCGAGCGCAGTTGGTACCATTGCCTTTGAACAGGCCCCGGAAACCTTCAGTTCTCCATATATATTTCAACCCTTGAACTGTTCCATTATACTTTATGTTGTGGGGATTTTGAACCTGCAAATTGCAAAAGGTAACGAACGCAAAACCATACAGATGAACATATATGCATTTTGTATGCATGTATACATAACTGCGTAGAGTGAATGTCTCTCGTTGTGATCAGTTTCATTATTTAGATTCTATTATTCAGAAAGATGACAAAATAAAGGAGGATGTGCTTTATAGGATGAGGGCGAGATGGATGAAATGGAGATGTGCGACTGGGTTCTGTGTGATCGCCAAATTCTCTTTAAGTTGAAGGGTAAATTCTATCATACAGCAATTCCTCCAACGATGCTCTATTGTGGCGAGTGTCGGGCAGTGAAACAACAACATGCATAGAAAATAAATGTCACAGAGATGAGGATGCTTAGATGGATGAGTGGGGACTTTAGGAAGGATCAGATTAGGAATGAGGAGATTAAGAATGAAGATATTCATAATAAAGTAGGGGTGACCTGACTCAGGTACACAGAGTGGGGAGAGGGACAGGTCAACCTAAGTTAACTTAAGAATCAGTAGTTAGAAATGATTTAGAGCTAGCTCTTACAAAAGACTTCCTATACAACAGAACGAAATGACGAGAACAGATTCATACAACTGACCCCAATTAAATTTGGGATTGAGGCTCTGTTGTTGTTGTTGTTGTTGTTGCATACATAACTAAGTCTATGTGTAAGAGCAATGCAGATTATTCAGCAGAACAATAAGAATGTACTTAGCTAACCTGGAGTAATATTTTCAGCCTTTCTAACGGAGCAACAGCAGTGCGTGACCTGAATAACAATCAGTTAAAATTTAACTCAATGATGTTTTGCTAAGGCAAATCTTTTCAGGCTTCGGCTACTCATCCAACAAGACACAGGTTTGTAAAGCCATATCCATTGAACATCTGATGCACATGGACGTTCAATTTTCATGGAGTAGACATAATGCATCCAAAATGTTCAATTTTCATGGAGTAGACATAATGCATCCAAAATGTGCATACTAGGCTTCACCTAGTCAAGTTTTTCTAACTGTCAAAGATGAATTGACCTGCATTAATATTAAATTCAATTTCTCCACACCATCTAGTTGGGTTAAATAACTTATTAAAATGAAAGAAAATCATATATTTGTAAGAAATGAAGTAATTTAATCAATTTATTTATACAATAAACGGTTTTATGTAATTAATAAATGGTAATGAAGATCAATTATTCACTTATTAGAGATAATTCAACGCATTTAATTTCTCAAAAGGTGGCGGTAATATATTTTATATTGAAATTAGCAATTTGTGTGAGCACGAATGCTTTGTTTAAATTCAATTTCAGTTAAACAATTTATTAAAATGAAAAGAAATCACTTATTTGTAAGAAATGAAGTGATTTAATCTCTTTATTCATGCAATTAGCGGCTCTCTAGTCTATATACTACACTTCCAAAACCTAGTAGTGTTTACCAAAGAGTGAATCATTAAAATGTAAATCCCTTTTGATTTCTCCTCCAACACTTTTTCAAGCATTAGACTAATTATAGAGCAAAATCACATTATTGTATACCATAGAAATAATAGCCAAAACAGAAACTAAATCTCATTTCCTGAGGCTCATATTATCAAATTCCAACCATTGTAACTCAGAAATCACCTATTTTTCCATATTCTCTTTCTCTAACGAAAAGACAATCAACAAAGAACGTTTATTTCCCTTAAGGAAAAAAAAAAAAAAAGGCAAACAAATCACAAAAACAAAATGTCTACAGAGAAAACAGAAACTCACACTCCGCCGGCGACGCCTCCGGCGACGAGAGACTTGCAAATAGTAAGAACAGCATAGCTAGGAGCCTTGACTCCTTCTCTAGCAAGCTTGGCCTCCTCGGCCAGATTGACGATCGTAGTCACCGCCGATCCAGTCGCCTTTACATCCTCCGAAGCCATCGATAACCGAATCCGAAAAGTCCAAAACACAAATAAATGTAATGACTTTTTTTTTTAAAAAAAAAAAAGGAAAAAGATCTCTCCGTTTCTCCGGCGATCGATCGGCTAGGACGGATTTCTCGGGCGAGGCGGTTTATGGAAGAGCGAGTCTCTGCATTGCTCTCGTATTTTTCAGTGTTGTAATTGGCGGATGGCGGCTTAAAAGTGGGAAGTGTGGTCGCTGACCCTGCCTAGACTGAAGGGGTGCCTGACCTGGCCGGTGAAAGTGTAACTGTGACTGTGAGTTGGCGCTTGCGTGGGATTGGCGTTTGGTCAGTTAGGTTGTGAAGTCCTTGTCTTTTTTTTATTTTTTTTTATTTTTAAATATTTAAATAAATTGGTAGCAGGGCTGTAGGAATGGTAGTCCACAGAACACATATTATCGAGCGAATAAATTTTAAGAATTTAGTAATTATCGCTAAATTATTTTTGATTCCGTATAATTAATATATATATATATATATATATATATATATATATATATATATATATATATAGTGTTTGAGATGAGAGAAAAGAAAAATTGAAAAAAATTAAGGTAAATTATTGTACTTAAAAAATATTTAAAAAGTGAGAAATTTTTTTTTTTATTCTTCTAATCCTCTCTAACCTATTAAAATCAATTTTCTAAAGAATACGAATAAAGTTATTAATTCTTTTACTAAATTTGTTAACTTACTCAATTATTCTTTACATAATTTTAAAATTATAATTTTATTTAAATAAAATATTTAAATAAAATTTATTATGAATGATAAAATTATTATTTGAATGCGTTTTATTTTTTTCCCCCTTCACTTTACACATTTTTTCAAATAAAAGAATTTATAATTTTTCTCTCTCATCACCTCTTCCCAAATATAAGAAAAGATGAAAAAATATTTTTCTCCTCTAATAATTCTCTCTCATACTTTTCTCTCCCTCACTTTCTTTTCTCCAAAAATTTTACCTAAATACAAGATTAATATCATCACATAACTAAATAAGAGTTCAATCTTATAATCTTTCTTTTTTTTTTTTTTTTTTTTACGTGGCAACTGTCTACATCTTTTTATTGCACCCTGTACTCGCTTGCGTGTAGATGAGGGAGAAACTCGCTGCGTGGTAGTCCCACCTGGGGGGAAAAATTGTACGGTATTCTCTTTGTTGTTGTGGCCAACCGAGTTAGGTGAGTTTAGTGAGTCAAGGTATTCGGCAAGGCTTTGACCATGACACAATAATGAAAAGTATTTTATAATAAACAAATATTATATTACTAACATTAAAAAAAATTTATAATAATATAATATCTATTATTATAAAATATATTTTATATTATATAAAATATTATCTACCTAATATAAATATTTTATATTTATTATAAAATTTTATTGTATTAAATAAAAAATCTCTTTTTTTTAATAAAAGATCTGTTTGATTCTCTTTTCAATTTCGAAATTATCTTTTTTCATAAGTAGTATTTTTTTTTTCATTTTCACTATTAATGAAGTCCATACCAAACGTTTGATTAGATATTAAGTTTAGCTCATCAAGACAAATCTAAAGTTGTGAGATTGACACTAAACCCACTGGTCTATGATTTGGGACACAATTGAACAAATTGTTATCTTGTATGTGGGTGGAAGATAAACAAAGTCCAAGGATTACTCAAGACTAATAAATTCTCTGTCTTTCCTCTTTTCTTTCCTCCAAAAAAATTTGGTATGCATGTCAAGTGCACTTGTTTTTATGAGATTGTCAAATTGGGACCAATAAGACTTAGTTATTTAGATTTTATCACCTAAATAGATAAAAACAGCAATCATGCAGACTATTTTGATGCAACAAGTGATAAAGAATTGAGTTGGAATATGTGAGAATATTATGCGATAATTGTTTTTACATGGGGTTCTATTTATTCATAATCACTTTGGAGTTTATCTATACATTTTTCGAGACAATATTAGCCTCATTAACATAAATAATACAAATCTTCAGCCAATCAAATTTCATATATTAATTAAACTCATTGTAGTCATCCCTGCGTGACAAAATTTTTTTGGTGACATGGTATCTTATCTTAAAGTTTTTTTTTCTTTTTTTTTTGGGAAGCTTAAAGTTGTATTCGTATGTAACCACTTTTATTTATCTTTTATTTACGTAATTGCAAAGCAACAAAAAATCTCACGCACACACAAGCATCAGATAAAGCATTTACATATGTTCAGTGACATGTTATTATTTGTCTTGTTATTATCATTTAAATTCGTTCCGAGTTTTATTTGCTACCTAAAAAGAGAGCAGCCGATTTCCAGTACTAACTGAAATTCATTATCTTCATTGACAAGAAATTTTGGGACATATAAACCGTAAACAAACTATAAGCGGAGCAATTAGGAGTTTAATCCCTAACACTTTGTTATAAATGCTTTAGAGCCCTCAAGCCCCGACGTGGTCTTTCTATTTAAAGAGTTTCTGAATATTCTACTTCTTAAATCATTAAATTATGAGTTACACAATATGATAATTAAAACTAAAGACTTTTATGATAAAAGTCTAAATTTTAAGTAATATAAAGAGTTTTCAAATAATCTACCTGTCAAACTATTAAATTATAAACTACACGATATGATAGTTTTTTTTTTTTCACAAATCTCACACATTTTTTTAAGATTAAAACTTAAAATTTATAGAATAAAAGTTTAAATTTTAACTGATGGAATGACAAAATGTCTCCTATGGGATTTTAAATATTTTTTTTCTTTAAAAAAGATTATAATCTATAATATATAAGAAAAAAGAGACTGATAGAAAGTAAAATTTGAAACCCTAACCTACCAGTGAAGGGCGGATCTACATTTGGGTAGGGGGACAATTGCCCCCCTGAATTTTTAAGATATGTATTATTGTAAATGAATGTGTTACAAAAGTTATAGTTTAACCTAGTAGCATCCGTTCTTTGCCCTCATCAACTTCTCAACAGTCCCAGTTCGAGCCTTCTGTGCGCGACTTTCTCCTTTCTTTTTTTTTTTTGCTTTAGTTTGTGCTTTTTTTTACTGTTTCTTTTTATTTATTTTTTAAGAAACTGGGGTTTTTTGTTTCACCCGATTTTTTTTTTTAAATTGACTTCACATTCTGTCTCTTTTTTAGCTTGTAGTTTCTTTTCTTTGTTTTTCCCCCCTTGACAACCGTTTGTAATGTATTTATTAAAATTATTTTCATTTATTTTTAACATTGTTTCAATTTTTTTATATACATGTTTGTACTTTTTTCAAAAATAATTTATCTTTTAATGAGAAAAATTATTAGAAATTATTGTTATTAAAAAGGAAAAACATATTTTATATCTAAACATATATTTGTGTATAAAAATAACTTCAATTTTATCAATTACGACAATTACAGTAAATACTTTTTTATTTACAACGAACATTATAAAAAATTTGCTATACAATTACTTGATAAATAAACGATTAAATAATTAAATAATTAAATGATTATTTGTATATAAAATTACATATTTGATTGTATAAAAATAAAAATATAAAATATTAGAACTCACATAATATAATTATAATATTTATTATTTAAAATAATTAATATATTTTTTATTTTCATCATATATATTAATTTTTGTTGTTTTATTTATACATATAAAATTTGTTCATCTTAAAAATTTTGTTTGGATCCGTCTCTCCTCTCAAGTAATGAGACCACATCTACTGGTTTAAATGTATATTTTAATTGGTTGTGTTTTATCAATTCAGTGGCGGAGTTGGGAGTAGCATCCGCAATTTTTCAGAAGTAGAGCTGGAGGTACTTGGATTTATGACCCAAGCCTGTGCACAGAGTCGGGTCAGTGGCCCATGAGTTAGAAACCTTCCAACCAGCCTAATTTCAACGAAAAACTGGACCAATGAAACTAATGGACTAGGCCTCTACCCGCTATCAGCTGACAGGACCCGGGGCAAACCAAAAGCTGATAGCATTTTCATTTGTGTTCATTCTGCGAAGTGTCTTCCCCTTGCATTACATATAAAGATTTAAATTCAATCCATTCGAATGTTCTTTGCGCGAACGGGACATTAGATTTAATAGTAAAAGTACAGTTTAAGGCCAATGTTATCAATATATAAAAATCCTGCAGACAAAAGAAATAAAAAATACAATTGATTGCGACGATCTTTTGACATTTCTTATTGTTCATATATTTGAATTCTAATGATTTAATTTTTCTTATTTTTGACTACTTGGGACCAAAAATAAATAAATAAATAAATAAATATCGCCTTACGGAGAACATTGGCACGGACAAAGGCAGCAAGTGCCCGGATTCCGGATTGGCTTGCATAAAATGGCAGTTGGATCCTAATCATGCTAAGGGATTGGTGGGCGATGAAATCATATGGCCAAAACCTCCAGGTTCAAGGCACCGCGGGGTAAACATTTTTTTTTTAATGGTTTTTCACAATTTTTCTTATTTCTCAGTTTATTTTTACCACTCTGCTAGTAATTTTCTTGAGAAAAGAAGAGAAAAAAAAAACTATTTTCCAATTTATGTATGTTGGCTTTGGTAACGAGGAAGCAAAAAAAGAAAAAAAATTAAAACAATAATGTAGTGCGAGCAATCAAATGACAGAAAAACAAATCAACGTAAAACATGAAGAATGGACTAAAAATGAAAACACTTCTTATTTTTAAAGATTGAACACAATGCCAATCAATCTTAAATGTCGGTTATCAGTTACGCACGCACTATTTTCATATACGTGTTACGGGCAAGTAATTAAAAGATCAAATCAATATTTCATTTTTTTAATTTTTATTTTTAACATCAAGATTTTTTTTCTTGATTTTTCTTCTTAGACTTTGCATTTTTTTTAATCTATCCATAAGCATTATGTCAATCAATGAGGTCTATGTCAATCACTTAGGTATATATATATATATATATATATATGTATTCAAATGGTTTTATAGTTGACTTTTGTCGGTTAAATAGATTATTTTATGAGTGATTTCTCGGGCTAAATATGATGTTTTTAGGTATTTGGAATCAATTGATGATTGGCAGAATTTTTATTGACTGTAAATCAGATCTAAATCAATAGCAGCAGATATCTTGGCTACATGAAATGAATTAAAAGGTCGATTTGTGCGCAATTGGAATGATAAAAGTAAGAGAGAGAATTGGAATATCAAATCATATCAATAGATTATATACAATTAAGAGAACTTATCCAAATCATATCAATGAGATGATACATAATCTATAATATAAATATGGAATGATTCGGTTTTGTCACACATACTGAATTTGAACTAATTACGAGATTACATATAAAACTCACATGATTCTAACATGAAAAACTAAGGTGTATATTACATATGTTGCTGAGCCTTTATAATCAATGATTCATGGCGATGTTAGTGGACCATCTAGCTCAACCATATGGAATCTTACTCCTTGAAGGATTTAATTAATGGTTGTAAAACGCTATAATCGACCTGGAGATGCCAGAGCCTCCATAAAAATAAGAAACGACACCTCGAGAGCAGAGTCAAAGAACATTAACATTACAAATTTCAAAATAAGTAATGATATATATTATGAAAACCGTATTATAAAATATTTTGAAATTTATAATTATGAAAATAATTATCACTTTTTTTAACACCGTTAAATCAAAAAAAAATTATTGATTCTTTCTATAATTCTGAGTTTCAAATGTTTCATGAGATGATTTTTTTGATATATCATTACTTTTTGAAAATATAAGATAAAAAAATTTACAAGTTTAAAGCTGATTATTGCAATTTTCGCAGGAGGATATAGTTTCAATATAACATTGACTATATCCTTCATACATAGGATATATAAACGGATTTACAAGACCCACTTTACAAAAACCAGATCAATATCAATATAACATTGACTATATCGTTCATACATAGGATAGACAAACGGATATACAAGACCCACTTTACAAAAAACCAGGTCAATATACCACAAAATCGGCAGAAAAGCCTTTTCTTTTTATCCTAATTGATGTCTTTTAATGGATAAACTTTTTTCTTTTATTCTATTTTTTTATTTATTAAGAGATCTATTGTATCATAAGTTACACAAATAGGAATATGTTTTTTTATTTTCATAATTCTCATGCCCCTCCCAAGATTAGAACTTAAAAACTTCCGTATCATAGAAGTCCAAACTATAATAGAAATCTGAGTTGTAACTATTAGAGTACTGCATAATTAACTTTATCTTATCATTCATACATGTTCTTTAATACATCTAGATCCACTTAATCTGACCAAGTTTTCACAATTTTCCTTGTTGGGCAAATTTTACACATCGTTTTTTCTTGTCCATTTTACGCATCTTATATGATGACTCTACTTGGGACATTTTTTTATTTCATTTTCTCATTGTTGAAAACATTAGATAGTAGTCTTGTGCTTTTAATTCAACTATTATGTTGAAATATTCAAATCTTATATCCCACTCTTAATAATTTTATTCTCATTCCTTAACTTTCCGATATTCCTTGAACTAAAAAAGGAAACATTAGATAATATATATACATATAGATAAGATATACAGATAGATAATCCACATGTACGAAATTACCGAGTAGATAAAGTAATAGCGAAGAATATCCTGCACAATATTGTCATCAATTTTTTAGAAGCTGGAACAAAACAATGCTGACATGTGACCAAACAATTTGAATTGAAGCCAATCACAATGTCCAAAGAACCAATCACGCAAATTTGTTGAAGTATTGTTTGAAATGTTGGACTATAGAAATCATCATAGTCATGAACAGTAGAATAATTGCCCAATCCAACACTGGACTAGTGGCCTTTTACGTATTATTTTATCCTCTCTACCTCTGACCTTTCCTAGAAATTTGCTCAACACATGCTTGACAGATGGGAACAGGAACACCCAATAAGTTGAACGTTTTTTAAAAGCATTATGCCCTTCAAAATGGTTAATTATTTAAATCGCAAGTTGCTTTCGTTCAGGCTATCAATTGGAACTTAAAGAAAACGTACGAAAGTGAAATGGCAACGATGTAACAACGCAGAAGATAAACTAAAATAAGTTGAACCTAGAGTTGTTTGTTTCTCTCTTTGTCTGTGCGGATCACGCTCTGGATAAAGAAAAGGACTAATGAAATTTTTAAAAAGTGACGCACTTTGGTTAAAAATTAGTGCGGATTACGTGGAGGTCATCGGTCGCCATTGGATATTTAATTTATCAGGTCTGAGCACTGGTGGCCAAGGCCTAGCTAAAATGAATTTGCCAATGGGCTAGCTTTCTTAGCTACAATGAAAGAAGAAACAGTTAATGAATTGAAGCCGCAATTGATAGTTTTCGCCTTGAAGTGGATAACCCCAAACCAAAAAAAAAAAAAAAGGATGAATAGAAACTTGAATAGGCTCAATGGGTTTGACACTCTATGAGAGACTTTTGGCCAATTGGAATAAACCAACATTTTTTAACGTAAACGGGAAATTTCTGGTACGAAAAACGATTATTCCCCGGTAGTGAGACCAAAACCCAAATGGGATTTGCCAGCGAAGTTGATCAGTTTTTTAGTGTTGTGTTTGTGAAGAAGACTTAACATTTTTTTTCAAAAAAAAAAAAAAGGAATGGTGCCTACAGTTCTTAGTCAAAAAACATTGCGCATGTACTCGAGAAGAATGCCAATAGTGCAAATGATCGCGGCATGCTAGCACCTAGCCAGGCATTAATTAAAAACCATTACAACAAAGAAACGAACAAAGATGCCTGGACAAAGGGAGAGCCAACCAACTTTAATAGAAAGGGGATTATTACATGGCCAAACAACTTTTTTCTACTACGTTTATATATTTTTTTTTTGTGCAACTACAAGTATTTTTTGTGCAACCACATAGGAAAAATGTGCAACGAAAAAATAATAATATTTTTTGAATTACTTTTTATCGATTTGGTTGCACAAAATATGTTTCTAATTACACAAAAAAAATTTCGTGTGAAGATAATAAAAAAAAATCATTTGGTTATAAACTTTTTCTCTAGAAAAAGGCAAACGTGTATCACGTGAACCACAACAGTGCGCTGGCTGTCAAATGCAAAGAAGAGCCGAAGCCCAAAGGCCAAGGATACATCGAGCACGTGCAGCCCTCGCTATCAGCTAGGCTATTGTCTTTCGGCCGATTTACTGTTCACATTGCAAGAAGAACTTAACTACATAATAACGCATTAAAAAATGTTCAAAAATTACACAAGATATCTATCTATTCATATACTTTTTTGCCTTTTGAATTCTGTAGTGTTTTCATCAAAAGGTGTCATTATAGTATGCGTTTCACTTAGTAGCTCCCACTACATTTTCACCTAATTTTTTCTTTGCAAGAAAAAGTAAACTGCTCTTAAAGCCTCCTCACTCATTCTCGCAGCCAGACGGGGACATAAAGAACATAAAAAAAAAATTGCAACTTTATTGCTTGAAAATATCTCACTTTATGAATTTCATTGTATACTTTCAGTCCCAGATCGATGACTTTCTTTTTAGAAAATAGTCTTTTTTAGCTGTTAAATTCGGCAATTCGATCCTCTGCAAAATCAATTAAATCTTGGTAATAATTTGTTCGATTGTCATATATTTTGTATCACAATATTGATATTATTGGAGTTTCATGGATGTTGACGCAGTTAAGAAATTGGTCGATCAAATGTATATCTTTCAAAACTCAACTGCTTTTATTTATCCAACAGTTATATATTTTATATTTGGCATTTTTTTTTATCTTTCTCAAAAATATGTATATATGTATGTGTTTTTCTATATGTATTCTTATTTGTATGATTATTGTTGTTTGTTGTACATTTTAACAAATATATCAAAATAATGATTTTAATACTATTGGTTTTTTTTTTTTCGAGATTTCCCAACTGTTGGTTGATAATTTACATTTATTGAATCTGTGATGATTGCGCTTACATGCATAGTGCACTATTATGTTGCATGTGTCATTTTCTTGTAGAAGGAACATTTTTTTTAAGTTATCGTATCTATGAATTAAATTTAGAGGTCACTTATTACGTTCATATTTAATCTCTCTTATATAGAAGAACTTTCTACCGAAGCACTGATGGGGCCAAATGGATCTTCTCTAAATTTGGTTACAATGTTAACGAGTGTTGAATTTAACATTGTGTATTAACAATAAATTCCATTTAATGGAACGAGTAATGGTGAGCAGAGTCAAATTTAGACTAATGCTGTAAAATTATATATCAATTTATTATTAAATTACCACGTTAAGTGATTTGTAAAAACAATATGGAACATTTTTTTAGTGATAAGGAATAAGCCTCACAATATATAGGGCCAAATAATTGGTCATGTTCAATAATTTCGTCGATCCCACTTTGACTAAAAGCTTATAGCTAAAGCGCGAAATATCTATGGGAAAAGTTTAAGCTGTGTATTGATTCGAGTCCGATTAAGTAGATTGAAAATAATAAATATATAATTTTAAGTAATAATAATTATATTTTTAATAATAAAATTTTATTATTATATATTTTATTATTTAAAATATGTATATTATTACTAAAAATTATAGATATACTGAAAGTAACAAAGATATAATTTTAAATAAAAATAATTATATTTTTAATAATAAAATTTTATAACTTTATTTTTTATCATTTAAATTGTATATATTATTAAAAAAATTACAATCTTATTATTTTTGAGACAATCTCCCAAACTAAAAAGTGGGCAGCCAAACCAAGCCCAATATCTGTATCATTTACTTTTCCTTCTGTTTTGGGGTCGTCTCTTTGAATTGCCGACTTGAATGAGAGGTAATTAAATAAAGCTATTTTCTCCGTGCATGTGGCTAAATTACATTGGAGGTTGTGGATTTGTGCTTCTGCGATTTGAAAGTTGACTTCCACTGCCATTAAGGGCCGGCATTCATCACTTGCGCACAAAATATTTTTGGCCCAACTTGAGATTTTCTGCCGGTTGACGATAACGGCACAGGACACATAATAGGTGACGGCACTTTTCTGCAATTTTTTTCACGTTATTAATAGTCTTGATAACGATGGAGGACGTTTTGAGGCTCTTTGCAAAGTCTGGAGCATTTGGGTGATCGACATTTGGATGCGGCTGTGAAAGGTAATCTGGGGCCTGCAGAGCCGGTGGCGTTGTGAGAGACTACTTTGGGACTTAGGCAGGCGGGTTTGTGCGCAACATTGACACCACTAATGTCTTTGCGGTAGAACTTTGGGGTATTTATCAGGACTTGGATTTAGCATCGAAGGGGTTTCTAGATAAGTGATTTTAAAAACTGATTTAAAATCAACCCGTCAAACTATTTTAGATTGTGTTTCTCTAACTCATTCATTTATTTGCTATTTTCAAAAAGTTGATTCAAAAAGTTTGTTCTTTTCTTCTAATGCACGTTTATAGAGAAGGAAATCAAGTTATAGATTAATTTACTTATGTCATTTCTTAATGCTTAAGGCTTTCCCTCCTCCGCATTCCACCTCCTGGTTTGATTGGTATCCTTGTTGAGGATTTGATTGAAATCTCACTTATAGAAGTATTATTTATTAGTTTGGGTGTTGCCCTCATTGTAAACCAAAAAAAAAAATTGTTTGTTAAGTTTATTTATTTTTTTTAGTATAACTCGTTCATGATTTTATACCAAACAAATCTATTTTTTTTCTTTTTTATTTCAAATAGACCACACTGATTATGTGATACGAGCTCATGAGTAAACTATCCTCACAAAAAAGGTGAGTCAAATAAGATTCGATGAAGTGTATATAGTTCACAATTTAATAAATTTTCTGCTAACCAAGAAAAAAAGATTATTTTCTCTTATTTCCCTTGCTTGTGTTAAAAATTTTAAAAAAAAAGTGCTAAAAATTTACTCCAGGGTTCTCAAATTTCTCACAAGAAAAAAAAAAAAAGTGCCAAAACCCTTTCAATCACCATGCATCATGGGCAAATCAAATTGGGATAAACTCAAAGCCCTCTTAGCAACCATGCATGTGATAGTCACAATTAACTCAGCGCTCACATGCATGCAGTACGCTGAAATTGAAATTTCCCCATACACTTGTGTCTCAATTGATATGCATTGCCTCCTTCGCTAGCTTGATTGGAAGAGACGATGTGATATTAATTTTCAGTGAAGTTGTTGACTTTCATCCACTCTCAAAACATAGCCTGTATGGATACCTCCAATTAAGTGGCCTAACAATAGACAACTGAACTCTTTATTCCCATTGACCAAAGGATAGATCCTCTTATTTCTGAAGTTTAGTTTGCCCAGAAGGCTAAAAAGGACAACAGAAGAAACAAATCAAAGTTTACCGTGAATGAGAAAATGTAATTTTTTTTTTCACATAATAAGAGTAATATAATCTGAAAATCAAGAAACTTTATGGAGCGAAGGGTATCGCCCACAATATGTAGATCCGAACATTTTTTTTAGTTACTCAAGGATCACAATTTGCTTTAGGGGAAAAAAATCCTTTATATAATTAGACATTTAGTCGAGTAATATTAAAAGTCGTTTTTAGTACAAATGGAAACCGTGACCACTTGAACAAAAAGCAGAGTATCAAGATTCTTATGCTAATGCTATTAACTAATAAGTGGTCGAAAATACATGGGTATATATCAACAAATGGATATACATTTTTCGGGGGCTTCTGCCACTGAACAAACGCAATGGGGTTCGAATTAGTAGTTTATGACGGTGCCGCACCCCCATTTTGATGGAAGTATATTTAAAATTCCACTTAAAGTTAAATCGCCACTTATCCAAAAATTAAAGGAAAAAAAAAAAAAGAAATTGACAGATACGGATATGTACAAGTCAAGGAGGGCCAACCCATTAAGGCTCGCTATTGAACCTGCTTTATTTCAGTTTTCCGAGTATACAATTTTTTTTCTTACCTTTATTTTTTTGGGTTATAAAAGGGAGATCGAAATGTCGAAAATTGAAAACAAAGTTTTTTTTTTAGCAAGAAAATTGACAACAAAGCTACTCAAACTTTAACATGATACCAAAAATATTTAATAAAATATTTTAATTAATTATATTAAAAACACGAGATGTACTTTTTTTTTTTTTTTGGACGGCATTTTTAAGCATACAGTTTTTGAAAGTGTGAATAAATTAAGCGATGTACAATGGCAGCATTAAAGACGAAACGGTTGGTGGCAGACAGAGAATCAATTATTAGAACCAATTAGCAAAACTGATGGTCCAGATTGTGTTGACAAGTTATTTGTTTCTTCCTCTTTTTATGGATGAGATCATTGGGTGAGATCGTACCAAGTCGCTTGTTCCAATATCTGGTGTCACTGGTCCATTTCACGAATCACCACTCACTTTAGCGCTGCACATTATTATATTGTGTCATTATTGCCATTCCTAATTGCCACCATAGGCAGTAGTCATGTTAAAGTTCTCGTTCATATCATGTTGTTACAATTAAATCCAATCGAATCGAACGATTCAATCAATGACTGACTAAATTTTTAGTTTGGTTAATAACCGATTTATAACTAGTTTTTTGAACTCATCAAAATTGATTAAAATCGATTAAAAATCAGCAAAATTGTGCCAGTTGGATTGATCAAAACTAGATTGATAAATATTATAAATTATAATTTAATCTTAAATTTATTTTAATTATAATTTGGGCTCTAAATTTAATTAAAATTTTTAATTTGGTCCTAAATTTAACAAAACTTTTAATTTAGTCCATAAAACAAAAAAATTAATATCTAATCACTATCTATAAATATTATTTTTTTAATTACTTTTACAAATATGTATTTATTAATAAACACTGGTTCAATCTAAATAATTAATTTTTTAATTCAATGACATGTTCGATTCTGACAACATTAATTCATAATTTTCTCTAATTGTTTGAAATTAAATGATTGGGAAAGAAAATTAAGTTCTAGGATATAAGAAATTACACTTTTTTTTTTAAAAAAAAAAAGGTCCGATACTAAGGGACAATCTGCATACGAAGGAGACAATGTGTCTTAATGATAATGTTTTTGAAGACAAATACTAAGGGATGAACGTGCACCTCTCGGCTTGATTATCACATCTATTGTCCATCAATGAATATCTTGTTCATAATTAGTTGAATCATTATTACTTGCAATTTGCACGGACATAAGCAGCAAAACATGTACTTCTTCTTAGTTGGTTTTTTTTTTTTGTTCGATGATACCTAGTAATTATTTACGACAAAGGGTAATTTTCAGTTACAAAATTAATGTGGATAGTGAAATTTAAAAAAAAAAAAAAAAAAGTAGGTAAAAAACCAAAAACCCCCAAACATAGAGGATGGGTTTTTATTTTATGCCTTATTAATATTTCCGCACGTTTTTTCTCTGTCGGTGCCAGCATTTCAACAGTGACCTTTTGTTTTAAGGTGCTCAACCTCAATTTGACTCAAGTCAGTACTCGTCACTAACCTAGCAACAAGGTGAGATAGATTGATATAATGATAAATGAAATTTGATTCGAAGATGAAACCCTTATTTTAGGTAGCTGGCTACGATTTTCTCCACAAAAGTGAATGAGACAAATCATGAAAGTCTACGGTTGTTTTTCAGAGAAATCATGAATATGTTTGGGTTCCGCATGTTTTTCATTTTTCCAGTTAACAAAAGCTAGTTGCCGACGATTATTGCAATCATTCTGCAAGGGCCTATATAAACGGCTGGCCGTCGTTTCACGCGAAGTTAAGTATTAAAATCACCATTTTTAGCGACTAACAAGGGCCTATATAATTGGCCCTGTATCTTTCCAACGGAGCCATAGATTTAAGGTCACATGAATGTGCACCAAATTGAATGAAAGAGGCACTCGTAAAAAATAATACAGTTTCATGTGTCCTGCCAATGCTGTCGCACCTTCGTTCAATTAAGGGGTATCAAACTGGTGGGAAGTCATAATTAAGAATGCGATCCAATTAAATCGTATCTCCAAAATGCTTGCTATTACCACCCAAGGTTAACTTGGACTGTGATCTAACGTGTTTTTTCTTACATTGATCCGAGTTTGAGTTCTCACAAATATAAAATTTTTGTTAAAAGTGCGTAGTGAATTTTAGATTTATTAACACTGTTATTATAAGTAGGAAAGACCCATTCGAGTCCATTAGTACGCGAATAATGGGTCCAATCCTTTGGAGTTTGGTTAAGTGAGACATACCACCAAATCACCAGGCTCATCTATAAGTAATATACTTGCAAGCTCTTTTTTTGTGCCAAAAAAAAAATGCTTAACTGGTTTCCTATATAACTAGTTTTTATTGCATGGCACGTCATGTGTTTTAAGCAGCCTTCCATACTTCCTAAGTAAATGTAAATGGGAAAAATTTTGGTGACTCGTTTAAATAATTTTAAAATAGTTATAAAATAATATATATTATTAAATAATTAAATTTTAAAAAAATAAAAATAAAAAATTATTAAATAAAATTTATTAAATAAAATTATATAATTATTTATTATTATTTATATAAAATTATTTAGTGTTATCGATATAAATAATATAACAGTGGACAACTTGTTATCCTCCATCACGACAATCTGGCTCGTTCGGCACCCGCGCAAATGATTGAAAGATTATTACTTTTACTACACCCGGATTAGGCCGAAAGCATAATCAAATCATTACCTTAAAAAAAAAAAAGAGAGAATAACTAACTTTTTAGTAAGAGACAACGGTCACGCTGTTAAAAAGAGGGCTTGCATATCTTGTCAGACGAATCAAATTGAAGTCATATCATAGTAAATTACCAAAACAAACGTGAAATTACATGCACTGACGCCGCAAAAAAAGAACGAGGGCTGTGACCTTTTGCATTATAATTGATTAACTGAACCTTATTGCATTAAGGTGAAAAGGGCGTGGGCCTACTTCTGTTTTACCTAGCCTGATTGGAAATTTTTCAAAAGAAAGGACAAGAAAAGGAAAAAATTAAAATTTTTTATTTATTTTTTTATTTATATTCTATTAATTCAAAATTATTTTTTACTTTTTTTTACAAAGTAATATTTATTTTCTTTCTCATAATTTTCTAATCATTATTTTTTATTAATCATAATATCATTATTACTGTATTATTATTATTATTTTTTTTTTCATTCACTTTTTAAGCAAAATCTTACTATCCAATTACACTAGCCACTGCAAATTGTTCCTAACTTTTCTTTCCTTTTTTTTGTGTAAAATAATAGAAAAGGGGGGAGTGGCCAACCCAAATTTTTTGTTAAAAAAAATTGCATCGTATCTCTGCAGCGGTAATGTAATTTTAAATAATTACAATAAAAATAAACGCTGCAACCGACATAAATTTAATCTCACTACATATTTTGCTAAAACTCGAACCAAAAATCACATGGTCAGCAATTAGGGATAATTTTATGGTGTGTTTGGAGTGGAGGGAAGGGTGGGGAAAGGAAGAGAAAAGAAAAGAAAATAGAGAGAAAATAAAATTGTTTGGAGTGATAAAGAAAGTGGAGAGAAAGAAAGTGTGGTGAAAGAAAAGTGAATAGTAATTTGTGAGAGAAAAAGTGAAGAGAAAATAAAGTTGTTTGAAGTGGTAGAAAAATTGAAAGAAAGAAAGTATGGTGAAAGAAAAAATGAATAGTAATTTGTGAGAGAAAAAGTGAAGAGAAAATAAAGTTGTTTGAAATTGTGTAGAAAGTGAGAAGAAAGAAATATAAGAAAGAAAAGTATATAGTAATAATTATATTTTTCTTTCTCTCCCTCCTTTTCCTTTGCACAACAAACAGGCCCTTAGTGTTTGCCAGATAGATATGTTTATGGGCCCAATTTTGATCTGAATGGCTGCGTGAATATTCAGATTTCCGGGACCACCATTTATTGAGTTTTAAGCAAAATCTTGTCAGGCATAACGTGTGTTGCTTCTGTGCTTACCAGTTGGCCGCAGAATCTGTGCAAGAGCCAGAAAAAACAACATAATATTCCGTATGAATATCATCTTAGGATTGCATGTCATCTTTTTCTCTGTTTCTTACCTTTTCTTTCCCTCTGTTTTTACCTTTCAGTAGAACTGGAATGGCAGTAATCATAATTAATAAAATCATATACAGCTTTTTAAATATTTTTTAAATTTTTTCATTAACTCATTTTTTTTTTTTTGCATTATTGTATGTCTAAGAAGAAGTATTTTCTTTTGTATAAAGTTAAGATAGTTCAGTTTCAAACTCTCTGCTAGTCCTTATTCAACTAATTACGTAAAATAAGGTCAATGACAAGGCAAACGTTTCCCTTCTCTTAATTAATTAATTTAGGTTTAAAATATCTCAAAAAAAAAAAAGTTTCAAACTCTTAACTAGTCCCTATTGGATAGCTAATTAGCATACGAACTAAAATAAGGTCAATGACGAGGCAAATCTGGAAAGTATAGCTGCACATTGTCCCTTGTCCGTCTTCGTTTCTGATAAACAAAGCCAAAAAATATATTCATACAGTTATTTATTTATAAAAAAAAAATTGTGGCAAAACTTAACATGCATGTGTGATATATTTTATTAGGAATTTATAATTTGACTCATTTAAAATATAAGTTAAATTAATTCAACTTCAAATATAAGTAAGGGAAAATTATAAGTGGAGTTTAGTTGAAATAAAAAAATATTAAATAAATTTGTACAGTGTAAAATTATATGTGTGCTACACTTTAAGAAATATAAATAAAAATAGCAAACACTGTTTGTGGAATATAATAGCTTTCATTGCCATGCCTTTTCTTCGAGTTTGGCAAATGAATTTCAAGTTTCTAAATTAGAGGAAACCGGAAAGAAATGTAGCAAGAGTTGGATGATATTTTCATATACGTTGAAGGCATATATTTACTGCATGCAAATATATGGCTGTGCATCTTTGAAGTCTTCACATAATTAATTCTGTCAGGTAAAATATTAATGTAGTTCTAGATTTTTTAATATCTATTCCATTGCTTCGAGCTTTCCATATCTTCATATGCGCATTAATTATACCATGAATATAAATTAGACAAGCCAGGCACCACTTCCATTTTGTTCCACTGATGTGGAGCCCATTTGCCGACGCATAACACATATTATTGTAAAGAACAAGATTACATAACTGCACTTAACTAGTAATAAATAATAACATAGTAATCAAATATCAAACAGTATATGCATAATTTTTTTTTTTTAAGAATTCAATTATCAAATAATTTATATTATTTTATTTTTATATGGAAATTACTTAAATTAAATCACCATGATTTTTCCTATTGTAAAAACAATTGGAACATGCAAAGTGATGCTCATGCCCCGATTCTCCTTGGCCTTATCTCCACCCTAAAGTCAGCGTACACATAAGTACCTTCTTCCCCTTGATACCCCTCCATCGTTGATATACCTAACCCGATTTGTTGCCAACATATAGGAAAAGGAAACCCATTGATGCAAACAAATATGTAGCAAATATTTCTCATTGAGGTAATAAATAAAAGGCCATAGAAGGGGGGGTTGCCGTGAATAAACAAGTGGGACTGCTTTCGATTTGCAATGAAAATGTCTTTATAATCTTCCAAGATATTCCAATGAATTTAGATTTCCGACATCTTGAGTTTTTAGTCTCGAAATTTAATTTGAAAAGTCATATAAAGTTTATGAGAATGAAATAAATTATTCATATTATATAAATCACGGCTGAATGAGTATCTTAATAAAAAAAGAAAATTGTACTTATCATTTAACTCCAAATTGAAAAGGTTGAACGGGAGGAGGGAAAAATATCTCGAGAATGAGCTTATCAAGAGTAATGCCACGTTGTTCAGACAATTTGCTGAGAGAACAAAAAGCAAAAAGTAGTAAATCAGAAAAAATTGAGCCTTAAAATCAACCGTTTGATTCTGTTTAATAATACTTCTAATTTGTTTACGAAGTAATTAATACTTTGTTTTTATTTTTTTCACCATATTTAAATATAATAGAAAGCAAACGATTTAATTGTATCAAATAACATGGAAAAAAAACAGTAAAGAAATATAACAAAAATACTAAAGAACCATTCTTATATTTAAATCTTTCTTTTTTCATATTCTTTCTGTTAAACTCATTCCTTTTGACGTATATAAAAGGAAGATTAACATACACGGTTATTTGACCAATGATCTGTTAAGTTAGTTGTACTGTATTTGCCTCTAAAATTGATTGATTCGAATTTGAAATTCAGTCCGAACAAATGTTTTTATTTTAAAAAAAGACGCATGGTTATTGGATGACCAAAATAACATTCGTGGTTATTTGAAATAACTTTTGAATATATAATTATAGTTGACGCATTAAATTTACTTGTTTTGAGGTTAAAAGTCATATCTGTTTCTTGGTTTCAATAGGAAAGCTTCTAGAATTGATATGTCGCCAGATATATATATATATATATATATATATATATATATATTATCATCATGTTTGTCATTATCAAGGGAACCCTTTTTTGACCTTAAAGAAAGGGAGTATAATAGAGGATACAGCTGCAGATATCGCCATTTTTTTTCTCTTTTTGTTCCCATACGTATATAGTATCTTCTACTGGTATAGGAGGAATACTACTATTAATTTTCTGCAAATAAGGCAGGAACAACAAATGAAATCTTTATGATAATTGTTAAAGGGGAGAATAATTTATGGAGCAATAATCTTTTAAGTAATAATAAAGTACACATCATTTACATATTTGGAAGAGGTGGTGCAATCCATTTGGTTATGAACTTGTCTTTTCTTAGGGTTGGCAATATGGAGGGTTGGGAGCAGGGATGACTCCTCGTTCCCCGTACCCGTTTATTACCCTCATCCTCATCCACGTCCTCGTCCCCGTCAGGTATAAAATTTTGATCCTCGTCCCCATCCCCTTCCTCTCTCCGTACCCTTTCAAAAGAAAATTTAAAAAGTTATATATTTTCACAATTCAAATTATTTGATACTCATGGTCAATGACAAACCAGCTATTTATATTACAAATCTTATGTGATTTAAAAATATAATAAATAGGTGATCTAAATATTAAAATTTAAATGCACGAGTTTTTTATTAAAAATTAGTAGTGGAAATTAAGGTCCTAAACTTGATGCACGATGTGTAGAAGAATAATAACACTATTTTTGAAAATATTATATTACTCAAGTTTATATACTGATATAATGACACTATTTTTGAAGATATTATATTACTCAAGTTTATAATACGTAAGCATTGAAGTTATGTTACTCAACTTTATATATTAATATAATGACATTAACTTTGAAAATGCTGATATAGAAGAATAATTTAGACGAATCGTATTTAATATTTCAGTTGTTGTATAATACTAAAGTTTAAAACTGCATTTTATAAAGATATGGATCACATAAAAAAAAACTCAATTATGAAAAATTCAATAAATGAAAATTATAAAAACATCACCCATGATTTTATATTTTTTCTTATCTATTTTTTATATATAGTGTTGGATTTCTTATAATGTTTGGAGTTTTAACTTCGTTCGTAATTTTTTAACAATTTATTCTCATATTTATTGCACTTATATACTGGCACATTTAGAAAGAAAGAAATAATAGTACTTTAAAACAAGACTTCCAGTAAAAAATGGTCTTCCTAACTTGTATATTCGAGATCAAACCTTCAAATTATTAGTTGAGGACTTGTACGACAAATTGTTGTGATTCCTACAATATCTATTAATAATTTCGTAATTGCAATTAGAATTGATTACCATTTAAATCCTTATCTTCAAAACTATCAATATTTTGAATAAATTATTGAGTTAAAGAAAATAATTTCATTAATAATTTAACAATTCCATTAATAACTTTAAAGTAACTAAAATATAAGTTATTTAAGAGTGAATGCAGCAAATATTAGATAATAAAAACGAATAAAAATTAAAAATTAAATAAAAAATTAAAAAAATAAACGGGTCGGGAATGTGGAGTGTATGAGGATGAGGATCGGTAAACCCATCCTCATTCTCATACCCGCTAAAAAAATACAGAGATTCTCAATCCCCGTCCCGTTCTCCGATCAACTGATTTGACCTCGTACCCGTTGGGGCGGGTACGAATAATCTCCAACAGGTATAGATAAAATTATCATCCCTATCTTTTCTTTACTGGGCCCTTGTACGATATATTCATCAAAAAAATATTAATTTTATTCGTGGTTATATTTTTATTTTGTTTGTGCATGAATCTTTTTCCCTGTTTTCCACGCCTGCCTTTGGTGGATTTTGAGATGAATCCGGCAGAAAATATAATTAGATACCACGTAATGCCAAGTCAAAAGTGTAATTTCACACTAATACAATGATTTGAATATTTAAATTATAAAAATATATTAAATTTTAAAAATAAAATAAATTAATATTATTAAATAAATTATATATCTCTCATATATTTTATTAAATTTAGTCATGTAATTTTATCCTGATGAAAAATTTATAAAAAAATCACTAAACAATTTTATAAAGTGGAGGCCACAGAGCTAATGTCGACGCCTAGAGGGTCCCATCCCTCAAAGAAGATTCTTGCCGTCATCTCCCAACTAACACATTAAAAAACATTAAGGGAAAATTTATAACTATCCGTACAAAACAGTTTATTTAATAAATAATGTATTGCCATAAAATTTAATTTAATTTAATATTTTATATATAAAATAAATTTTTACAGGGTGAAAATGACTACAAAATTTTCCCCATACAAGCACCGAAGCCCCAGTCACTTGCTCGCTTTATCTCTCTCTTTCTCGTTTGGCTTCATGTTCACAGATACATGCTTTTAGTCAATGTTGAAGTAAACGAAATAGATACATAGCATCATAGCTTTTCAAAGACTAAAAATTTCAAAGTTTTAAGTCTCAACAACGCCCAATTAACTTTAAAAAAATAATAATATATATTACAAAAATTATATTATAAAATATTTTAAATATTACTATTATAAAAAAATTAATAAATTTATTAAATATTATTAAAAAAATCAATATTTAATAATTTAAAATATTTTATAATACGATGATTATTCGTAAAAAAAAAAAAAAACTAGATACAGAGCATCCAATCCGGGTGAAGTGGTAACGTCTTCAGCAGGCCCTCTTTCTCTTTCTCGCTCTTCTTTCTATAAATTAGTTACACCCGAAAAACAGACGCACATCTTTTTCTACAACAGACCATTCTTTCTTATTTGTAGCCATCATTTCTCTCTCTCACTCTCTCGTTCTCACACACACAAACAGAAGTTGCAGTTACGCGAGTATTATCATTGCCTATCTGGTAATTCGACCCTATTATAAATTAGTTTCTGTTTGTCTTTTTTTTTCTTTCTTGGTTGTTTCTGTTTCTGGGTTTCTGTTCTGTCTGACGGTTGTCGGAGTAGTTGTGAATTTTGGCTTTCAGAGGATATATATATATATATATATATATATGGAGGTTTCCTGTCTTTACCAAGAGCCTGTTTTTCTCGAACTGGCTTTTGAATTTTAGCTTTTTCCCAGGTTTGGTACCCGTTTCGCTTTCTGTCCCAGTCTCCTTTGCCCAACCTATTTGCTAGTTTTGAAATTACAAACAGAGCCGCCCCTTTTATTAGTCTTTGTCTCCTGCTATGCTCTCTGATGATTTGTTTTATTTCTTCGTTTTGCTGTTTTTTTTTTTCGATATTATGGATTGTTACTTCTTCAACATCGGTTGATTTTTTTCTGTCTGTATTACTTTTTGTGTTCTGTTTTATCCTTGTACTGCTTTGTGAATTCTGAATTTCAGCATCATGATCGGCTCAATTCTAATTCAATTTTAAAAAAAAAAATGTTTTGCGTAGTTTTTTCTATCGTGTGTTCCCACCTGTTTTTGTAATTCAATGGTCTGCTTCGATTTCTGTAAATTATTGTTCTCTGTAAACTATTTTTCCTGGGAAGTTCGCCAGTGTTGACCAAGTTGACTTCTGTCAAACAAAGGTGAAAGCTCCGAAGTTTCTTCATAATTGTCGCTTTTGCTTTAGGGATTGTTTCATTGGTTGTTGGGTGTAGCCTTTTCGTTTTTTTGAAAGGTTGCTTGTAGAATTTAACTCGCACCGTTTGCACAATTAGGCAATTCTTTGTTCTCCGTATCTTTACTCCCCCACTCTGAACTGCCCTTTCTATAGAAAAGTCACTGCCAAACTGAGGTTCCTAGAAGCAGTCAAAAAATTTCAGGTTTTGCGTTTTTACTTGTTTCTCATAATTTTTCGAATTTGCTGGAAACTCCCCTTCGCGGGAAGTTCTGCTTTGCTTGCTTAGTTAATTTCCAAACCTGTACATAGTTTAAGGTTGTTCAACCTGTCCAGAACTTCTTTGTTTTTCAATATTATCAGCAAAACCAATTATTTGGTCAGTAAAACACGTTTTTAGCTATTTGGCATCTTCCGGGCTGGAATATGCTTTCCATAATTTGTTGGTTTTTTTTTTAGCCTCAATTATTGTGAAATTGGAAACGGTTTGGTTACTGTTTCATATGATGTAATTAGTCGGTTGTGCTATTTTATTTTGCTGCAGTCTAAGCGGTTAGAGAGGATGTTAGACAGGATGGAGCAAGTCAACCCGGACAGAGTGATAGAGGAGTTTGAAGCTGTGACAAAAGATGCTGCAAGGGTCCAGAGAGAGACTTTGAAGAAGATTTTGGAAGAGAATGGATCTGCAGAATACTTGCAAAATCTGGGTCTCAATGGAAGGACTGACTCGGATAGTTTCAAGGCTTGTGTTCCCCTTGTCACCCACAAGGACTTGGAACCTTATATTCAGAGGATTGTTGATGGTGATTCTTCTGCTATACTCACTGGGATGCCTATAACTACTATATCTTTGAGGTATGTATATTTGTGTTGTGTTGTGCCTCTATTTGTTTCATCAAGTTACTGCAGTCAATGTTTCTGAATTTAAGAAATCAAATATCTTTGTAGCTCTGGAACTACCCAAGGGAAACCCAAGTTTGTGCCTTTCAATGACGGATTGATGGATACCACCTTGCAGATTTATAAAACTTCTTTTGCCTTCAGAAACAGGTACTAATGTAGATTTGTATTTGCAGAAGGATTTTCAGCTTTGTCATTATTTTTTAAATTGGTAAAAGGAATGAAGTCACGGTTTAGTATTTGTTCTTCTTTGTTGATGAGAATGTCATTGTGTAATGCCAGAGAATTCCCAGTTGGCAATGGAAAGGCTTTACAGTTCATTTATGGTAGCAAGCATGCCAAAACAAAAGGAGGTTTAGCTGCAGGAACTGCCACGACAAATGTATTTCGGAATTCGCGGTTCAAAAATGCGATGAAGGCACTTCAGTCCCAAAGCTGCAGCCCTGACGAAGTGATATTTGGTCCTGATTTCCACCAATCATTGTACTGCCATCTCTTATGTGGGCTGATCTTTCGTGAAGAAATTCAGCTTGTTTCCTCTACCTTTGCCCATAGCATAGTTCTTGCATTCCGAACATTTGAAGAACTATGGGAAGAGCTCTGTAGTGATATAAGGGATGGAGAACTTAGCAGGCGAATCACTGCGCCTACTCTCAGAGCAGCAATGTCAAAACTGCTTAGGCCAAACCCGGAATTGGCCGACTTGATTTATAACCGGTGTTCAAATTTGAGTAGCTGGTATGGATTAATACCAGAACTTTTCCCTAATGTTAAGTACATCTACGGTATAATGACTGGGTCGATGGAGCCTTATCTGAAAAAATTGAGGCACTATGCAAGGGAGCTCCCTTTGTTAAGTGCTGACTATGGTTCTTCAGAAGGGTGGATTGCAGCAAACGTCAATCCGAAATTGCCTCCTGAGTTGGCAACATTTGCCGTGCTTCCTAATATCGGATATTTTGAATTCATCCCTCTTAGAGACAATGCTGAGGACACCTATTTGGAGCCGAATCCGATTGGTTTAACTGAAGTCAAGATAGGTGAAGAGTATGAAATTGTTGTCACCAATTTTGCAGGTACTTGAAAAACCTCCTCCTTTATCTTGAGCTACATATTTTCTTTCTAATGAGATCTTGCAATTTTCAAATTCATTCATTCAATGCAGCCCTTTGATATCTGTTGAGGGCTTGAAACATGCTATGGTCACTGAGTTGGATTTGTTGACTTTTTTCTCTACGGTCCATTTAATAGGAATCTGCTAAAACAGATTTCCCATTACTGCTCTCCATGTGAGCGTACCCCTTAAGGGGAAGACAGCTATTGTGATGAAAATATAAAATCAACTAACCCGTGCTGACATGTTTCTCAATTGTCTATGATAACCCCTTTTTTATTGTTAACAAAAAAAAAAAAAAAAAAACTCTCTTTTCAGTATGACCCCCAGCTGTAATCACGCCGAATGGATCAAATTAATGGCATTTTTAATGTTGTGTTCCCTATGTACTGATCAAAGCTTGGAGGCACCATTTGTTTTAGCACGAATCCCGGTTGTGTGCTGAGCTACTAGTACATGAAGCTGTTTCCTATTTATGACTTGGACATATGTTCGTAAGTGATGGTTTTTTCTCTGTGATGCGGCAGTTTTCTTCAAGAAACATGTTGACATTTTAAATGCTATGTGCTGCACATTGCAGGCTTTGATAGATTATAGACAAATAGAGATTCTGATACTCAATATAGTTGGGATTTATGGCTAAATTCATATTTGTCGACTAGCTATCCATATGCCTCTATCTGAATATTCTTTATGATATTGCTATATGGTACTACTGTGTTTCATGAGTTTTTTCTTCTGTTCTGCCTTTGGATTTCACTTTTATGTCGAAATCTACACTAATGGCCTGCTCCAGAGGCGGAAGTAGGCACATGGGCTGTCAATCTTTTCCTTGTACCTATGGTCAAGAAATGAAAGATATATATTTTATTTATTCGAAGTCTTTCCACAATTATTATATAGCGGTTTGGTGAAATAGTGACAGAAGATAGAGGAATTTTTTTTCATTATACAGTTGACAAAGATTTTTTATCTTCATTATTAATTTTATGATGAAACCCGAGGAAAAAGCTTAAGTCTAAGTCAATCAAACAACATTTGGTGACGTTAACTGAACAAAAAGAAGAAAAATACACAGACCCAACAAATACATTATGACTTCCTAATATGTATTTGTAAATTTCCAGTCTGGAACCTTGACCTTATATGCTTATTTTTCAAAATGTTAATCAATTATCAACTTGTTTTATTCTATGTGCATGTGATTTCTGGTACATCATTAGACTTCACTTTCTTTTTGACTGAAAATTGGTTGCATAAGATGTCCACATAATCTCAATGACCTGTTGAATTTTTTTTTGTCTAATATCTTTTTAATGTGAGACCCTGATATCTACAAGTCACATTAAATGTTAACTAATCCAATTTGAATATCTTGAGCATCTTTTTATCTAATATCTTACATTGCAGGTTTGTACAGGTACAAGCTAGGAGATGCGGTGAGAGTTATGGGGTTCCACAACTTGACCCCAGAACTCAAATTTATATGCAGGAGGAACCTATTGCTAAGCATTAACATCGACAAGAACACAGAGAAGGATTTACAGCTAGCCATAGAGGAAGCAGGCAGGCTTTTAGCTGAGGAGAAACTTGAAGTGGTTGATTTCAGTAGTCTCGTTGAAGTGTCTACGGATCCTGGTCACTATGTAATTTTCTTGGAAATTAATGGTGAAGCAAGTGAGGAGGTCCTGAAAGAGTGCTGCAATTGCTTGGACCGATCTTTTGTAGACGCTGGCTATGTTAGTTCCCGCAAGGTTAAGTCCATTGGACCACTTGAGCTCCGAGTTGTTTGGAGGGGAACCTTCCAGAAGATTATGGACCATTACCTAGGACTAGGGACCGTTCCCAGCCAGTTCAAAACTCCCCGTTGTGTCGGACCCTTCAATAAGACTGTTCTGCAAATACTATGTAATAATGTTGCTAAGACTTACCTTAGCACTGCATACTGAATTGTCTGAGAATGCAAGCAATAAATTAATGGTTCAAACCAATCTAGTTCAGTTTTTGTTGGAACAGAAAATCGGCAGTGCATTTTTTTTTTTTTATTTTCCTCGCTCCAATTACACTTTTTTTTTCTTTTTGTTAAAAAATGAGAGACTTGTTAAGAAGTATTTAGTCTCTTTTTAGTAGTAAGAATAATTTAGATAATTATAACATAATTCACGTTAAAAAAAGACTAAATTTAATTGTATTTAATAATATTTAAACTCAAAATCTCTTGTATATTTTAATCATCTTGACCACAACATTAGCAGTCCCATTAAACCTTTTTATCCAACTTGTTATGTTTTCGGGGTCCAGGCTTGACTTTGCTTTTAGATGGACCCTCCATTTTGTTCTCTTCTGCTGTGGGTCGCCCGTGCATTCAATGACTATTGAGTCATTCCACTTTCTCCCTGGCTCTGGGTCCTTGAATCTTCGAGATAAGTTCGAAACCACATATCCGTCCGCATGCATTGTTTGATTGATGGGTTGGTAAAATGTCAATTCGAGATAAGCTCTGGGTTGATGGAGAACCTTCTTCCTTTTTTTTTTTTTTTTAATCCCAAATGGGCACGATAAAGGACCCACCATGAATTTGGATCGACATATTCCATGAAGAAGATTGGCACAGGGTTCTGTTGGATCATTACCATGTTTCCACTCATGTTATATTGGCTATGGTGCAGAAAGGATTGCTTATAATAATAACAAAAAAATACAACCGCGTGTTGTGATTTTATTATTTGTAAAGTTTTAGGTTTGAGTTTTACCAAAGAGTACAGTGAGGTTAAATCTATATTAATTCTAGTATTATATTTGTCATAATTCTCTAGAATTACTGCACCACCATAAGACACGACGTAATGCTCGTTAGTAGGATGTCAGAGCATTACTCCGTTTTCCCAATTTTATCATTATTTTTTAAAAAAAGTAAAGAACACATAAGAAATGGACACAATTTGAATACGGGTAGATAATGTGCTTGTGCATTGCCCGTGTCAAATGGGTTCAATCTATTTTTTTATGCTATACAAGGTAAAGACAATGAGCAGAAAGAGGAAAAATGAAAAGCCAAAAGCGGAAACAGAATCTCTTCCAAGTAAGCAAATCGCCAAATAAACTTTGCTTATTGTTCTCCTCCGCGCAGACGTTGCAGAGCCAATAAGCATTAGATGCGATCTTGAGCTGGTCACTATGTTAAAGTAATTGCTCTTTTTTCGTTGGACAAAGTAAATCTATTGGTTAATGACTTTTTTAAAATATTGAACGTATTTATAATGCGTACCTAATCAGATACCAGCTCCTCAAAAGGATTTCGTTGTGTAAAACCAATTATTAAATTAACGTATCCGTCATTTGATTCACCGAACCTGAAGCCAATTATTTTGTTACTTAACTTCCTTTTAAGATTTTCGCAAAAAAAAAAAAAAAAATCCTTTTAACGTAAAATGACAACATAATCCTCTCATTTTCAAATGAATTCCTCGTTGCAAAGGCGAAAAGGCATTTCTGAATTTTGGAATTCCCAGTTGGATTGTTAAGCATTTAGCAACAAGAATTAGGCTACCAACTCAGCGGCTGCCTAATTTTTTTTTTTAGCGATTAAATAAACACACAATCTGCTGTACATATAAAATATACAATTAATTCAACAGTTTATCTATTTTTTTTAAATTCAATACATTTTTTACAATTTAACAGTTTAGATCTCATGTGCTAATTTCGTTTCTACTATTATGTGCTTGATTAGCTCTTACTTTTTCCTTTTTTTTTTTTTTTGGGTCATTAATATTTCCAGTTGCATTTTCCAGTTTTTCTGAAACCTTCTTTTGAACCGTCTTAAGAAACCAAAGACCAATGAAATCCGAGGTCCAGAAAAATGAACAACAAGAGGAGAAAACCTTAGCTCGGTGGGATTTAGGCCGCCCTTTATATGACTACTACGAGTTGGTGTCACTTGTTAACCTGCTCGAAAGGCAGCTAATGACATTGCCATCACTTGGAGGATCAAAAAGGGTGTCCAAAGACTTCTCCTCGGCACCCGATGTGCTCCTCTCCCCGCCATTGGATTCTCGTTCAGTTGTTTGTTCCCTTCAAGGGGTGCCGGAGGTTTCATCTTCTTCTTCTTTGGTGAACTCCATGAGTCAATTTTCGAGGTCGAAATTGTGGTGGAGATGATGGAGGACTGGATACAGGAAGGGCAAGCCCAAGAAGTTACAATGAGAACTCAGTGACAGGACTCTTGACGTGTTCTGTTTTCGTGGAATGAAACAGCCAATTGATTGAGTACAGGGAAATATATGTATTTTTTTTTTCATTATTTCCTTTTTTCTTTTTTTCTTTTGAAGAAGAGTGATAGTCTATATTACATGTAAGAGAGAAAGATTATTAAGAAGTGGGATTCAAATCTTTCAGTTCTCACTTAAACATACAATTCAATAATCAATTAGGCGGCACTAACTTTATATTGTTTCTCCTGTATAAGATGCATGTGATTTTCATTTTTGCTACAATCACATTGGCAATTGATGCCCAAGCATAAGTCTGAGGGGAAAGTTGTCATGTGCCGTTAGATTCTAATATACACCGAGAGTCTTCTCTTCAATTCTCGCGTCTGGTTTGTTGCCGCTCCGTCAGCGTTGGTACTTCCTTCGCGAAGCTCCATCCCTTTGGGGGTTTGTTGTTGGTTTCTTTTCTTGTGGGGGTAGTAGGGTGGTCTGTGCTTCTGATTTCTCTATTCGGGCGTGTGGTGGGTTCGGCTTGGGCATCTGCAGTTGCCTCCCTTGCTCTCCCCTTTATGCTCTCAAGGGTGGGGCAGGGGAATGTGGTCTTTTGGCAGTGAGAGTGTCATTGTATAGTTATGGGTGGCTTCTAGTGGACTCCGACGCCGGCATTGTTTTTTGGCTATGGTCACCGGGTTCGGCTGTCTCCCCGCCTCTTGATTCTGTTGATCGTTGCAGCTGCTTTTTTCGTTAACGCTTTCGATTTGCGCTTTGGCATTCCCGGCGTGCGCTTGGCCTTGAGCCGATGGTCTGCCGCCAGGGGCCCTTTGAGGTCTTGCCACTTACCCCAATTGCCGGGGGCTTACCGACTCTGGTTCGGTGGGGTACCTTGGCTCCTGTTCGGGTTCTGGGCTATAGGGCTTCTGGGCTTTGGACAAGTTTCTACCTTTCCTTGTGGGCCTAGTCTTCCTCTGGTTGTGGGCCGTAGCTTGGTTTCCTTGTTGACCCACTTGGCTGCTGTACAGTTTGGGCTTTGGTTGTGGTGGGCTCTGGTTGGGATTGTGTGGGTGACCTTTTGTGCTCTATATCTTATGTTGGTGTGGGTTTTAGTGGATAGGCCCTCTTGTACAAGTGCTTTGCTTTAATATCATGTTGTTTTTTTGATAAAAAAAAAAAATCCTTCTTGGATTTTCTTTTCTTTTAGAATTCAATATTGGTTTGATTTATACTCTTCTTTCCGATATACCAAAAATAATATATTAGTTTAATTTTGAGTGTCTTCCATATATCAAGCTCACAATATTGATATGAAAATTTTCCAACTGTGCAGTTTCCAGTCACATTCTAAACTCTCAAGTTTTTCTAATTCTAATCCACAACTTACTTTGCCTAGTTTTTTTTTTATACAATGCATCTTCTTTGTGTGTAGGTACGCGTGGTAATAATTTTCATTGTATTTCCTATCATAATTGACAGCTTGTTGATGATCAAAAACAAATTCATAACATCTGGATTTGGATTAATCGTGGTATAAATATAGAGAAAGCAATGTAACGTGATAACAATTTTATGCTGCCTCTTCACATATGTTAGTTTTGAAGAATTCAACTTTCGGTCTTGACCCTTTTTTCTTTTTTATCTGAAAAATTAATAAACTGTAAACTACACAAAAATAATGTTTTCCTTTCACATATATTTCTCACCCTCTTATCAGGATTTTAATCAGAGATTTTTTATCATATATGTCTAAACAGGATTTTAAAGACAATTCACATAAATATAGGATATTTTAAGATGCTCAACAGATTGATGATGGAAGAAGCGTCCGCGATATACCGTGGAAACGGAGCTTGGTTGTTGCTTTTTGTTTTTTTTCCCCCCCATAAGACGCATTGCCATTTGCTAACTGTCATCATTTATTTAGTTATTTTTTTATATTTTAATTCTTTGGAACTAATAATCCAATGATTAAATATATAAAATGATGAGAGAAAAATCTAAAAAAATTACTCTTTTTAATCACCTTAACTATTGTTGAGTTTTCATTATATAATTGATTTTTGTTTTTTTTGTCAGATCATCATTTATTTAATTCGCTATGTCCGACATTACCCTTCAGCCAACTGGGACGTACGGATTAAGCAATAACCAAACCCCTTTTTAGTCTGTGGGCTTACTTCATGAGTCTCGTTCCTGAAAAGCACAGCCCTGATAACTGGTAATTGCATGCCTCAATTGTGAGACCAAACAACAATTTTTTTTTACCTGGGCTTGTTTGAAAATTTATATTTGGACATGGAGCACAACTACAGGATAAATGCGAGTTGTGAGGCTTAGGCCACGAGCAGGCTTAAGCCGGAGCTGTTGCCAGAATTTTATTAAAGTTCTCATCAAACTTAATTTTATTGAATTGCAACATCAAACATATTTTATTCTTTTTCTAAAAGAAGGCAGAATATCAAACTTATTTCCCATTTTTCCTTTTTCCTGGAATTTGGACTATTTGGTTTCTATTTTTGGTTCTAATTTTGGGCTTTTTGAATGTCTGAGATGTGGGAGAATGGGAAACAGTTTGCTAATATATAGCCCAAATAAAGCACCTGAGCCCAATAGTCGACCGAAAGGCCAAGATAGGCCTAAATTATAGAGTTTCTGACTGAGTCCGCCCGCCCTTTAGATTGGGCTGTTCCGATCAAGCGCCACAATTTGTAAATCAGTAACTCAAGTCGTCAGATCAGATGCGCTTGAAATGCGGTCGATTGATGCGAAGGAAAATTGTCACAGGGACAATCAATCCAATAGAAGAATCATTTCAACTTTGAAAGGATGCTGCCTCTGGTCTTGTGGACAAAAATGGCATCGTCCGAACGTTATTTCATATTTGTCCACCGAGAAGAAGACACATTGACTTTCATTGACAATTTGTCACATATTTTTTTGACATAAAAAATTTGTCCCATATTAAGCTTCATTTTTAATGGCTTGACCTGTCGGTAGAAATGTATTTCTGGACATGCAACAAAAGATTTAATTCAAAAAAAAAATGTATTTCTAGACCATGTAGTTTGATCTAATCATTCATTTATATTATCTAGGTCATGAGTTCAAATTTTTATCAAAATAATTAATAAAGTTAAACATACCTTGTACAATTAATAGGTTTTCCTTTATTTTAACCATCTAATCTAATTTATCTAAACAGTTAATAGAATTAAACATGTCTTATACAATCTATAGGTCTCACTTTGCACAGTTACAAGAGTGATTGATAATTCTTACTAAAATGTCATAGAATTTACTTTTTCATTAGTTCAATATTGGGACTGAATTTACCATATAATGTTACCAACACAATATTCTATAACAAAATTGTAGGGTATTATTGTCAATTAACTAATTTTATAATTAAAAAACATTTATATCATTGGTATTTGTAAAATAATAGAATCACACATAATTTTTTCAAAAGTTAATAAAACTCCCGAATTCAAGTCGAGCAATTTCCTTGAATTCATAACTTATCCTTTATTTAACTAAATTAGATCAAACCTATGACCAATTCATTGGCTTTCTAACTCGGTTTAAAAAACTATGCTTGCGTTACCTTCATGAATTGAAATAAATTTCCTCCACGTTGGAGCTTTAAAGCACAAATACCTTACATCACAAATACCTCGTTCAGGGCAATCGAATTTCAAGATCATTTAGATTTTGAGAATTTTTGAGTTATAGGTATTTCAGATCACGAGTTTATCAAATTCATATTAACCCTTTCTCACAGGTCATTCAAGTTTCAATTATATTACATTATGAGTCTTTAGAGTTTTTGATACAGGTTAAATGGATTTCCAGTAAATCAAAATTTCTTGTTATTTTGGCTTCGGTTATTTGAATTTCGAATTATTTCAAATTCGAAGCTATCCACATTATTAAAAATTTCGAATTAGTTTGATTTTGATTCGTTTAGAATTCAAACTATTCATCGAATCATTGACTTTTTAGTCAATATAGATTGAATAAAGTTAGGTCTTGAACAATTCAAATTAAATTATTTGACTCAGGTCAATTTTTACCATCACGACCAATGTGCATTAGATAATAGTAAATCATAGTCAAATGATACCCATTTGCTGGCAATCTTTTTTGAACAGAAGGGAAAAGGATTTCATTAAAAATTAAACCAGTTACATAATGGGCCAGCTCAAGGAGCCCACACTGGCTTTACAACAGCAAAAACAACAGGCCACCCTAGGAAACATGGGCCACCCTAGGAGCTGTTCTTTTCTTGTTAGGTCTCCCAACAAGAGCAAATTGATTAAAAATGGCCATAATATCTTACCTTGAAAACGATTGCCATCATTAGCACTGGAAATACTGATTTAGGGAGCCAATGGAGTGAGAACGGTGGCAGTGAAGGAGCTGTTCTTTTCTTGTTAGGTCTCCCAATAAGAGCAAATTGATTAAAAATGGTTAAAATATTTTACCTTGATCAAGGTAAAATATTGATCAAGTAAAATATTTAAATATTTTAACCATTTTTGTTCAATTTGCTCTTACTGGGAGACCTAACAAGAAAAGAACAGCTCCTTCACTGCCACCGTTCTCACCCCATTGGCTCCTATTAGTTCTAAATCAGTATTCCCAGTGCTAATGTATCCTTATGAATGTCAAAAAATGTGAAATGCCCAGGGGGAAACGGATACCAATCAAAGTAATTGGCAGTATCAGTATGGTCAAAAAAATCAGACTGATTGGCAGTTTTATTTTGAAGAGATGTGGAGGATAAAAACTCGTTTGGGGCTTTTTTTACAATAATTTTTTTGTATATTTGCTTAAAAATTCATTTCTGAAATTAAGCTTTTGGCCCAGTCCGTGAACAATTTTCAAAAAAGAGTTACACCTTCGTCAAACCAATGGCCCTTCTTTTCTGTTCTAAAGTAGGAATGACATTTGCAGACTTGTTCAGCACGAGATAAACCGAATTGTTTATATTAAATTCTTGAGAAGAAATTCCTCCAGTGTAGAAGTAAACCGATGGGACTTATGCTGGCGTTAATTTGTTACGCTTTTATCTTTTTTTCATTAACTTGAATTTAAGTTTTATTATTAATATTGATTTCAATTAAATGAGATTTATGTTGAGTGTATAGTATTGAATTTTAAATTTATTAATATTATATTCATATGTAAAAAAAATTTATTCAAATTCAATAATATTTAAATAATGTATTTATTTATATGACAGTAATTAAATAAAGTATTCAAATAAAAATTATTTTAATTTTTATCTACAAACATCAAAAAAACACCCTTTTTATTTACTTAAAAAAAAAAGCAAATTGTTGGCCCTTTGGTCTTGGTAAAAGCTCATGAGCACTGTGAACAGAAAAAAGGACACAAAACAGAAGGAAAAATTTTTTTTTAACTAACTAATTTATTTATATAATAAGATACTTAATTTTTTTAACAAAAAATATACAAATTTTTTTAAAAATTTTATTATAATAATTTAACATTTTATTATATAAATAAACTAACTAATTATACAAATAAATTTTTTTATCTACTCTCTATCTACCAAATTCTGTCCACTACCTTTTCTAAAAGCTTATAAAGGGTATTCTGTCGCTCGCTGCCTCTCTCGTCCTAACAAAATGCCATCGGACCTAACCCCGACCCCACAAGTTCCTTTGGTCAGAGAGTTCTCAACTGTACTGTGCAGAACCTCTCTTTTTAGTTCAGATGCTTTCTGTATTTATTTCATAAAAATTCATTCTCCAATGAATGACCAAAACCAAAATAAATGGATAGGAGTATAGGGCCCACCTAACTCATATAATTTATAGCATTTCTTGAATTAATTTTCAATTGCCTGACACGAACAAACCCCTCAGTTACAATCCTAGCCAGTTGTTACAAACAACTTGTTAGCTAAGCTATTTCACCCCTCTTTACTTGAAACACTCATCAATCTTGGTTCGGGTCAAAGAAGGAAAACAAACCAAGCAACATCATTGAATTTTCAATTTAATAATCATTTATTGCCCCCAAAAAGTCAAAAAAAAATCAGACTATAGAGACTTACAGTACTAAACGTATTCTCTTACGCACAAATAATTTATACAATATACATAATATTTTATATTATGTCAAAAAAATTTTGTACAATATATAAAAGATTTACTTTAATTTTTTTTTCTTTTTACTATATATTTCTTAAAGATTACATAAAATATTATTTATATAATATATAATACTCCATATGTGATATAAAAGTATCGTATCTCTATTTACTTCTAAGAACGCACAAAAATTTTTTCAAAAAAAAAAACAAAAAAGCAAAGAAGGCTTTAAAAAGTATTCATGATTGTGGTGAGACAGGGTCCACATCTGGTTTAGTATGTGGGGTAGCGTATCATAACTCTTGACTGTAAATTAAATTTTTTTTTATTTATAAAAAATATTTATAGACATATATTTTTTTTATATGATTCGATAACATTATAATGATGTTTATATTTTTTATAATTATATTTTATTTTTTATTATAAAAAATAAGTATATTTTTATAAAAAATATAAATATTATTCAGTATAATCGAATGGTATAATAAAAAAATATATGTCCACGGAACCCTTTTATTTAGTACTCTATTTTCTTTTTTCTTTTATTTTTTTGTTTTGGTTTTCTTATTATTGATTAAAGCCGAACTCGTCAATTCCACTACTCAAATCTCTCGCCTTCTTCCTTTTCACTTCTTTTCACAACAGCCAAAGCCATGCTTTTTTCTCTCACCTGTCACCCACATACGACCTCATAAATAAATCAAAAAAAAAACACAAAAGAAGTATTGTTACAGCGAATAAAGCTAAAGAGAGAAAAAAAAGGGACAAAGAAAAAAAAAAAAAAAGGGAAAAAGATTCTTTCAGTTTCCCCATCTGCCAATAGCCCAACCCAATGTGAATCCAATCAGTTACTTTTTGCTTCTTCCACTAAAAATGCTAGAGGGAAAGGACAAAGGCAAAGAGCGTAATAAGCAATCCCTCTCGAGTGGTCCGAGAACCTGGGTGATAAATGACTTTAGAAGTGTGATTGGGTAGTGAGAATTTAAGTAAAAAGTGAATAAAAAATAAAAAATAAAAAATATGATAATAATAATATTATAATTAATAAAAAGTAAGGATTAGAAGGAAATAAATAAATAATAATTTATGAGAGAGAAAAAAAAAGATAACTATTTAAATTGATAAAAAAATAAATAAATAATTTTTTTCCACCCATTTTCCTCTCCTTTTTCATTGAAAAATTAGGAGTTTAAGATTGTAAAATGAAACTAAGCGTAGACTGATGCAGTATTAAGGAGTGAATCTACTCCTATCATTTCATACCTTTACTTTGCATTTGTTGCAATTATCTCTAATGAGATCGTAGACTACCACCACCTCTACATTTTCATTTATTTTAAAAAACAGAGTGTGGAATAAGCGGAAAGCGGAGATCTCGGAGCATTTTTTAAAGCTAAGTGAACCCAAAAGAATGCAGGGAAACGTTAGACAAACAGGAAGGGTGGGATGTTCGGTGGAATATGTAAAAAAAAAAAAAAAAAAAAAAAATTTAATTTAATTTATTTTTTAATATTTATAATTTATTTACAATCTTATTTGAAATAAAAAAAATAAAATTATATAATATAAAATTATACATAAATTATATTTAATAAAACAAATGTAAAAATAACCAACACTTAAAAAATATGTATAAAGAAATTGAGGTAACTTGGCGGAACCGTGAAAGCCGGCCGTTTAGGCATTTACTTGGGGATAAGCTTTTTTTTTTTATCTTAAATTTTTAAATTTTTATATATTTAAATTTTAAATTTTTTTAATATTTCATTTAACTTCTAAATTTTTTGATTTTTTATTAAATCAGTCCATCTGTTTATCAAAAGTAATTAATTTATTAAAAAATAATTTTAATTTTACAAAAATTTATTTAAAAAAAGATTAAATATATGAATTGAATATCTTTTTTATCAAAAATATGTATGTTGCCTATTTAATTTATATATTTGTTAATTAAAAAATTATTTAATATGTACATTTTATTAATAAAAAAATATTTAATTTATATATTTAACTTTTTTTAAATAAAATTTATTAATTTAAACTTATTTATTAATAAATTTACCACTTTTTGTAATTTAAAAGATTGATATAATAAAAAATTAAAAAATTTAAAATTCAAATAAAATATTAAAAAAAAATTTAACATACAAACATATAAAAACTTAAAATTTTAAGATTTAAAAAAAAAAAAAAAAAAACTTATCCCCATTTACTTGCGCCTGTTTTTCCATCGCTTCAACGGTCAGTCGAGCGAGCTCCAAGTCCAACGAAATAAGCGTCGTCAGACAAACGACGTCGTAAAAGTGAATAACGGGCTCCAAACGACACCGTTTACATGCCCATTGGAAAACGCTCTGCGGACAGAGCCTCTGTCCCTCTGTCTCTGTCTGTTTCTCTGTCTCTCTCTCTAAAACGGGAACAAACTCTTGACAGAGTAAAACATAGATTTCTCAGAGAACACGAAAAAAAAAAAAAGGTATTTGTGGAATGGAATTTTGAGAATTCCGTGTGTTTAGTTACTCTCCTTCCGAATTCTCCAACACCACCGCCCCCAGTAACAGTGGTTTCCCGAGAAATTTCCTGTTTGGTTTCTGAGAAAGTAATTAGTTTACAAAAGAAGGAAAAAAAAAATAAAGGAGACGAAGCTTCCTCCACATCTTCTGCTACTTGACCTTCCTGTTCTTAAAATAGAAACAAAATCACACTGATCACTTCTCAGTTAGTTTCTCTGTCTGTCTGTCTTTTCTTTTTCTTTTTTGGGTTTTTTTTTGTTGTTTTTTTTTTAACTTTTGACTTGTGAGTAATTCTCTTTCATTTTCGTTCTTTGAAAATGATAGTTTGGGGTTTTGGGTGTACTTGAGCATCTCCGAAAGGGGTTCCTGTTTGTTTTTTCCTTTGTCCTTTTTTCTTTTCTTTCTTTCTTTGTTGTTTTTTTTTTTTTTGGGACAATTTTCGCTTTTTCTATTTTTTTGTTGGCTGAGAGGAACTAGCAGAGTTTGAATGGTGCTGCAACAATGGCGGAGTCAACCAAAGTGAGGTTGGTCCGTTGCCCGAAGTGCGAAAACCTTCTTCCAGAGCTCGCAGATTACTCTGTTTATCAGTGCGGCGGCTGCGGTGCTGTTCTCCGAGGTAACTCTGTCTTCCAATTTTTCTCTTTTCTGTTAGCGCTCTGTTTGTTTCGTAAGAAAGTCTGCGGGCAGCAAGAAAAAAAACCCATCTTGCTGTTGATTTCTGACAGTGGTTTAAATTGATGGAGTCTGTGTTGCAACTAAGTTACAGTGGTTTGTCGTTTTTCCCTTGTCTTTCATGAGCGAAACGTTGTTGGGTGTTTTACTCTCAATTGATAAAAGATTGTATTTGGATTTGATCATTATGATATTTTAATTATGAAATATTTGATTGTTGTTTCAGAATACTGTAAGCCCATTTTTAATTGATGATGAAGTTGGGGAAGAAAAGACATGAAAGGAATTAACTTTTTGTTCTCTTTGACTGCCATTTGGAGCTATCATATTTGTTGCTTGCTGGAAAACTAATATGCTGTTTGTCAGATTTTCTTAGCATGATGATTTTCCTTCTTGTTTTGGGTACTAATGGCAGCAAAAGCTAAACATCCTGATACAAATGCATCCTCAGAGAAGACAGGTGAAGAAGGGTTTTCTGGGGCTCCCAATGAATTGCGGAATTCGTTCGAAAAGGAAATAGTGGACCCAAGTGAAGCTTCTGATACAGATGTTAAGTCTAATTCGAGCTCTTTGATATGTGATGAAAAGAAAGCCGAGAAGAGTGAACCTAATGATGCCAATAGATGTAGTAATCAATCCAAGGTTACAAGTGAGAAATGGGTGTGTGAAAATGGTTCCGACGTGGGCATGACTAGGGAAGAATTGAGTGATCCAGTTGGAAGAGATAATGGTAACTTGAATTCTGGAATTGGATATACAAATGGGACTGTTAAATCTGGACAGATGTCAGGCTGGCAATGCAGCAAGGGTGGTGAGGTGGAGGAATTTCACAGAATTATGAAAAGTGAAGTTCAAGGTGTGAGATTTTCGGCTTCAAACTACTTGGATGAGGGTCCATCAAACTGCCATTTAGACCCTTCTTGTAGCCATGGGGATCCCTTGAGAAATCTTGAGGACAGATATGGGGCTGATAGAGTTCAGTACCTTGAGAATGATCGAGTGGAACTTCTCAGGAAGCTGGACGAGCTCAAGGAACAACTCAGCAGGTCCTGTGATGTGTCTGATAGAGCCAAAGAGAAGGTCTTCCATGAGAGGAGGATGGCTCCTCCAGATCTCTGTAGTAGCTCTGGTAATTGCTTCTTAACCGGTTCTTCAGTGCCTGACAGTGCTTCAATGCAATTTTTTCCACCTGATAAACATGCAGCTCAGGCCCCTTATCTCAATCGCCACCCAGAGTCAATTCCTTCTATTCATGGGCATGAAATACCAATGCATGGCTTTCATCCTTCAGTGCAGAAGTCAAATTACATTTCTCGATGTGGGGATCCTTTTGGACCCCAAACACTGGAAAGAGCGCCACATACACAACCTAAACAATTCCAACAACCTTATTGTCAGAACTTTTCTGGAAATTGCTTTCCTACTAATCCCGATCCATTTGAACCATACTCATCTAGTACTGTTTTCCACCAGCATTCTTGTTCTTGCTTCCATTGCTGTGACAAACATCATGGAGTTCCAGCACCAGCACCAGCACCCTTTGCTTTCTCCAGATTCCCAGACGGCTTAAGCAATCCTTTATTGTACCGTCACGAAAATTCTGGGGCATTCGCTGCATACGTTCATAACTCCCGTTCGACTGTTCCCCCTCCACTGAATATTCATCGTCCCCAATACCACACAAGATGGCCTAGCGATCTTATGGATATGGGCGGTTTCGTCCGTTCTCGTCCTCGGAGGGTTATATTAGCCAGTGGTGTTCGGCACTGCCATCCGATAAAGGGTGGTGCTCCCTTTTTTACTTGTTTTAATTGTTTTGAACTGTTGCAACTTCCCAAAAAGGCACTGCTTAAAGCAAAGAATCAACAGAAGATACAATGTGGAGCCTGTTCTACGGTCATCACTTACGCTGTTGTAAACAAGAGACTTGTCCTCTCTGCCAATGCAGAATCAATGCAGTTTCCTGCAGAGGTTGATGATAGCTCTAGCGAGGTGATAAAAGAGAAGATTTCATATTCCCACAGCCGGGTGAACCGGATAAATGCAAATTTCTCTTCTGATGATTATGATAACTCTGGTTATGACTTCCAAACGATCGATACAGATCCCATTGCATCGTCAGTAGAGCAGGTGATGAATACAACCAAGCCTCAGGAGATGCACAGCTTCCATTCATCATCTCTGAGTACATCTGAGGATGAAGACAGCCCAGATGTTTTAATGGCTCAGAGAGAGGTGATCAACTCCGTTCAGCAGAATAAATCCACCGTGTCTCCAACCCCTCCCAGTTCGCCTCTTGAATCTAAATTTGATTACTCTTCTAATAATCATGTGGGGAACCGATATGGGAAGGGTAACCGCAGCAGTCGCTCAGACCAAGAAAAGGTGATATCAAACAAGTCTGCCACGCGACAAAATTCCATGAAGGACGTTTCTCTGGCTACCGAGATGGATGTGTCATTCCATGACTACTCTAATACTGTGGTATCCCAAGATTCAAAGGATGCAGGCAGAGAAGAGTCTAAACCAAAAATCATCAAAGGTGGTGAATCATTTTTTGCAAACATCAAGAAGAGCTTTAAGGACTTTTCCAGATCCAACCAAGTTGATGATCATAATAGAAAGGTTTCCATAAACGGGCATATCATACCAGATCGTTGGGTTAAGAAGGCTGAGAAGCTATCTGGACCCATACATCCTGGACAATATTGGTAAATTCATGCTTGCTGCTGTTGTCACTTAATATTAGGGAAGTTATTGTGTTGTGTTCCCATGATTTAGCTTTTACGTCTACATATGTGAGATAAATATTTACATGCCTGTATGGCTGTAAATTATAAGCTTATGCTGTCACAAATATTTATCATTAACCCCCTTCTAGGACCTCTATCCTTCTCTTATCCTGTGCAGTGATGGTTTTGTTCCTAACTGAAGTAAGGGGTGAGGAAAGTTTGTAGTAATGTTATGCTTTTGTGTTTGTTTCTGTAACAGGTATGACTTCAGAGCTGGATTTTGGGGTGTTATGGGTGGGCCTTGCCGTGGCATCATTCCTGTAAGTTCAACTAAATCTTGGATCAAATCTAAGTTTGCTATTTTGTACTTATAGCCTTATTTCAATGTAACTGATTGGCAATTTTTTCTTTTGCAGCCAGGTGTTGAAGAATTCAATTATTCCATGCCAGAAAACTGTTCTGGTGGAAATACTGGTGTTTTTGTGAATGGAAGAGAGCTTCACCACAAAGATTTGGAATTACTTGCAACTAGAGGACTTTCAACCGATAGAGACAGGTCTTACATTGTTGAGATATCTGGGAGAGTTGTAGATGAGGACACTGGTGAAGAACTAGATAGCCTAGGCAAACTTGCTCCGACGTAAGTTTTCAACCGGCATCTATTTTCTTTTACTTGCTCTTGCTATTTGCTAAATGAGATCTTCATTTTCCGTGTTAATTGTCAATTCTTTTGCAATGAAATATCTGTTGTGCTGCATGTGATAATGATTTTTGCCGCATTTGGAAAAATAAAATAATAATATGTCAACAAGACCTAATTGATTGTTAGCGATATTCCTGTTTGAACAGAATTTGCTTGCATCAGCTAACTGGCAGTGCCAGTGGGGAAGGATATAGATATATTTCATATTTTTGGTTGTTAAAGAGAAAACATGGAAATTATAAATTATCATTATGCAAATGGTCGTCCGGTCATGCATTCCATTGTCTCATCATTTTGCATGTTAGCAATACCAAGCCAATGTTCATGGTTTGACTATCTTCTCTTTTCTTGGCCAGTCACCTCCAAGGACACATTTTGCAATAAGATTATCCCTTTTTCTCTTGTCTGCGTAATAAACTTGACACTTCAGTATTTGTTCATTTATCTTTTAGATAATCATTTTTATTTAATGACGCTATTGAGTCAAAGTTTTTAGTAATGAACTCATCAGCCTTTAATTTGCTATTTTGTTTCCCTGGATCCATTTGATGTGATGAACCCGTACATCTGATCGGTTATGAAACATGCGATCATATGTCCGAAAATATCGAAAGAAAGCATTATTGATTCTCCCTTTTAAACAGAGTTGAGAGGGTAAAGCATGGATTTGGCATGAAGGGTCCAAAAGGAGCTGCTTAATATAGTCACACAGTGGTTACAAGATGCTAATGTGCCTTCTGACATGTTGGAAACCTTGAACCGTATGGCATTGGAATGCGGAGTTCGTAGCAGATTTACTGGAAGGATGTAGACGAATTCCTTAGAACATCATATTACGCCAATGATGAAATGTTGGAATCTAGGAGTGTGCTGCTGAGTCTGTCTTGCTCATGTAAAATGATTGTGTTCTATGCAGTTGAGTTTGTGGGTGTACTGGTGCAATTTTTTCCTCAATCAGATAATTTGTTGTGCTCTTTTACTATTTGGGTCTTTTACTAATCCTCAAGACACAGACTTGAGGATTTATGCAAATTCAGCTGAACAGGGTAAATTCAGCTGTGATTAATGGAATTTAGGCAGTATTTTGGAATGCTGCCATTATAGACTCTTTTTTTTTTCTTTGTCAAAACCGTTAATTCATTTTTAACCTGTTTGATAAAAATGGGCTGTATCGCTGCTCGCTGGCATGCTTAACTTCCTAGTCCAGGATTTGAGCTCCCAGGCATTTTTTGGTGGAGGGCAGGAGTGAGGGAGCCCGTGACGAAAATCTGGTACAGAATTAGCGTAAAAAAATGAGAGAAAAACAACGAAAAGCCGGATTATTCAGATACACAATTTTATAAATCTGAATAAAAAATTTTATATTATGTAAAAAAAATATTTTATATTAAATGGTTATTATTTCATAAAAAATATTTTATATTAAATGGTTATTATTTCATTTGAAATCAAGAGATGTTATGTAAATAATTGTTATATTAATATAATTTTTTTATGTTTTATAAAATATTATTAATATAATATAAAATTTTTTTATATGTAGTATTTTTTGGTTTATTTTCGGTTTTAGACGAGAACATAAAATTTGTGTTGAAGAAACGTATGGCAAAGGAAAGCATCTGGGAGTTGGTCGGATTAGTGCCTGACGCAGTTCAACCACATTAATTAAGGTGATTGAACTACCAATCAATCATTGGTCCATCCATGCATTTTACAGAAGGAAAAAGAAGTTACGTAGATACATAATTATAGACATAAAATTAATATATAACTATTTAAATTGTTAAATTAGATTAATTATATTAAATTTTAAAAAATAAATAAATTATTAAATTAACTGTTTATTTTTTATATTAAATGGTTATTATTTCATTTGAAATTAAGAGATGTTATGTAAATAATTGTTATATTAATATAATTTTTTTATGTTTTATAAAATATTATTAATATGATATAAAATTTTTTTATATGTAGTATTTTTTAGTTTATTTTCGGTTTTAGACGAGAACATAAAATTTGTGTTGAAGAAACGTACGGCAAAGGAAAGCATCTGGGAGTTGGTCGGATTAGTGCCTGACGCAGTTCAACTACATTAATTAAGGTGATTGAACTACCAATCAATCATTGGTCCATCCATGCATTTTACAGAAGGGAAAAGTTACGTAGTTACATAATTATAAATATAAAATTAATATATAACTATTTAAATTGTTAAATTAAATTAATTATATTAAATTTTAAAAAATAAATAAATTATTAAATTAATTATTTATTTTTTATGTATCATAAATTATAAAATTACTTATTTTTTTACAGGAACCATAAAGACCAAAGTAAACCCACAGTTGTCGAGGTCAGCTAAGCTCGCGTACCTCTCCCCTTTGATGGAAAATTTTCTTATTTACGTAACCAAAGCTGAATGCAAGTTGGACTGCTTTTTGCCAAACTGCACATTGCAGAAAAAAGGTAAGGAATCCAATCCATACTTCATTTTTGGAAATACAGACCGAGCTGGAAAGCTCACCCTTTTCTCCCCAATTCACTTGAAGATGTTCACAAATAACAATTTCTTTTTTTGTTTAAAAAAAAAAGCCAATTCAGCTGGACTCCCTGTATGTAGGTTTATTTTCTTTTCTTTTTTTTTTTTTTAATCTGATTCTTTCATTTTATTCATGATTCTTGCTTCTTATTTTGAAATGAAATAATTGAAATATAATAAAAAAAAATCTAAGCCTTAGAACGAAATAGGTAGCCATTTCCTCTAAGCTATTCTTTTGTTTTATTTATTTATTTATTTTTTTTGGTAGGACATTACCTATTCTCGAATGCACAAATATATTTTGAAATATTTTAGCATTAAGAAACTTTTAGTCCACTCACATTGAAGCCCCTAGCCAATTCAACTGATAAATTCGGGCCCATGAACTCTGGACAGATTTATTTTTATGATAAGTTCAGCCGCAGATATAAACCCTTCTACAGGATACATACTATATAGTGGCCACATTTAACAAATTTCTGTAAAGATGAGACACTGTGACCTGCCACAACCTCGCACGATAGTCCGACCTAGCTGAGTCCGATCTAGCTGTTTGCATTTTGTTTCTGCAGAATACAAATCAAAACCACCACTCACTGTAGTTAATAGTAAACATAGAACGGTGTCAAGCCAAATATCCTAAATTTGAGTACTGCTAGAATGTTTAATATAATTAAACTTACGACTTAATGCTAACAATTACGTAACAATATGAACTGTCAGCATATTCCCTAGACATAGGTGCAATATTCTCTGGTGGAACTATTAAATATTACCCCTACTTTCCTATATTTATGATAAAATATGCCACTTTCCGTCTTACAACTTCACTTTGGACTCCATTCCTCCTCAAAGCAGATACTTTGGAAGATATGAATGGAGCGTCATATTCAAAAATTCAGCTTAATTTAGAGCAGCTGGATGAGAAATAGACCAAGGAATGCAAGAAGTTTGACCATATGCCGATTGGTGTAGGGAAGTGGTTTCTCAAAACTGCAATATACCATGAAAACAACACAGTTACAGGCTTCCACTACAGCCCTGGGGAGAAGTTGACGATGGTGTCAAATGATGGCACACATCAGGATGAGTGAAGATGTCTTACACATTTTTCCCTACATTTCTTTTTCTATGTAAACTTGAATGCAATTAGTTCTATCGCCAATAACTTGAATTGCCAGATCTGTCACCACAATGTCAGTCTCAGCCAGCAACTGTGTGCAATGTAGAAGGCCAAGCACCCTGTGCCTTCGCTTCCGTTTGCTGGTCTTCGTAGAGTAGATATCAACGTTGTAACTAACATGTGCATACTTCCACCAGGACCACCAGACACCACAGAGGCATAGCTCGATCACATACAGAATATGATGTCCCTGGGGGCCAAGATAACCCATAACGCAACGGCAAAGATGAATAGTGCCAGGAATGGGGGACCAAACCAAAAAATAGGTCCACCTTACCGGAATAAAGCTAAAAATTTAGGAATAAAATCAGGCCCTGCACCCCCCCAACCCCCGCGGGTGTCATGCAAATAGAAATTAAAGCAGTAGAAGTGAAGATTCAGAAATTAACCAAAATACACATGCGCAGCTTCACAAAATCCCAATGTCACCAAAATTAGAATCAAAGCATGCATTCTCATCTCTTTTATCCCCCGCTACAAGCATGTGATGCCAGACAATGACTTTAAGAGTCTACCGACTATGCCAAAATAACATTCCTAATACAGAAACAAACCATCAGCAGCATATCTTCCATTGCTACTGCTCGTATTAAACTAGCCCACTTTGTGAATCCAATCTGGCAGTTAAGTACAAACAGGGGTTGTAACCAACAACTGGTACAATTCAAAATTCTAACACTTCCAAACCAGGAACAAAAAAATTACATAGCTGGACGTTAATACTGAGAAGAAAATGCAAAGGAATTGCAACAAAACTTGAGTTTGATGGTCAGTTGCTCAATGCATAATCTGCCTCTGGACTTATAAGGGCAATTATAGAGATGATTCAATCTACGCTACCAGTAAATCATCCAATTGGAACTAATGAACAAGAAATTGCACCTTGATAAGGAAACTAATGAATATAAAGTAGGTCGAGGATGAGGGAAGGGGGAAGTGTTATTCTATTTATAGCCAGCAAATTATCGGCACATAGAGTTCCTTAATTATGAAAACAGAGTTTTATATGCTCATACAAACCAAACTAGGCAGTGGCAGCCGCAACTTCAAAATCTGTTAGCTTGTAAATTGGGATGTGTTATGCAAGAACTCAAAATCAAACATTCTCCATGTGGTTGTCCATCACCAAACCTTACCTTCCATCGAGAATTTTACAATGAAAGAGAACTTGAATGACGTTATTATCAAAAGTACTCCAATAAAAGTACTCAACATTGATTATTCAGCTAAAGAAACATGTCTGACAGCAGGTCAAAATGATAGTCCAACAAAACAGATTTGCAATCCTCCCTTTCCACAACAACCCCCCATTAACAAAACCTCTAAACCCATCCCCAAAGCACAAACAGCTTACACAACATATTAAAAACAAGAGACCACCCCGACATTGCATTCTACTTTGCTGATGGCGGCGGATTCGGCTTCCTTGGCTCAGGCTTATAAAATGGACCCTGCAAATTTACATTAGGCATTCATGGTGTCAAGCTGGGAAAAATCACACCCAAATATTCATTCAGAACTAACTAGGTTCAAACCCAGGCGGATGGCGAGAGGTGACGAAGAGAAAGACCTAATTTGACTTGGGATTCCTTAGTAAGGATTTAGAACAATTAGCTCTTACATCTGAATTAGTGCATAACACAACGGAATGGCGAGAAAAGATTCACGTAACCAACCCGAACTAAATTGGGATTAAGGCTTTGTCTTAGTCATATGAACTAACTAGGTTCAACACAGGCAGTATTTAATTTTACCAAATGCTTGCTTAAAAATTACTTTGAGAAATTCCAATATCAAATTCTCAGGAAAAAGATAATAATAATAATATTTTTATTTTCTTTTTACATGCAGAATCAGATCTAAAAGCGACTAAACCTTCATCAGATCTTGAAACAAGGGCCTCTGCTATCCGATACTTACGAAAGGAAACAGAAATTAAAAAAGACGCCCCCAGGGTTTTTGGTAATTAGAGGAAAAAGCCCCTTACATTCTCAAGGAAGATGAAGTTGGCGACCACCACAGTGGCCACGATCCCGCCCAAGACCACCGCCGGCGCCGTTAACAGACTCCATTTCCTGTGTATCATCTCTCTCCGATCTCCGATCTCAGCTTCTCCTCTTGCCTCTCAATGCCGATGACGCCACCGGATCTGTTAGCAGACGCACCTTTAACAATAAAACTTTTCTTTTTTTTTGGAAATACAATAAAACTTTTTTCTTACAAATTTATTCCTTTTTATTTATTTATTTTTCTTTCCAATTTTCAGTTTTTCTCTGATTTAGAACTGTCCATATCCAATTTAAAAATTAATTAATTGAAACTGATTTAAGTAAAATTATGTAAATAATTAAAGTATTTTAATACTTAACGCGACTATAAGTTTTCAATATTTTTTTTTTTTGTTTATAAGGAGTCTTATTGGACATTTAAGGAGGAAAAAATAAAGTTTGGTGGAATTTGAACTCCCGCCTACTTAATTGAGAGACAACTCTTTCAACCAATTGAACAAATGCTCAACTTCATTTTCGATATTTTTTTTTCTTGACAGCTTATCAGGATGGGCTATTGATGTTAGTTCGGCCCATATTTCTTGGGCTCGATCACATTTCGGTGGCCCTTATCTTTTTAAACATCACAATTCGCAAAGGCCTGCGTAATTCCATAAACGACGTCGGGCCAACCGGGCCTAATTAACAATCAGTACGCATGTTCTTCTAGTTTGGGGGAAAAAGAATAAAAAAGAAGTAAAATCATGAGTGTTGGAAACTCACCTCGTGGATTGAATTGATGAATGGTTTTTCAATAGAAAAAAGTATCTAATTGTTTGGATTATCGAGAAACCTCATTACATTTACATTTGTAAATAATTAAATATATGCATTTAGCAACATACAAAAACTACTTTTCAGATCGTTTTAAAAAAAAAGGAACCTACTTTTAAAAAAAGACAAATTCTATGAGTGAAGAAAAAAATTAATAGCGAATTAGGCATAATTTAAATGGTTTGGGACAGTAGTTATCAAAAATAAAGTTTGGGATTCGAACTATATATCTCACCCATATAATTTTCCTTCCCCTAAGGAGTTCCAATGGAATATATATATATATGTATATATTATTTTTTAAAAAATACATAGCCTTCCCCCTTATCTGTACCTGGGTAATTGAAGATTATTCATATAGTTGAAGTCTCAGCTAAATATGCTTCATTCACTTTTGTCTTTAGGGAAGCATAAGTTAGAACTCATTTGGCCCCGTGTATTTGCCCTCTGCATCCTTGTTATCGTCTCCAAGCACGTGGGTGGATGGTTTTTAACGCAAAACAAATGGAAAATGATTGAGTTCATAATCACAGAATCTAGTTTCTTGCATTTTGTTTTTAATTAAGAAGTTTATTAAATTATAAATTATAAAATAACAATAGCTAATATTTTTTATAAATCTCACACTTTATTTTTAAAAATAAATTTAAAACTCTTAAAATAAAAAAATCTAAACTTTTAACTATTTAAATATCTCTTAAAGAATTCGTTCAGAGGCATTATGCTAGCCGTTGTTGAGGAATGATTGGTGAAGAGAAGGAGACAAGCCCAACCCGGCCCTATATTATATTTATATGGCGCACCCCTGTCCTTCGTTGGATGGATATAATATAAAAGCTTTTGTGGCTGGCTAATTAAATTGTATTATATGTTAATTAATGGTGATCATCAGAAAAATTGCTATCTTATATTTATGTGGCGCACCCTTGTCCTTTGTTGAATGGATATCATATATAAGCTTTTGTGGCTGGCTAATTAAATTGTATTCTATGTTAATTAATGGTAATCATCTGAAAAATTGTTAAAGAAAATCTAAATGATCATTAAGTAAAGTAATACTTCAGTGGTAATTTAAAGTATTTTCATATTTATAATCTGAGTTTAAGTCTCCACAATTATATTCTTCTTTCATAAAAGATTAGGTAGTTACTGAAATAGTTAAAAATTATAGCACAATAATGAGTTTTAAATTCAGTAATCACCGTAATTTTTTATACTAGAACTACGCTTAACTCTACTAATACTCAAATGAAGGATCTATTTTTTTAAAAATGGTTGAATAAAATAATTTCAAATAAAAATTACTCTAATTTTAACCTATAAATTTAAAAATAAATATACTCATAACAATTTTTTTTTATAAAGAAAAGGTCACCATTAAAATAGAAACAAGAATTACAATTCAGATCCCAATCCCACTTATCATTAAAATATCCTTCGCAACTAATTGAATTGTCTTTTCCAATAACGTTGATTGCTTACGTGTGTCTTTTCGTGCTCTTAAATAGTCTTCTAGATCATTTTTCGTGTTTGTGCAAAAATAGTACAAAATAGTATTGTGAATTGACGAGAATTAATTAATAAGTAACGTTAGGCAATCAACATTTCAAATATATTACCTTTTAAATAGTTAGATGGGAATGTTGAAAGTAATGGTTCATCTAACTGGACAAAACCATTATAATTAAGTGTCCACTGTGACAGAGGGACTAGTTGGAAGAAATTGTCCCGCATTGGTGGGAAAAGGAAAGTGAAAATGATTTATAAAATTGTAGGTAAATTAGTTAAGATGATCTAAATTATTTTAATAAAATAATAAATTTATTAATAAAAATAAAAATAAATTTAAATAAATTCGACTCAATACACTCTTATCTATAATAATTTATATTACGAAAAATATAATATAGTATTAGAGTCTGAGTTCATTTGGCTAGATTTAACAACATAAAAAATAAATCATAGGTGAATATTTAACACAGTATCTCAAGATAAGATTCATATTTAATACGATAATTTAGTGAAGGCCTGTAACAATTGCACAAATAACAATTGATTGTCAAAGATCTTATTTGTATTTGAGGAGGAGTTTTGGAAGAAAATGTCTCACATAGGTGGGAAAAGGAAAGTAAAAATGGTTTATAAAGTTGCAGGTAAATTGATTAGAGTGATTTAAGTAATTTTAATAAAATAATAAACAAACTAACTGAAATAAAAATGAATTTAAATGAATTCGACTCAATACTTTTATATTGGGAATGACCCACGTCACAAAAAATATAACAAAACTGACATGAGAAAATTAAATCCCAAAAATCTGTTTCCAACTATTCCTGGCGAAAATTTTTATCTAGTGCTTCGGCTACACAAATAAAACAACACCATCGACAACACAAAAATGAAAAAAAAAAAAACAAAAAACAAAAAAAGGAAGAAGAAGAAAAAACTAAGAAGTATATTTTAACAAATAGGCCTGAGAGCTCTTATATGGAGTTCGCAAGTTCTAATGTTTTGATCTCTACATTAAAAAAAAAATAATTGATCCCTATTGCGTTTTTTTTTCTTGATAAAAAATTTTGCACGCTTATGCAAATGTAATTTCTTTTTTTTCGGTTTTCTCCCTTCGCGATAAGCATGACAACCAATAACGATATTAAGTTTACTTCACTTGACCAATTTTTCACTTTCCTAGGTCTTATGACGAAAATGAATTTAATGTTTAAAATGTGTTAAATTGCATAAAATTGGAAAAATATAAATCTTTAGTCAAATTTTGTATTTTTAATAAAATTCTACAATTTAATATTATAATTGAGAATATCAAAATAATTTATTACATCATCAAAAATTTTGGAAGTATCATTTTTATCTTTGTCAATTTATATTAAATACTATAGACATTAAAAAGTTATGATTTTTACACCAAAAATTATAATTTTATGATTTGCAAATTATAATGTTGGATTAAAAAAATTTTGAATTTCTGTGCAACTTATTATGAGTACTAAATATCAAATTTATGATGCAAATAAAACACTTTTGGTTGGAGTAATAGCGACAGTTCTAACAACAGTAATGTTGATCGTTCAATCAATGTTTGGGACCATCTATATGCTTAACAGTGCAAACTTTTGTTGATCACGGACTTTCTTTTAGTAAAACCAACCTTGGATTTGGTGAACGTTAGATAAAAGGGGAAGTAGATTAATAAGTTTGTAAAATTGTAATAGAAAATATATTTGATAGAAATATTAAATCGTTTAGAATCCATGAACGTGGTGAGTTTATTAATAGTAATATTATTGTAGGCCCACCGTCGGGGGCCATGAGGTCCAAATTCTTGATTGGTTAAGACAAGTAAATTTAGTATTGTTTATCGTTTGGATGTGCTTTTGCTAACAATGAAAAACACAAAATATGAAATTGAATGAAAAATAGTGCATTGCTTTCGCCAACCAAATCAAGTCTAACTGCTAAAACCCACCGTTATTAGAAATCTGCTGTCCCACTGGAAATGCAAATTTTTAATTAGCACAAAATTTACTCATAATAATTTGCATGGGTCCGATGGGGAGTCAGCAAATAAAGGGCCATGCACTCTGCTAGTTCCCTCTACAGGCTGCTAAGACAAACGCAAGAAATGAAAAGTAATCCATGCTTCAATGTGTGTTCGCTAAAAATGAAAATTTTGGTAAACATTTTCGTATTGTGAAGAGTAATTTCCAGAACAGAAAAACTAAGCGCCTCACATTTATTAGAAGGTGTGTCGACATGTGGCAAAATGAAATATTAAATAATTAAATTTTTTTAAAAAAGAGAATAAATAAGTTATTAATTATCATTAAATAAATTATAAGTTTATTTATATCTCTTAAAAATATCTTACGTAATCTTAAAAAAAAATAAAATTAAACTTTTTAAAGTTCGTACTCTAATATTCATTTTCATAAACCATGAGGGAGTGCAAATCAAACGTGGAAAACAAATCCAACTTGCAATGGATTTCATTCCCCGTCCAAAAAAAAGGCAAATTACATGTGATGGGTCAAAATCCAAGTGAGAACAAGAAGCCTATTTGAGCAAGGATTGAAAAATCTAAAGTCGCCTCACGGTCAAAATCCCAATGTTGCTTGTTTGAGGTAATTGACCAATTTCTTGTTTTTTCCTTTTTACCTTTGTCGAATGAGTAAAATTATGTAAATATATTCAGTAAAATACGTGAATAACACGCAGTTATTATTGTACATTAAATAATTTATAGATATATTTTAAATTTTTTAATTTAATATATTTTTTATGATTTAATAATTTAAATCTCATGTGTTTATTATGTTCTTACTATTCAATGTCCAAGAAATTTTTCTGCGGTCGAATTGGGCGGAGAAATAGGCGATCCTCTAGATCACCCGTCTAGAATAAGAAGCAATTTCGTTCAATAAGTGGTTGAACTAAATTTCGTTGTTTGCTTGATAAAAAAAAAAGAAAAATCGTCGTTTCATTAGAGCTAATTACCCAATTATATTTCTGAAAATTTCAAAATTGGCACAAAGATTGATCCCAATAAACTTTGCCTCGTATTGATTTTTGTTCTACTTTTAACAAATCCCAATCATATGGACATTGATAATTCAGGATAATGTTATGGATAGCAAGCACTTTTTGTATTTGTCAAAAAAAAAAAAAAAAAAAAAGAAAAAAGGTCTGAAACAAAAAGACATTTAAACCCGTGAACTTAACACGTGTGCACTGCTTAGGTGAGTTGATCATAACATAAGCATTACATAGAAGGTGCCGTCACCACCACACGTGCAACCGCACACGTATCGAAAAACGCGGAAAAGTCTTCACCAGCCAATTTTGATTATCCCATTAAAGAGCGATGTGTGTAATTAAGTAAGATATTGGTAATTGAATTTAATTATTTGATACTTTATATTAATTTAATTTCATTTTAATCTTACCTAACTTTCATTTATTAACTATACTCATTAATTATACTCATTTTTTACCATACAAATATATTTTATTAATTTTTTATTTCAATCAAATCTTACTAAAATTTTTAGTCTTGACTTACATTTAAAGTTGAATTAATTTAACTTATATTTTTAGTAAATTAAATTAAATTTTTTTAATAAATAAATCATATCTTAATTTTAATTTTATAATTTTAATAATTGGATGTAAGTAAAAATATATAAATAAAACTAAAATAAAATAAAATTTTGACACCTAATCATTAAACTATATAATTTATTCTGCCAAATAATTTTTATATGTATGTATAGTTGAGCCTGTGTCCAAATAATTACAAAATTTTTCCCTTGTTAAAATATGTTTTTCTAGAAACATGTAGATAGCCCGAAATATTTAATTATTTTTCATTGGTATAGTCATAAAGTTTCTATCAATTTTCATTTTTTTTTTTTTTGGACATTATTATTTTTTTCTTTTACAATTTGAGAAGTTGGCCCCATGATAATGCAACAAAAGAAACATACACTCGCATACAAGAAAACAAAACAGGTACCTCCATTTTTGTAATTAACGAACTCTATTATGTCACACCTCCCTGTTTTTCAACAAGCCAGGTCGCCTTTATATCCACAGTAAGAAAGAGAAATTGCGAGTAAAAGGCAGACGTATGTTTAGTGACTATAAGTTACTGTCTTATCCAAATGTGGTAAAAATAATATAAATTATTAAATAATTAAATTTATAATATTAAAAAAATAAATAATTAAATATTATTAAATTAATTACGTACGTAACATTTTAATCTATACTCAAATGGCGTTGCTCAATAAGAAGAAAGTTGTGGCTAATAAAATGAAGTGATTTATTGTCAATCTTAATCACAATTATAAGAAAAATTGTTGGCAATCATACTTTATTGCGTTAAATTGTAAAAATATATTAAATTTAAAAATAATTAAAATAGATGAATTATTACTAAATAAAGCGTGTGCATACTCTAAAAATTAATTTAGTCTCACACGACCACAAAATAATATTTCAAGACAATTAATATTTAATATTTGTGATTTTTACTATTTTTTTAACAATTATAACTCATAATATTTTATTATATAAATCTATTTTATTTTTTTAAAATTATTTATTATATAATGTAAAATTTTTAATAAAATATACTTAAAAAAAACTTATATCAAATTCAAAATCTTAAAAAAAAAAATTCTACATTATATATAGCACCACAACTTCCCTCTTTGTGCTCTATACCTATACTGAAACTACAAACAAAAAAGACCCCAAAAGAAAGAAGCTAAGTCGCAGCAATGGCGGAAACACAGACACAAACGCCCCATGTGGCCATTCTACCGACACCAGGGATGGGTCATCTCATCCCACTCGTTGAGTTAGCCAAGCGACTCGTTCACCAACACAATATTTCCGTCACTTTCCTCGTCCCAACCGACGGCCCTCCCTCTGAAGCCCAGAAATCGGTTCTTGAATCTCTGCCGGCCGCCGTGAATTCCATGTTTCTCCCTCCAGTTGCCCTGGATGATCTCTCCAAGGATGTGAAAATAGAGAGCGTAATTTCCATAACGATGACAAGGTCCCTACCTTCTCTGCGAGAGGTGCTACGGTCTTTAGTTGCAAGCTCAAGGCTCGTTGGCTTGATCGTTGATCTTTTTGGCACGGACGCCTTTGACGTTGCCAGAGAATTCAATGTCTCTCCGTACATTTTCTTTCCATCGACAGCCATGGCTTTGTCTCTGTTCTTTTATTTGCCAGAGCTGGACCAAAAGGTTTCTTGCGAGTACAGGGACATGGAGGAACCGGTTAAAATACCCGGTTGCATACCGGTCCATGGTGGGCAATTGCTCGACCCGGTTCAGGACCGGAAGAACGATGCTTACAAGTGGGTTCTTCACCATGCAAAGCGGTACAGGCTTGCTGAGGGCGTCATGGTGAATAGCTTCGTCCAAATGGAAGCCGGAGCTATCAAGGCTCTGCAGGAGGATACGGGCGATAATAAGCCACCGGTTTACCCGGTCGGACCGCTCGTGAAAGTGGGTGGCTCTTCAAGCAGTACTGGGACAACGTCGATTCAGAGTCAGTGCTTGAAGTGGCTCGATGATCAGCCACATGGGTCTGTGCTGTACGTGTCATTCGGTAGCGGTGGGACCCTGTCTTATGATCAGATAAACGAATTGGCTATGGGGTTGGAAATGAGTGAGCAAAGATTTTTGTGGGTAGTGCGGAGCCCAAATGATTCAATTGCCAATGCTGCATTTTTCCGTGTCCAAAGCCAGAAAGACCCTTATGATTTCCTGCCAAAAGGGTTTCTAGATAGGACCAAATGGCGGGGCCTGGTGGTTCCCTCATGGGCTCCACAGGCAGAAGTGCTGAGCCACGGTTCAACCGGAGGGTTCTTGACCCATTGTGGGTGGAATTCGACCCTTGAAAGCGTAGTAAATGGCGTGCCATTAATCGCGTGGCCACTCTATGCCGAGCAGAAAATGAATGCGGCTATGTTAACTGAGGGCATTAAAGTGGCCCTGAGAGTCGAGGGTACTGGTCAAAATGGCCTAATTGGAAGAGAGGCGATTGCAACTGTTGTGAGGGCTCTAATGGAAGGAGAAGAAGGGAAAAAGGTTCGCTACAGAATGAAGGATTTAAAAGACGCAGCAGCCGAAGTTCTCACTGAAGATGGTTCTTCTAGCAAGGCGCTCTCTCAATTGGCCTTTGAGTGGAAGAAGAAAGCTAAAGCTGTTGAATCTAGTTAATTAGAAATTGAGATTAAGGAGATTTGGCTTAATTTAAGTAATTGGAAGCAGTAACTGTCGATAGTAAAAATTTAAGTTCGAATTTTAGAACTTATTTATATAATTTTTCATTCTCCACAGCTACTCTAACAGGTCCAATGAAACAGAAAAAAGAAATTGGGACTCGTAGTCATTCTTATCCCTCCCTCTTTTTCCATGTATTTCAGTTGAAGTTTTTTTTTTTTCTCTTTTCTTGTAATATAATGCATTGGTTGGGTACGTTAAATAATATGTGTAATGTATCTGAAGATTTGCATATTTGTGTGTTGTTAATAATTGAATATGCAAAATCACTTTCATCTTCATGGCCATATTCAATTGCGTTTTGTACATGTATATGAAATTATAAACGCGAATTAATCGGAGAAATAGGCGTGGGGGTTACTACTATAATAAAGCAGGAAAAGACGACAATCTGTACCCAAAAAAAACAAAAGAAAGGAAAAGATGGCAATGCGCAACAAGCCGAGTTTGTGGTCCCTCTTACAGCTACGAAATGTTTATTTTGCATCACAATAATGTCATTGGCACTAGCTAGGCTTGGAGGGAAGTAGGTGGCCGGCATTGACGCCAATGAATTCATTTATTCTGCGATTTTTTTTTTTTTTTGTGCATTTATGTATGTTGCAATTTCACGTGTAAACAAATCACCAGCAACTTGTGGTTCGCATACATATAATCACAAAAGAAAATTCAGGAGCTCTAAATTAGTTAGCTTTCAGACTAAATATAAAATAGGTTTTTTTTTTTTAAAAAAAAGAAGGAAGTTCATGAACCACCCACCTCTTGCCCTGATGGCAATTCCATCTAGAACATGTTAGGACTCTGGTAGCAACAATGAATCAAACAAAAGAAAATTTATGAACAAGTTTACACACATTTGACATATATAAACACAATAACCAATAGTCATTCGAGTGTTATAACATTTAAACTAACGTTTGACCTAGTGCTCTATGTGTCGTAATCATCTCGATTGAGCACACTTTCCCTAAGCATAAGTTCAGTATTCCATGGCAAGACTGTTGAAGCACTTTCTTTTGCTTTCTCATCTTGATTAGCAAAAAAAAATAAGTGCAATGATCTCATTTGAGTTAAGTACATTCTCCCAAATTTCTATTAAAAAATCGACTAACCTATACAAGAAATCGCGGATAGAAAAGGAATCATTGGAATAGCATGCATCTACTACCGTCATCGAACTAAAACATTATTAAAATTCATCTACGATGAGGTTTTGGTATTCTGTAAGCTTGTTGATTGCATCCTGATATGCAAAATGCAGCTATAATTCTTTTGATCGGGCCACGTGAAACAATTATTGTAATAATCATCAATAAGAACGGGGACTATATAAATTGTAAGAATAAAAAAACTCGATGACTTTATTTATATAGTTTTAAAATAATTATAAAGTGATTTGAATCGTTAAATATTTAAATTTATAAAAAGATAAAAATAAAAAAATTCTCAGATACTGTTAGATAAAAAAATAAGCTACAGCAAGGGACGCTTTGGATAGACGGAACTGTTACGATTTATCCTTTGTAGTCTGGATGGCGTTTGTCTTTGGTTGTGCATGTTTTTACTGCAGATTGCTGTACTGCTTTCTGGTAGCTAGCCTAATAATAAGGTCTCTTTTTTTGTGGGGCTCAAAGCCTATTGAAATCTTCATAAACTTGAATAATTTGAGCTGTTCTAGATGGGAGTTTTATCAGAGAGTTATTTGCACAATTGCAGTACTTACTGTTAATTTTGATCATTCAACCAACAACAAGATTATGGTTACATTTCACTTGTAATAAGTAAAAATATAATTTTATTCAAACAATCTAACAATCTTGTAAAGCCAAAATTTTTTTTCCCAACAAATACAAAAGTGTAATTAGTTTGGACTAATATTTATTTAAAATGCGTTTAAATTACTGTATTTATTTAAATTTCTGTGTTTATCTTTTTGCTACTCTTTTTTTTTTTTTTGGACAAATTTTGCTACTCTTAAAAAAATAGAAAAAAAGAAACAAAAAGAAAGAATCTGCGCGCCGTTCAAACTTGGGCACGGCCAGCGACTTTAAGGTCCGGCCAACAGTCAGAGGCAACTATAAAGAAACGTTTATCCAACAGATGGACCTACACAATTAGTGGTCTTGCTCTTAGTAATTATTGCGATTTGATTGGAATTATTTTTAGGAAAAGACTTTGTGGATAATTCTCAAAATCTTATAGTAGATAAACTATTTAGGATAAGGAGGATCAAAATAATATATATTATTAAATAAAAATAAATATATTATTAAATAAATTATATTTTTATTTTAGTGTTAGTTAAAATTATATTATACAGTAAAATTAATATAGTACATTCATTATATATAATTAATGAATTATTTTATTTATTAATAAAAATAATGCTTATCACAATATAATATAAAATATTATATTTTTATTTTTTAAATTTATATATTTTTATTAAATACATATAATCAATTTATCCCAAAAATGGGCGTTCACGTATGGTGGCGGAGCAACAAAAAAGGGCCATTTCAGGATAAGCCATGATCATATAAGTTACGGAAAAATTAGGTTGATATACTATAATAAATATAAAATTAGTTTATAATAATTTAGTCTGATAAATTATAAAAAATATATTAAATTTTAAAAAATAAATAAACTGTTGAATTAATTATATATCTTTCATATGACGTAGATTGTGTATCTACGTAATAGAAAGATAGTGTTATCTCCACATATAACCAATATCACGGTAGAAAAATACTAATTTACAATAAAGTATCAACCAACTAATGTCTCGTTAAATAATTAGTTTTTTTTTAAAAATAAATTATTAAATATCAATTAATTTATTATTATTTAAAATTTAAAATTCACCATAATATTTGCTGTTTTATTAGCGGGACTGTAGTCAAATTGTCAAAGTTGAACGTCGAAGCATTAATGGTAGGGCAGCATTTTGCTTGGCATGTTCGTCTGAGGACTTGGGAAGACACAAAAGAACAAGGCAAAGAGCTCCATCAGCAGTCACGGCCCACTACAGGAGTTGTGGCTGCCTATTTTCAAATAAAAAATCGTAATATTCTTTTATAAAATTATAAAATATTATTTTTATTTTTTATATTAAAAAAAGAAAGAGTCCCAAATAAAAAGGAGACCTTTTAAATGAAGGGACGTGAATTTTCCATATTATTATAGTATTATGCTAACAACGTACGATGTCCTTCCTCCAAAAATATTTTCCAATAGTTCATTTGAATTGTCATCTTGCTCTCTATCATCATGCAATTTTCCGTGGTTTATACCAGAATTTAATTGGCCGTCTCTTTCTTCCACGTTAACAATAAAATCTGACAGCACATTGACTATGACTATTGATGCAACCTCCTCCAGTAACTATTTCTTCTTTTTGAAATTTAAGGGAGAAAATCTCAGTATATGACAAAAAAAATCAATATAAGGACAAAACAATTTCAGCATATAGAACACAAAATTCATTGAACTTGCTCCTCATAACTAATTTTTTTTAAAAAAAAAATAAAGACAAAAATCTTTAATGAGGGTAAGTTAAGTAAATGATCAAATTCAAAAAATAAAAAAATAAATAAATTACTAAATATCATAAAATAAATTGTACATTTATCTATATATTCATTATTTATACTTGCTAAAAAAATATTCATAACTAAACAAATTCGATTCCCCTGCCAATCGGGAATGGACAAGAACAGTGTGGCCCTGCCAATTGCCAATGGGGAGTCCCAACAACCAAGAACAGTGTTCAGACTCGTGCTGTGTTGGCGAAGCATTATTGCATAATTACCTAAGCATGGCATCATTGATATGTCACCATTTGCGGACCCTCTGTCCAATTTGGAGAGCTCTGTGTAAGTTTGTCTTTTACATGGGCGTCACGGGCTCACCAAAAAGAAGATTAATTAACGAAAGTTTTAGATGCTTCGATTGACTTTTGCTCTCACTTTGTTTATTAAAAAAACACAAGCTCTCAAGAGCCTTTTAAAAGGAAAGAAATGAATATAGAATAGAAATAAAAAACGAGCACCAACATGCTTTTCAGTTTTTTTATTCCTAATAAAAATAGAGATAGCACTACGTAGTCTAATTGATAAAGATTGTACCTATTGTATCCCACGATAAACTGAAATTTTATACTAAATTTATAAAATAATAAATTTTATAAAAGTAAATCTTATAATGTCTGATAAAGATTTCTAATCTTTCCAATAATTATATACCAGAATATTCTGCAATTGGGTGTCACGTCCTCTTCTGAATAACGTCGACACATAAGCTTCCTAAAATCCTAGAAGAGTATTTAAACAAATAAATTTTCTCTATGTTTACATGAATTTTTTTTATATAACCACGAGCATATTTTGTGTAACCATAAGGGATAAATATGTAAGGGATAAATATAAAACGAAAAAATAATAATACTTTTTGTATTATTTTTTATTATTGTGATTGTAAAAAAAATAATAATAATTACCAAAAAAAATTGTATAGACAGAATAGAGAAATTTTATTTCGCCACCAACTTTTTCCCACTTTTTGTTCTGTTGAACTAACTTCTAGAATGTAGATTATTATACGTTAATTAAGTTAATTAATGTGAACCCGAAATTCAACGGGCAGCTCTGACGGCACACGTACTGGCGGTAGATGAGATGGGAGCACTGTTATATGTTTAAAAAAAATATATCTGAATTATTATTTGAATATAATTAATTAAATTTAATATATAATTAATTAGATTATAAATATAATTAAATATAATAAATTTTTTTATAATTAATTATATTTATAATTTAATTAATTACATATTAAATTTGATTGATTAAATTTGAGTAATAATTTAGATATTTATTTTTTTTAAAATGTAATTTTTTCCTATAAGTCTATTAAAAGCTCCGACCAAGCAACGTTTTTTTTTTTTTTATTTTTAAAGAAAATTTATGTTCAAAACTCCTGTCTGTTTTAACGTATCAAGATAAAATATTTTAACGAAAATATTTTATAAACACGTATAAATAAAAATATTGTGAGTTCATAATAATTTGAATTATTGAATTTTAAAAAAATATATTAAATTTAAAAAAAATAAAAAGTTGATAAACTATTGAATATCACTGAATTAACTGTGCATCTTTCATATACCTCACTAAACGTATTTACATAATTAAATTCATAATTTATAATATGTACTCATGTTGGACTGCACACAGAATATTATTGGCAAATTTTAAGTCCAATACAAATATGGAATACGGCTAGAATACAATTAAAAATCGAGAGAATGTGTAATTATGCTATAATTTTTTTTATTGAGTTAAACTGCAATTTAACCATTAAAAGCGAAAAAAATCACCGCATTTTCAATCACCATAATTCACCTTTAAATACAAACTAAGTAAAATAAAAAAAATATATAATTTAGACTTTCTTAATTCTAGAAAAATGACACATTGTCCATCAAAGGATTCGGTCAGCCAAACAATTGAAACTTCCATAACCATCTAGTGAGGGTTTCAACAAATGACAAAGACATGGCAACAAAACATACAATCACTCTATTACTCGGAATTTTCCTCAAATGAGCGAGTTCAAACCGGCCCTTTTCATAGTCCATATGCAATGACAATGATAATGATGTAATCCTCGAATATTATTTTGAATTATTATTTAGTTTCCAGAAACTTATACAACATATTGTTGCGCCTGATATGCCGTAAGAATATTCCTTTTGATTACCTACTAATTGTTGAAGGAAAGTAGCTGGTTGCAAGTGCAAGTTAATTTTGCTCATACTTTCTTAAAATATAACTCATTCATTATATTGTGATCAGTTATAATGAGTGAGAGAGCTCTGTTATAATTATGAGAGATACATAATTTATAATTATAAAGAATCTAAGATAGGTAATCCCCATGTGTAATGGTGAAGAGATTCTTAATAAATCCCCATTCATAAATTTTAGATTCATTATTATTATGCGAGTTCTAAGATTAATTATCATTTACGAAACTTTTTACGTACACAACAACAATATAATGTAACCCTTGCATTAGTGGTGTTAATAGATTAATTGTATAAATAATTGTATCCAATTAATTATGTACGCAGTATTTAGTTACAACATAAGTAAAACCCTATTTCCTTAATTGGGTTAAGGTTATGGCATTCATAGGAATTAGAGAAATTTTTTAATAAAAAAAAGTGAGTCTTCTAATAAAAAAATCCTAATTATTGAGTTTCTCGAGAGAGAAACTCTAGTTATTGTTGAGTTTTTTCAAGAAAGAAACTCTAGTCATTGTTATGGTAACTCCAATGCTACAATACCTCTATTGCGACAGTGATCTGCCATCGGTTCAGTGCCTCTTCTATAGTACGGATACTACAATGTCGTTATTATTACAGAAATAAACACGATAGACAAAGAAAATGAAAACTAGAATATACAGATTTTACGTGAAAAAACCCAATGTAGGGAAAAACTATAGGGAGAGAGAAAAATTTACAAAGAACAAAAAAGAGTACAAAGGAAAGTTTAGGGTAACAGCAACAGAATAATAAGCTTACAAGCTCTAACTAAAAAGAATAAATATATGTGAGTACAACGAATCTTAAAGCCCAAAACATAATAAGTCCATAGTATATGGAAAATAAGTTTTTTGGGTCGGAATGAACAACTGCAAACTCTTCGGATCAGGCTGAACAGGATTTGGATCACTATACTCCAACAATCTCCACTTTGAGACAAATGTGAAGTTAAGAACAAAACTCCAATCTTCGAGAAAATCTCTTCTTCTCTTCCACAAACCCTGAAAGGTATCTCAACGAGTAGCACTAACCAAGTTCATATAGTGCTCAAATTTGATACCTGATAATGACTTGGCCATTATATCAACAGGATTATTATGAGTACTGACTTCACTCACCACAATATCACGACGAGCAATTATATCAAGTACAAAATGATACCGCACATCAATGTGTTTTGTCCTCTCATGAAATATCTAATCTTAATTGAAATATAGCATTCTGATTATCACAATAAACGGTGGTAATCTGCAAATTTCCACTGAACTAGGCAAATAGTCCTATTAACCTTATAGCTTCCTTAAAAGCCTTAATAATAGCCATGTACTCTGCTTCAGTTGTAGACAATGCAAATGTAGGGGTAAATTGCATTTTACATCCTATAAATAGGGAATAATTACATATTACATCCTTCAGTTTCATAAATTATATAAAACATCATAAACTATCTGTGCGGTAACAAAAAAATCCTTCGCTAGTCTGCCGTTACTTGAAGTTGGATTTAATAATAAAAATGCCATTTAAAATGACATAAAAAGTCTGAATTGCCCTTCCCTCAATCCCATTGACTATGGAGCCAAAAAAAAAAAAAAAAAACATCAAGCGATCGTGGTGGCCGACAATATAAATTCTGGGCATCAAATAAGTCCACTGCTATTCTCTAATCAACAAAATACAACATGAATTAAAGGGAGAAAGGGAAAAAAAATTGATTTCTTCTCCAACCTTTAGTCTCTGTCCACCACTATACTCTTCATCAACATTGTAGATTTTCACAAACCATAAAAGCACTAGTGGAGATATACTGCACAACAATGCCAACATTAAAAGCTACAACGTGGCATTTGTTGTCAAATGTTGTTTGATATATTTGTATCAAAATTGCTGCCCCACTCAGACCATGAACTCCCCACTAGTACAAGTAAAACATGAACACAAAGAGGAGATTCGGGTGTGAGCCACATCAGTAACTATGACGGCATCCAACGACGAACACAAACAACCAAATCAACCGGCGAGAAAAAAATTTGATGATGGCAACAAACATGAACGGAAAACCAGCAACGAACTTGAAGATGAGATTTCAATGTGGCCCACTGCAATGAACATGAACAGACACGTGCCGACGGGCGAGGGCTTAATCTACGATGGAGGCTCGCATCAAAAAATACATTGTGAAGTGTTAAATCACTCTAATCGTGCAAATCTTTCTGGTACCCAACCCAAGGCCAACCCACTAAATCCAAAAGAGGCATATGGGTTGTTTAATTTGGTGTGTGGGTTTTCTAGATCTTGAGCTTGAAGAAGAGATTTGAGTGTGGCGAGGGTGATGGTTTTGCAATCTGACAACACACAGCCAAATCAATTGCTAAAAATAAAAAAAAAAAGATGAGAATGAAATTAGGGAGATTTAGGTTTTAAAAGGTAGGATGTTTATTTGGTTTATGGATTTTCCAGATCTTGAGCTCGAAGAGGAGATTTGAGTATGGTGAGTGTGATGATTTTGCAATGTAACAAAAAAATAGCCAAATCGATTGTTGAAAAGAGAGAAAAAAAAAAGGAATGAAAACCAGAGAAATTTTTGTTTATTGTTTTAAATATATATGGGGTAATATGGTGTTTTCATGATTTCTGTCAGCATTGACTAACGGATGTTAGTTATAGGATGCTTTATGTAATTTATGAAACTGAGGGATGCAATATGTAATTATACCCTATTTATGGGATGTAAAATATAATTTACTCACAACGGTAGCCTACAACGTAGCTTTTCAACTGACAGCACAACCACTAATAGTAAAAACATACCCTATAAGTGATCTTTTCTTATCAAGATCTCTAGCATAATCAGAATAAACATATCCAAAGATCTCATCTCTAGTTCTCCCAAACTTCAAATAAACATTAGTAGAACCACGCAAATATCTGAAAATCCACTAAACAGCTCTCCAATATTCTTTGCCAGGATTTGCCGTATACCTATTGACAGCACTAATAGCATATAATAAATCTGGTCATGTGCAAACTATGACATACATGAGAGATCCAACTGCATTAGAATATAGAACCTGAGACATATAATCAATCTCAGTATCTAATTGATGAGATAAAACAGATAAAAATCTAAAGTGCGCAACTAATGGAGTGTTAACATGTTTAGCATTATGCATATTGAACCCGTGAAGAACTTTATGTTTAGCATTATGCATATTGAACCCGTGAAGAACTTTCTCAATGTACCCTTTCTGACTTAGGTACAACTTTGATGCTTTCTTGTCTCTCAGAATCTCCATACCAAATATCTTCTTCGCTGTTCCCAAATCTTTCATCTCATACTCCTTACTAAGCTAAATTTTGACCTTTCTTATCTCTCATTGATCTTTAGCAACTATCAATATATCATCAACATAAAAAAGTAGATATATAAATGACTCATCACCACTCTTCTTGAAGTAGACACGATTGCCATAATTATATTTCTTGAAATTGATCATAAAAGAGTCAAATCTCTTATACCATTGTCTGGGCAACTGTTTCAGACCATAGAGAGACTTTTTCAACAAACACACATAGTCTTCCTTTTCTGAAACCACAAAACCCTCTAGTTGCTGCATATAGATGTTCTCCTCAAATTCTCCATATAAAAATGCAATCTTTACATCCAGCTGCTCAAGCTCAAGATCATGCATAGTCATAATACTAAGAAAAGTTCTGATTAAACTATGTTTTACAATTGGAGAAAACACATCTGTGAAATCAACACCTGGAACTTGATTGTATCTTTTAGCAACCAGTCTCGCTTTATACCTCACTTCTTCAACTCCTGATGTGCATTCCTTTCTCTTGAACACCTATTTGCAGTGAACAGCTTTGTTACCCTTATGTAGTTTCACTAACTCCTATGTCTTGTTCTTGTGAAGGGATTCCATCTCCTCTTACATGGCAATAATCCATTTACCAGAATTATAACAACTAACTGCTTCTGCGAATGTAGAAGACTCTTTACTGGAATCAATATCCTCGGTCACATTAAAAGCATAAGTAACTAAGTCAACTTTAACATATCTCTAAGAAGATCTAATCTCTCTTCTAGGTCAGTCTCTTGCAATAAAATACTGTAATAGAAGTGGTGGTGATGAAGAAGAAGAAGAACCATGATTGTCATGTATCTTTGAGTTAGATGAAAGAGTAGACTTTAGCACAGATTCTAGACTAATATGTAACTCCACCTATGTAAAAGATTTTTGCTGACTTGTATTAGAAAAATCCGTAAGAGGCAAGTGATTTCATATAGCAGCTTCATCGAAAATCACATTCTTACTAGAGTTATAACTTTGTTGGTTTTTAGACACCGTAGCTTATATCCCTTAACACTAGGCTTATAACTAAAAAATAAATGCTTTCTAAACCTCGGTTCAAGGTTTCTATTATCAACATGAGCATATGCAAGATATCAAAAAATCTTCAAATTTGAATAGTTTGCATGAGTACCAAACCAAACTTTTTCTGAAGTCTTTTTATCAATAGCAATAAAGGGAAAAAGATTAACTAGAAAACAAGTTGTAACAGCATTTTCAACCCAAAATGACTTGGGTAAACCAAAATTCGAAAGCATACAACGTACCTTCTCCACTAAACTTCTGTTCATGCGCTCTGTGACTTTGTTTTGCTATGGAGTACCAGGAACTCTTAGATGCCTCATAATCTCTTCTGACTTGTAGAATACATTGAACTCATCAAAACAAAACTCCAAACTATTATCTGTGCAGAGACATTCAATCTGCTTCCATGTTTACTTCTTAGCCATAATTTTCTATTGCTTAAAAGTAGTAAAGACATCAATTTTTTGCTTAAAAAAGAACACCCAAATTTTTCTGGAGAAGTCATCGAGGATAGTCAACATGTAACTAGCATTACTTTTAGAATATATCTTTGATGGCCCCCAAAAATTAGAATGAATATAGTTGAGTGTTCTCTCTATATTGTTAATTCCTTTGTTGAAGCCAATTCTCTTTTGCTTCCCAAAAATGCAGCTCACAGAACTCCAACTTACTGATGTTTTGACCATCAAAAGGCCTTTTTGCTCAATTCAAGCATTCCTTTCTCACATATGTGTCCAAGACGCATATGTCATAATATAGTAACATCACCATCTGATAAAAAAAGAGTAGTAATAATAGTATCACCAAAAATTGTTGAACCTACAAGAAATACAACCTGATAGTATTTTTCAGTCGTTTCATCACAATAAGAGCACTTTTACTGATCTTCAAAACTCCATCTTCAACAATGTACTTGTACCTATTTGAATTAAGAGTACCTAAAAAAATCAGATTTTGCCTTAGATCCAGAGCATAGCTGACATCAATAAATATCCTGACAACACCATCAAACATCTTAATTCGGATGGTTCAAATGCCAGCTATCTTACACGATGCATTATTTCCGAGCATCACAGCACTATTTGACACAGTTTTACATGTTGACAACCAATTCTGATTAGAACACATATGAAACATGCGACTTGAATCAATGATCCAATCCTCGGAAGGCTTAGAGGCACCATCAAAAATAGTTAGGAGTTCACCATCATTGGAAACATCTTCTGCAATACTGATTTGACTGAAACTTTTAGGTTGTTTTCCCCCATAATCACCGATAGTTTTCTGATTCTTCTTTTGTTATTTATAGCATTCAGTTTTGAGATATCATTTCTTCTTGCAGTAATTATAAAATTTACCTTTAGATTTCGATTTCAATCTGCTTCTTCCATCACTACCAGAATTCCTCTTCTGTGATCTGCCACGAACAACAAGGCTTTCTGCTTGAGTTTCAGAACCAACCATTAACTGTTTAATTTTCTCTTTAAAGCACAGAGCTTCATAAATTTTATCTAGAGTCAAACTGTCATGACTGTAGAGGATAATATCTCTAAAAATCTAATATGAAGAAGGTAGAGAACAAAACAAAATCAAGACCAAATCTTCTTCATCATACTTAACATCCATGCTCCCTAGATTAGAAACAATCTCTTTAAAAATAGTTAAAGTGATTTTCAATGGATGTACCTTCTGTCATATGGTAAGAATACAAATGCTGCTTCAATTGCATCTTACTAGTTAAACTTTTTGTCATGCATAACGACTCCAATTTCAGCCATAACATAACAACGGTTTTCTCTTTCAGAACATTCTGCGGAATCTAATTTGACAGATGAAGATGAATATGAGATAAAGCCTTTTGATCTCTGCATTATTTCTAATCTGGTGACCACAACGAGGGCATCTTATCAAACCCCAACAGTGCGTCATCCAAATCCAACTGCATGAGCACAGCCCGTATCTTAACCTGCCATTGTGAAAATCAGGTGTTTTGATCCAATAGTGGAATATCGTATTTTATGGTTGCCATCGCAGACATCAAATCAGGTTTGCTTTGATACCACTTGTAGGGAAACGTGAGAGCACAAAATCGAGGAGAATTCTGAATAGGGTCGAGTAAGTAACATGAAAATGGGTTTGACACCATATTTTAACTCAAAACCTTAAGACATTGGGAATATATGTCCTTATCACTTATAAGTTGTTTATTTTTCTTTTTCCTTTCCGATGTGAGATATTTTAGCACAACAACTCACACATGAAATTCTAATAGTTACTATGGTTTCTGAGCTATAGTACCCAAGCTACAGTAGTATTTTGTTAATGTAGAATGCCAAAAAATTACAGAGACGATCAAAATTCAGTGACAGTCATCTTATCTGACGATGAGTATAATTAGTTTGTCCAGTTTTAAAGTTGTGGACATCAACTCTCCTTCACTAATTTGATCCAAATAAAAAATTCTACAACATGTCTTACCTCTTCAAACAAAATATGAGTTGTTGACTTAAGGGCATCTGATCCCATGACAAGTAACTTAGATCATGCGAGTTCTCTCTCATTGTCTAATAATTTGCCAAGTTTTACCCTTCCTAATGGTTTTCAACAATTGTAAGAGGAAATTGTGATGCTTCATTGAATTATGTCTCTATCTTTCATATTATACTCTCTAATTTTCCCTTTGATTTGATTTATGCTAGTAAACTAACCAAAAATCATAATAAAGTATTGATATTAGATTTAATAAGATCAAATGTAAATAAATAAATAAATAATTGCTTCTTTAGTGGAATTTTAGTTCTCTTTCTATCTGTCTTCTCTCTATGTAATTTCTAGTAATTGGAAAAGAAAATTTTGCTTCTTTTTTGACACAATAATCTTTCAGGTGTTATTTAATTCAACTTGAAATCTAATCATAAATCTTAAAACAAGCTAAAATAATGTGTAAAAAAAATTTATTGTTCTTTTTTTTTAGTCTATTAGAGCTGGTAGCCCACCAATAAAGGAAGAGGGAAGATAAATGCTAAATTTAGAGTTCGAACTCTAAACTTGAGAATTAGGGACATATACTTCTAACTACCTAAATTAAGTTCAATGCTCAAATTTAATATTCTCTTGAGATATTAGTCAATAATGTTGGTTTGGTAAAAAGGCTTTGTCTATTTGAAGAAGTTTCACAATATTTGGGCTGTGAACCCCTTTGGGCCCGTCTAGTTAAAGGATCCACGTCCAATTCCTGAATTATGCTCAGTATGATGTGCATTGACCGAATTCCTTTTCAAAATTATAAATTATCCAAATGAAAAACACAAGATTCTAAGTTCGAAAGTTGATAAGATTTTTGGTATGATTAAACATATTTATTCCTTGTGTAACTTGAGCTATACTATAATTATCTAAACAGTCTAAAGGTTATCTTAAAAATAAAGATAATATTTTCTAACGAGATTATAGAATATTATTTCTAACGAGATTATAGAATATTATCTCTACCTTTCTTTTTTTTTTACCCAAAAAACGAAAAACATAGCGATGGACGTTTAATTCCAGAGGTCTTCTCATGCAAAGCCCGCATACGGTGAAAATCGCAATGTACAATTCAACTCCAAATTTAACGCGTGACGAGATGATGATTTGACATTAAACTCTTAACATTCTTATGCATAAAAATTTAGAAATTAATCGCTTGCTGCCAACTGGGTTTTTTTTTTTATTACTGAAAAACTGGTTCTCGCATGGAAAAACGTATACTTATATCTTGATATGTGTTTTTATTAGTTTCCAAGTGAATATCGTACAAGACTGAATTATGTGCCATACTAACTACAATAACTGCTTCAGTCCTAATTCCCCAATATTGATAAGCCAAAAAATAATAAACGGAGAAATGTCAAATAGAAGGACAAATGAGTAGAGTTTACTAGTTGGCTCTAACAACTCACTCCTAATCTCAAGAAAAACTTCCATTTGGCCAGCATCACAGCAAAATATTATCATACCATGAGCTATAAGATCTGAAGTTTAAATTTGGGACCTTACTCATAAGAAAAATTTTTAAGTACTGATAGGCGGTAAGGATTGACCATTGTGCTCTTAATTAAGCGAAGAATTCTTGGATGTCAAACGGGAAATTGGCGACAAAATCCACATTGGGCAAGTCCAGATACCCAATTGGCGAATTGGTGACGGAATTCGAGGTCGAAATTATGTCGGTGGGATCAGATTCCGGGGTACGCACGTTGTCGCCAATACCAAAATGACTCAAGTGGCACGGCGACACTGATAAGTAATTGGATTCGGATGTCGCCGGAGACACAAATGACGGAGAAAGGCTGTCTAAGAAATTGTTTTCCATCATGGAATCCAGAAAACCGCCGAATTCCACATTCTCGTTCCCAATTGCCTTGCAGGAAGAAAACGATGGGAAAATGTTTTCCTTCGCGTCCACCAATTCCTTGTTGGCTTGAATTTCAAGATGTTCTTCTTCGAAGTTAATGAACGCGTCCACGGATGATTTTGCATGGCGCTGAGGTTTGTTTGAATTTGACGTGGCATTAACTGTGAATAGAGATGACGTGGCAGGCTGATGCGGTGCTCGGACACATGTATGTCTACCTTTATAGGTGATGTCAAAAACAGTGGGGTCCTCATCCGATCTTTGAACCTGTTTTATGGCCAAACAGCCTTGTGAGTGACGATAAGTGCATCTGTAGTATCCCCTGCAACAGCAAAGCAACAAGCCAACAAGTCCACCTGTTAGAGAATGCATGATACCCCATTATCCACTAAATCCAAGCTGACGATAAGACCAACTTTTTCTTTTCTTTTCTTTTTTTTGGGTGTTCATATGCACTTGTTTTTGAATTTCTTTCTTTGATTTGATTAGCCAATTTAAAAAATCAAAAAATCTTTCTATTCTATCTTAAAATTTTATGAGTTGATCCAATTTTTAAAAAATCTTGCTCCATAAAATAATCAAAAAAATCTCTATGTACTGCTGATTTTAATGTTTTGATTAGTATTTTAAATAAAAAATATTTTTTTAGTAATACTAATAAAATTTGTAATAAAAAGTAACATTTTTAACTTTTATTACAAAAATTATTGATTTTCTTATAAAAATTATTAATTTTATTATATTTTTGATCAATCGAAATACAAAAAATCAATACGATTGGTGCTATTTACTTATTAGCACACTATTTTGTGGTCTTTTTTTTAAGTCAATTAGCCTAATGATTAAAAGAACTCTTTTAACAAATAAAAGTTAAAATATGTTAAGAATCGGACGAGAGTTCAAATCCTGTCTGCCAAACTAGAACCACAAGCTCTAACCACTAGTAACGTTGCCTGGCCCGCCTTCTAACAAGAGAGAAAAAGAGAGAGATTATCTACGGGTCAAAAAAGGCGTGCTTTGAAGTTGTCAACAGCTCATTGGTTTAAACAAAAACGCCAACTTTTTAAAGCGTAGATGACAATTTTATGCGCCCAATCGATCTGTCCCTATTCCGATTCATTTTTTACATGTGTACTAGACTGCGCTCTTTTTATTAATACGATCAAAGTGAAAGCCAGGGAAAGAGACTAGGCAACAATGCAATACTACGGGCCAATAAATGGATGGCCGTACAATTTGGTGCATCCAGTTGGGTTTCCACTAACAAAAGCAGTTACTATATTTTTTGAATATAGAAAAGCAGGATTTTTTGTTGAGTTTGATTGGAGAGTGGCAAACATAAAAGGCTCAAGTTTGCATTTTATGTGGCGTCGATAAGCTTAATTAGAAACTAATGATTAATTGAGAATATTTATTTCATAATAAGGAATATAAAAACCAAAAAAAAGTTGGTCCGTACTGTCGGATAAGGTTTTCTCTTAGAAGAAACAATCTTGAAAACAAAAGAACGCTAACCTTGGGAAATTGGATCCAAGAATGTCTTTTTGCCCATATTTCCTCCAGCTATAGCCATCATCAAACGGCCCCCCGGGACCTGGCTCCGGAGTAATTTTCACTTGTTCAGTCCATTGCCACTGTGACTTTCTGCAATTACACAAGTTTCAACCATACCCAAATTTAACTTAGATAAAGATCAATAATCATTTTTTTTTTTGGTACATCAAGCACAAAATTATCTAACAAAAAAAAAAAGAAGACAGTCTCGTAACTGTCACCAATTACAACTTGGAGGTGGATGGTCGAATAAAACCTTGCAAATCTTAGCAAAGAATAAAGATCAATTATCATGATACAAACGTACCCAAGAACCAAGTAAACAAAAAACTTCAATTTTACCTCTTCTTGGATTCTTTTCCATTTTTTTTGGGGGCATGGCCACTGGAACTACTACTATTGACATTTGTACGCAGAGCTTCCAATACGCTGACAGTGGGCTTCTGTTCAGCTGCAAAAGCACTCCAATTTAGCATTGACAGCGATTTCTCATAGGAAGATAATATCTTCTCAAGCAAGAATTGACGCGTTTCTGGCGATGATGATGAAGTATTAAGCTGAATTATGAGCTGTTTAGCGAGCTCCTTCCCTTGGGTTAGCTCATTTATGAGCCTCTTTTCCTCCCAATCTGCTTCTCTTTTCATTTTTTCAGGAAAAAAAAGAAGAAGCTAATTAATTGAGAAAAATTTAATCCAATTATGAGCAAAAAGAAATAAGAAAGCCCCGCAAGAGGGCTATTGGAAGGCTTTTGATTAAAGAATCGAGGGAAATAAACATTGGGGGGATCGTTTATGATGAGAATAGACCACCAAAATGTGAGAGCTGAAATGACCCAAATCGTGAAAAGCAGATTCGTGGATGAGTTAAAGACAGGAGATGGAAGGTGGTGAAGGTATTTGTAAGCAAGAAAGCAATTACAAGCTTTTTCGTAGTGAAGAAGCTGTGAGGAAGATGGGAGGTTTTTATTGAGGATGCGAAAGGCAGTAGGAAAAGGAGAAAATTTTTTACTCTTGGAAAATGCGTTTTAGTTTTGCTTCCTTCACCGAAAGTGAATACTCTATATATATAACGACAGCGAGAGAAAAGTCCAATTTTCTGACCATTTCAAACCCAAACATCTCTATGCTCAAAAGCCTCAATTAGCCCGTGCTTTGCATTTGCTATGTTTTCTAACGGTAAAATTGTGCTCGAATTCATTAGTGTTTACGCAGTGAATTTTTTTTTATAAGAATTAATTAAATGAAAACAACGGTTAGGTAAAATTGATTTTAACTTATAAATATGATAACATATATATTCTTAATACATTTTTTTAATGTCCAAATACAAAAGAAAGCTCAATTCGCCGCTAAATTTTTAGTTTTGAGAGAACAGCGTGGATTTCAATCTCACTACCTCCTTTAACTTCTCTTATCAATGCTTTTATCACCCACACTTTTTGTATGTTGTTAACAATTAACATCTAATCACCCACTAATCACAAGTGAAAAAAAAATTATCTTGGTGGGCATAAATTAGATAGAATTAAAATAATATGCACCTGGATAAGTAATTAAATTAAAAAAATTAAATAAATTATTAGATATTATTATATAAATTATGTATCTATTTATAACTTCAAAATAAAAATCCGTTGGCAATCAATATCCTCTCTATTGCCTTTATTTATTTATTTTTGTTTTTCGATGGAGTTAATTGGTGTGTACCCACGCGGAAGGGGGTTTGAAGATTCTTGGTGGTCTCGTCGTTCTTGCTCAATGCTCTGACTTTCTAGACTCTGCCCAATTTTCTTTCCACTCTTGAAAGTTGAAACTGATAATAAAAATATAAAATTGAAAAATATTATTCAAGAGAGATCACATTGAGTGACGTCGTTTGTTTGCGTCAATTGCCGCCCCTTGCTTACGCTAGAGTTAATGAACCAATTTTTTGAACGAATTCGGCCATGTTTGACATTTTTTCAAGAGGAAAGAAAAAGAAAAAAAAAAAATTTTAATTTTCTATTCATTTTCTTTTTTATTTATTTTCTATTAATTTAAATAATTACTTTTTACTTTTTTTTTTCATAAATTATTAATTATTTTCTTTATCATAATTTTTTAATTATTATTTTTAATTAATTATAATATTATCATTACTGTTTTATTTTCTATTCATATCTTTTTTATTCACTTTCTATTCAATTTCTGTCCTTCCAATCACGCCTAAGAGTTAGACGTATCGAACATGTGACCCACTTCTGTATTCACATTTTTTTGGTGCATCCACGTCCACGCCATTTCCGAAAATACTATTTAATCAATTTTATAAACCTGTCCCGTTTATTTCGGATTCTAGTCGCTTAGACTTACCCTCTGTTTAGATTTGCTATTAGAAAAAAAAAATTTGAAAGAAAATTGATAAAATCAATAAAAAATTAATTGTTTGGATTGCATGAGAATCTAATTGGAAAAGTAAAATGATTAGTAAAAAATAGAAGTATCAAAAGCCAATTAAAAAAAAATAGTAAAACGATTAAAATAGTCCCGACATCATCTATTTAATTTTAGTTTACTATTCAATTATTTATAAGGGTAGTTTTATAATTTTATTGATATATTTTTTTTCACAATTTTTTCATATAATTTAAATATAAAATTTTACTTTCTTATCATTTTTTTACAATTTTCTTTTCTTACAATTTTTTTCTCACAAAAATTTTACAATTAAAGTTCAGGTTTTTCGAGTTATTGATGAGCTCAAAGGATCAAATCGAGTTCGTCATATTAGACTTAGGTCCAATTAGATTGAAGTCACTTAAATATCATATTATTTTCTATATGGATCATTTCAATTTTCGAATTAAATGGGATTCAAAGTGATATATAGTGTAGTTTTCTTTTTCGTTTTTCTGGTTGCAGTAGGGTCAATGGTCACTGCAATGCTTAAATATGTAAGTTTTTTTTTTTTTTTGAGATTTTTTATACCTAAACTAATTGGTTTAGGAGGAAGGGAGGTAGTTGCAGAATTCAATGGTTTAGACCCTGATATCTCTTTAACTGTCAATGTCATTTAAGTTATAAGTTCGTGAAAAATATGTAAGTTAAGAAAATTTTTAATTTAACTTATTTTTTTAGATGAGTATAACTTACTCATAGTCTTATATTATATAATAAGTAAGATTCACTTAAAATAAAAAATAAAAAAATAAATTTGTATGATATAAAATTATGAATGAATTTTACTTTAAAAAAAAATAAAAATATAAACCATCGTAAGTTACTCAGCAACAAAATTAAAAACCTTACATGTATATTCTTTAATATTAGCGAACAAGTCAACAAAAAAGCTCTCCCTAGTTGTATTGAGAGATGGTTGGTTGCTTGTTCAATATCTTATATATGCGTAAAATATGGAAAAAAAATCCCAATAGAGATAATAACAATATAAGTAAAAATTTATGATACAAGTACTACTTACTATTTCTGAGTCAGATTGACTAGCATATATTGCTAGCTCTATCATGTATTTGAACCAAGGCACCTGCAAGTTTATCTGCAGACCAACTTCAATAAGATTAATTGCAATGTATTAGCTTCCATTTCTTCTTTTGTTTTTTCATTAATTGCAGTCTTCTTTTTCTATATAATAGTTAAATTTTTTAACGAAATTAATCCAAAAATATCACAATGAGCCGTGAAAAAATTCAGGAACCCATCATAAGATACTCTCTTGCAGGGAAAAGGGCATGTGACAAAGAAAATATACGGAAACAAGTTCTCTTTTTGATTTATAAAAAAAAGGAGAGAGAGAGAGAGAGAGAGAGAGAGGAAGAATAAGCCTAAACAAAGCACACTTTAGGAGTGCAAAGGTGAAGAGTTTGAAAAGTCAAAACTGGGACAGAAATGCATTAATAAATAGGGAATCATATATGGGCATAATTTTTGTCATATAATTGGGTCATATTGCAACTACGATCACATTTTTTACAACAACACACTTATTTTTTACAACAAAAAAATAAAGCATAAATTTTTGTTGCAAAAAATATAATTATAGTTGCAAAAAAAATATAAATTGTTACAATATGACCAAATTGTATGCTAATTTTATATGCCTATAAACTTTTTTTCTAATAAATAGTTCACAGCTAATCAAAGCATACGACATGCTTTCAGACTACCTTATCCTCGCTAATTAAGTTTAACTAGTTAAGTTTAATATCTCAAGTTGCATTTTGTTAATTGTAATAAAGTCAGTGGATACCACTTGGATTTATTATCGTGAAAGGGCATTCCTACGATGTCAGCGTTTTCCACGGTAAAATCACAATGGAGCTCGGTTTTTAATTCCAACAATTTTCTCTAGGTATGTTTGTTCTATAAGATAAAATAAGACCATATGGATTAAATACAGATTATTTTACTTTAGTTTACATTTGATTGATTAATAAGATAAGTATAAAATAAATTAATGTAAATTTATTATCTTATGAATATAGAATAGTACTATCTCTTTTATTCTTATGAATTAGTTTATTATGTCTCATGAACTAGTATTGATAAATTATATATTTATTAAAATATCTTTTTAATAAAAATAAATTTTAAATATTTTTTTAAAATGAATATAAAATTAAAAAAAACTTGTTTCTCTCGTATCTTTCTCTCTCTCTTCTAGCCTCTCTCTCTCTCTTTCTTTTATATCATCTAAATATTAGATAAGTAACTATTTGATGTTATCTAAATATAATATAGACTAATAGTTTAGAACGTTCTATATTATATTTACTTATATTATCCTATACTATATTATCCAATTTGAATTCCAAACACATCCTCTAAGTATATTCCATAAAGTAAGTAGTAGTGGAGTGGTGGGGGAATGTTAACAACTATAAATGAGATATTCTCCATATAAAAAAAATGCTTAGTAAGCAATATACATATATACTTTATTTATTTATTAAGAGACTTTTTAGACCGTAAGTTATATAATAAGAATAATTTATTATATTTTTAAAAATTTCACATATTTTTTTACAATTAAAACTCAAGATTTCTAATATAAAAATCTTAAGTTTTAATTTTTAAAGTGTCCTTAATGGCCTTAGTAAGCAGTATTGAATAGTGGAAGACGATAACAAACCTATTGGTGAGGGTGACAACCAATAACCAAACACTAAAAAATAAACATTATGGATAGCAAACCATTCTTTCCTTATACCTGGAAAGAGTGGTGGGGACAATAGTGAATTTTTTTTTTTCTTTTTTTTTTTTAGATTTTAATATTTAAAAATTATATTAAATTTTAATTAATTCAGTTTGAATTAGAAAAGACTTTTATAGGAATAAAACTCTCTCAATACCTATTTTTTTTATATATAAGACTCAAATTTAAAATTTCATTTAAAAAAAAAAGTAAGTTCAAACTATTTGAACTAACGGAAATTAGTACAGTGAAATCTTATATATCAAGAAAAGACATCATATTAACATATTATTACAGGCACGTGTATCGGCCTATGGGTGCATGCACCTAAAATAGGGCGGAAACACACACGCTGCCGTGTGGAGTGTAGGAATGAGGCAATTTGCAATTATAATTTCTCATTTTGTGGCGTTGACTTAATTATTCTTTTTTTTTTTACTTAATTATTCTCATTATTTGCTTGTGCCCTATAATTTTGTATAAAAAAAATTATCTAACAGATATAATAATTATCGAATCTTTGGGCAAAAGTATCTCTTGAGTATGACAGTCATCGAACTTATGGACAAAAATATCTCATAGATATAATAATTATTAGATTTTTAAACAGTAATTAAGAATTATTTATTAATATTTTCATTTAACTTTTTCATAAAAAAAATTCACTACTAAAATATTACTGAACCTCAAACGCACCTTCTCGAGTCCTATATTCTAATTACCTTTTTTCTTCGATTACATTCTGTCTATATTAAAGCACGCCCATGCAGAATATAATATGTTACAGTTCCATCAGTTTTTTTTTTGTCTTATTAAAAAACTCATTAAGTTGTAACTTATGCAATTAAGGTAATTTTTTTTTATAAATCTTATCTCTCTCTTCATAAAATTAAAATTTAAAATAAAAATTTAAATTTAACTATTAAAATGTATACCAACAAACTTTCAGCAGTTGTTTGAATGAGATGTTCCCCGCGGGCCTTAAAAAATCCAAATTGAAGTGGTGATTACTTAGGCACAAACTTTTCCTTGTCTCATCTTTGCAGTTTATGAATTAGTTTGTCACCTATCCGTTTGGATCAGGGAGACTTGTATCGGCCACTTCTAGAAGTTTTATATGGGATCCCAGAAAAATTTTTTATATGGCAATTGTAAAATATGGGAAGTTGAATATGAATGCAGATTTATAAATAACACTTTGATAATTGTAAAATGAGTATTATTATACAGTCATGTAATATATAATATGTAAAAACTATACAATTAATTTAATAATTATTTATTTATTTTTTAAAAATTTATTTTATTTTTTACAATCTAAAAATTTTGTACTTATTATTATGCATTTATCTAAATTTTCTCTTATAAAATATGTGAAGTTGAATGTGAATGCAGATTTATAAACAGCACTTTTGGTACGTCAGACAGTCAGATATTCTGATGAAGAGATGAGAGATTAGCCCCACAAGTAGGAATCACCATCAGCATCATCAAATCGATGGATTAAGATTGGATTTGTTCACATTCAGTCATAAACAATTTCGTTAAAGTTAAATTATTTCTTAAGTGACTTCCTTGTGGGCAGGGTTTAAATCCTAACTTTCTTTCCCTGTTTTCGGTTTTAGTCATAAGTTTTTCCTATGAACTTTCTGTAATCATGATATTCAGAAGGTAAATTATGTAACAAAAGACAATTCTCTCAATTTTTTTATTAATAAATCTCACTCTTTTTTTAACAAAGAAAAATTAAACATAAGATTTTCGAAAATAAATATCTGGTCTTTTTAAGTAAGATATGTCTTCTTAAGGACCTCTTTGAAATTTTTAAAAAATTCTCGTTTTTGTGTTGTATGCACTCCCTTTTCTTTTAAGGTTTTGAATACTTGAACATTATCCTTTTCCACTTGGAAATTAATCCACCAACACTCATCTAGATGCACTTCTGGCCATAGATATCCGTTCCTGTCAATGTCATGATCAATTAATCAAAACAACTAAGAATTTCAATTTCAACGTAAAAGGGATGACTAATTCTTTACAAATCTTTCAATGCATATCTATTATCACACTATAAGATTTAGTAAAACTTCCACCATGAAGCTGTGGGGATAGGATAGTACTATCCTGGAAAATATTTTGCGAACTAGTAATTTGCCCTGTCGTTTTATAGTTTTGGAATTCCACACAGAAAACGTGTGGGCCCCCAGCATATGAATGGCCCTTCTTTAATTGTTGGCATTTGGCACTTTTTTTAATTTGTCCTTTTTACGTCCTTTTTTCCTTTATGAATTATGAGTGCTTGCTAGAGACCAAGTCAAAAGGGGATTATAGGCAATGTCGTTGGGTGAGAACGAGGCAATTGCTCCAGTGAGAACGATTCAAACACTTATTTTGATTAATAAGAATAGGAGAGTGAGGGTAATATTTCGACCGGTCTTATTAAAAAATATTGAATTTTTCTTTCAATAATATGAATGATCCGGATTATTATATGTCATAATTTATATTGAAAAGACGCACATGTTTAACTTTATTGCACATCCCGATGCACTCTAGTGCTCAAACACTTATATCTTAATAAATGTTCAATTTTCAAAACGGGGAGATGTACATCTCCATCTCTGGATGTTGCTGGAACGAGAAAAGCGAGTCAACAATATTTAAGAACCGAAATAGGGGCCAGGGAAAATGTAGATTGCTCACGTTTCACTTGATAATCTAACAGTTTACTTGGTCTCACAAAAGCAATCTTACGCTTTCTTGTTTCAACGAAAATCCGACAATGCTTGCTTTCTTGACTCTTTTTTTTTCTCGACTCTTTTTTTCTTGACCCTTTGAAAAAAAGACGTTGAAAAAACAATCCCTTGGATCAAGCCCACGATTTGCTTGTGAGCCTAACATTCCTATGAGGCCGCAGCCCATCACAACTAACGGATCAATGGCCCAATAACAACGGACTTCCGCACGTTGCATGTTGATTTCATTTATCGTCTATGAATTTTGATTTTTTATTGGAAAAAAATGTTCATAAATATATTGGTCATTATACTTGTGCATCAAAATTAACGTATTTTACTGTTTTTATATTACCTCATTCAATTATTTTTAAGAGACGAGCTCACTACCCGAACACTGTTAGATTTGATTGAATCTCTCTTACGTTCGGCTTTAGTGTTGAGAAGTCAGAAATTAATACCATCAGTCAACAATAAATCCTATTTATTTGGGAGCAGGCAATAGCGAAAAACTCGAATTTAAACTAATACAGTAAACTATATCAAATCACCAACTAGACTACCAACAAAACTTTGAGCACATCTTCTTGTTTATTTAACCGTTTGTGAGGAGGTAGTTGGACCTAATGAAGATAGAGTTCTTGTTTCTCTCTCTCTGGTTTTTTTTTTCATATCTTTCTTTTTTCCTTACAAAAAAAAAACTATCCAAATTCAGACATACCGAGGGAAATTTACCTTTTACACTATAAGTATAAGAGATATTTACACTTCATATACCGTGTTTTCGGAAATTACTAAAAACATACTAACGAAACACTTTAATAACTAAAAATATTTTTCGTTAAGTAACCGTTAGGAAAAAATCACGTTAATTTCAAAAATATCATTAAAAATGACATAAAGTGTCAAAAAAAAAAAACTATTATTGAGACTTCTCCACAAGCTCTCCTTCTTCAACATCAAGCATCTTAACATCTTAGTACTTTCCACATTGTCATCTTCATAGATGGCTTCCAGCACACTTTCTCATTCCTCTGTAGAGGCAACAACAACACCTATGAAATTCATGCATTAAAATGAAATGGTCAAAACCTCTTACCAAACAAAATTGAAATGCATAGAAAGGATTAAAAGGGAGTTGTGGGTTAAGCAGGCAAAAAGAAAAAAGAAAAATACAAGAGAAAAAAAGAACAAAGGAAAAAAAAAAAAGAAACCTTAGATACACATTACACACAAGCATAAGAAAGCAACCAATATTGCGAAAAGTAAATAAGCAATCAATCAAGCTGTGACACATAAACAATAAAATTGGTAGAAAGAGAATGATCTAGATCCAACCCAACCGAACCAACACCTTGTAAGGAAAAGAATTCCCCAAGTCAAATTCTTTTTTCGTGTTTCATCAATTTCCTAGATTCAATTCTTCGATTGACTGAAAGTGAAATTGACACCTCCAACATCGAAACGAGAATACAAAATAAAATGCAAGGAACATATCTCAAACAAAAAAAAAAAAAAAAGAAATATGCCCATTCCAAACACAAACTCACAAACCCTAGATTAAGATATGTTACATACCTTTTTGATGACAAACACTAAAATTCGATGACCCACAAAAGTTACTGTCATAGATGACCAATTATGGAGGTTGGGATAGTTTACAAAGGTGGCAGAAAGTCAATGTGGTTGCAATAGAGATCGAAATTTGAAGTATCAAAGAAAAATAAAGAACAATTAGGGTTTGTGTCATGAAATGGGTATTTGGGAGAGGATTAGTGACGTTGTGTAAAGGAGCAAGAGAGAACGACGACTGTTAAGAAGGATTATGGTTGTGTTCTGAGAACATGCGATACTTCTTTTGAATATATACAATGGTATATGTGTCATTTCACGATTTCCATCTGTCTTGACCAACGTCTGTTAGTCGCAAGCTATTTTTAGTAATTTCTAAAAATATGGTATGTGAAGTGTAAATGTCCCTCATACTTACAATATAAAAGATAAATTTCCCAATATACTGAATGTTTTGGAACGATGGATTTTGTGGAACCTATCTGTAGACACACGGAAGATTTACAAAATTGATGCCTTTCAATATTTTTAGACATGTCCAATTTCGGATGGAACAACAATATTCTAAGTTCCAATTTTACACACCACTGAATAGGTAGTCTAGTGGTAAAAAGTTTATTTTTTTTATCAGGGTTACGAGTTCAAATCTTAACTCCAAACTTTTTTCATATCGAACAGTGAAGCTAAACGCATATAGATTATTTAAAGTCTCAAACAGTGTCAAGAAAAAAAAATCAATCTTACACTCTTCCATCATGAAATTTTAAGCATAAATATCTTCACTCTTAATTATCAAAAGTGTTTCATTGCCTCGTTGGAATAACTATAACGTTACCACTCGAAGTAATAATTTAGTAATAAATTGACGTATTTCTACACTGGTGACCCGAGTTCGAGCTTTCGCATCCGTGCTCCCCCTGGTTGACCCATTCTAGGGATTGTTTTAGGTGTAAACTGTAATACACAACGTTGGGAGTCCGACTTGGCAATTGTTGTGGTCTCTAGTAGCGGAGTCATATTCAGCCCTACTGGTGCTCAAGTGGTGGATTTGTCCCTTGAGGGTAGTTGAACGGGACTCAAATAAATGGAAGTTACTCCAATCCCAGCCGACAAATCCAATGACTGACATATCCGAGATAATTTTTTTTTTTATTAAAAAAGTAACTACAACCTTAATTACATTAAGGTTGTAGCTACTACTTAGTTAACATATTCTTGCAGTAAAATCCTTGTGTGTTCACATTCCTTAAAAAAAAAAAAATTTCAATACAAAAAAAAAATTTATCGCAGATATATCGATCATTGAATTTATAAGTTAAGCATCGAGTAAACCTCGTTTATTTATTTCATTTAACTTAACTTATAAAAAGGGACCCATTATTCGAGCACTATTAAGCCCATGCAGGCTTCCTTCAAGACGACTTTGGCAACTGTTAAATTTAGAATCAACGGCGCATCGAAGGTCAAATCAAATAAATTTGAAAGTTACTAGGCTACCACTCAAACTTAAATTGTAAATAAAAAAACATGTCAAATTATTACCAAACTATTACATTGAATAGTCATTACATAAGATTTAACTCCTCAATAATTAGCACTAATGTTTTTCAAATAATAAAAGCATAGACATCATCCAAGTCAAAGACCCGTCGGCATTATCTTATTTCTTGGATTATTATAACGGGCATGAAAATCATTAATTTATAATCTTCTCCGGATAACTTCTTCGGTAATTCCACTAGAGTATCGGTCAAAAAAAATATAATAATAATAATTCCACTAGAGTAGGAGAGTCTGTCAACATAAATTACTCTTACGGATTGCTTGGGCGAAATATACTTCTGATTTCTTAGGTTTATTTGTTTGTCTGTTTTTAATTGTTCTTATTTTGTTGTGGTTAGTTGATGTTGTCGATTGTTAATAATTATATTAAAATTATGGTATTGATTAGATTATTATTACCTGTTATTGTCATATAGAAAAATTATTAAGTAAGACATTTTGAAAAGTAGTGAATACTTTATATTTTGTTGGAGCTTAATATCTCTGATAGCACTCATAGAGCTCAATATTTCTAATACTACTATTAGATCTCAATAGTTATGATGCCAATGTTAGAACTCAATAACTCTAATATTGCTATTAACGTATGATAAAATATAATAGAGCAATACTCAATCTTATTGATCCCAAAAAACGCCGCATACAAATGACCTAGACATTATGTCCTTATATGATAGCAAATATCTACCCAAAACTGAAACTATATCATATAACACTCAACTAGTATACTTGAATACTCAATAACTAAAAATTCGATTAACTTCAAAACATTTTAGATTTGTATAAATAAAATAATTTCATTATTTTTATCTTATTGATTGCTTAAAATTTGTTTATTGTATCCATCACAATTCTTTTGTTAACTTCAATATTTATTTTTAAATAAATTGGCTTTTGGTAGTAATATAAGATTTATAATAAAGAAAATGTATACATTAATATATAGCACGAGTTTTTTTGGAGGGGGGGGGGGGGGTGGGTGGGGAACGTAGAGAAAGAGGTGATGGGAACATACATTCGTTGTGTTTCATAAAATGATAGTAAGAAATGTTTGGATCCAAAAACAAAAAAGAAATGAATAATGCTTCCTCGTACCAAGATGCAGGGCGTTTGAATAAGGATAAAATTGTCGGAAAAAAAAAAATCCATGACTTCCCACATAACGGATGTGGATTGGGGATTTCAAAGACTGAAGGTAAAGTAATGGATTGTGTGGTAAGTCGGCATGTTTTCACGCTTGTGATTCAGGTTTAAACCTTTATGTACGCGCTTTTTCCTAACAAATATTAGGTTTCTGGATTCTGTGAATAAAGTGTTCAATTGCAGTGCAGTATTTTAGTTTAATAATCACCATAATCTCCAATGACAGAGTTATGTTCGACCCTACTAGTATTTGGATAGTGGATAGTTCTCTTTGAGGGTTGTTGAAGAAGGTACCAAAAAATAAGGGAGTTATCCTGATTTCTGCTCACAAATTCAATAACTGACATATCCACTATTATTTTTTTTTGTCAAAAAAAAAAAAAGGTAAAGTAATGGTACAGACTACAGAGTAATCAATTGAACGGGTCCTTGTGGAAGCAATACCCTGTGTAAGTGGCCAGAGGTTGTTGGAATCCATTAAAAAGCATAAGCAAAGGGCTAAAATGGTTTTATGAAACTCTGACATAGACATAAAATGTAGGCAATTGTTATTGGGTTCGAGGATCGCAAAACAACCACGGATGCAGATACTTTTTATGATTTATTTCATGACATTTATCATGTATCATGCATGCAACCGAGGTTAATTTGGTTTTTGGTTGGTCTTAAAAAAGATTCTTTCGATTTACGAAATAAGGAAGTAAAAAAGTGTGACTAGTGTGTAACAGTTCTACTAAAAAGATACTGTGTCTGTATTTAAAGAGTGTACTTTTAATCTTAATGTTTATGACTTGAGAGTACTAAATCAAATATAAATTTAACCTCACCACACATGTCTTAATAACACTTGAACTTGAAAATTGGTTTAAGATAAATTCATTTAAGATCTAGTTGGAGTTAGACTCCTTATACTTTGTATCATAAAATTTGTTTTTTTTTGTGAATCTGAAGCGAAAGGCGAGTAATAAGTATTCCACTGTCCGCGGCAAGCTGTCATTTTTAACTCATCTTTTCCCTGAAGGAGTACATTTGTTTGCAATTGCAGGTAGGACCAAATCGCAGTAATTACTAATATTGTTCATGTCCCATGATTGTACTTTGAGTAAGGATAGATGTTTACTGTTAATAAAAAGCCTGGGATACATACCATATAACCATGACGGAAATTCCTTATATGGCACTTCTTTTTGTCTTTACAGTCTTTCAATTAACTTGCTAATCAATTAAGACGAGATGTGGGCCATTAAAAACTTTACTCTTAAGGTAATGATATGTATTATGAGAATTATATTATAAAATATTTTGAATATTATTATTATAAAAAAATTTAAATAATTTGTTTAATACCATTAAATTAAAAAAAATAAATCATATACTTAACAGTCATAGTATTTTTTTATATAATTTTCAAGATAATTATCATTTTTCGTACTCTTAAAATATTACAAAAAAATAAGATTTGCTTGACTAGGTATTATTATTATTACTTTTTTTTTTTGTCTATCTCACATTTTTTTTAGTGTCACAAGTAACATGCAACTTTTTTTTTTTTTTGGAATAAAAATAAGAAAGTATGAGTGATGAGTGGTAAGTTTAGAGAATATTACGATTTTATACTCAAAAAAATACAAAGTGATCAAATTATTAGAGCATTCCTCGTGATAGGAGGTGACTCATAGATTTAATTCAGCACTTAGACTCTTGTAAAACTAGAATCCGTGATACAAATTTGAATCCAGCGGTAGTGCACAACATCCAATTTAATATCAACTTGTGCATGTCACATCCTGAAGCACCTTTTTTATATTGTCGTGAACAGTCACAGAAAACATTGGTCCATCCTTCCGGAGTCCCGTCGCCCCCGCGGCCCACACGCAGGCGGAGATGAGAGCAGAGCTACTTTTATCCATAAAAACAGGTGAAGTACATAAGTAGTGGCTTTGGGGATTTCTCATTGGTAAAGTAACAATCCAAAGTAAATAATTGAACAGGTCCTTGTGGAAGCAATACCTATGTAAGTGGCTAGAGGTTGTCGGAATCCATTAAAAGCATAAGCGAAAGGCTAAAAGTGGTTTTATGAAATTCTGACATGGTCATAAAATGTAAGCAATTGTTTTTGTGCGAGTCAGCGTATTTTATGCTGTGAGGGTAAATACCGATATTTTTTTCATTCTTTGAAAAAAAAATTGTATTCGAAAATTAAATGTCAATCTACTGCTCGCCATACATTTTGTTTCTCCAGCATATTTAGGATATAGGTACCTAAACAGAGAAGGACTGAATTAAAAATCAAGTTAAATTTTGTGCATATTTTATATAAATTTTTTATACATTAATTTTTATAATTTTGTACGTTATAAGTTATATAAAAATAAAATAATGAAAAAACTTATAAAATTTATAAATAAAATTGATGTGCAATAAATTTATAAATAATAGGCATAATATTTAATTTGGTCTGCACTCAATCTATTCTATCCAGTAATCTTTTTCCGTAAGTTTAATATGTAAGTCAGCCTATTTTATCATGTGAGGGTAAGACGACCTTGGATAACTCATATTTTTTCATCATTTGAAAGAAAATATTCTATTCGAAAATTAAGTGTCAATACGATGAAAAAGGCAAGTATCAAAATTTCCACTGTCGGCAACAAGTTGTCATTTTTAACTCAACTTTTCCGCGGAGGAGTATACTTGTTGTAGGGTAGGACGATATAGTGCAGTAATATTGTTTTTGTTCCTTGATTCAACTTTGAATAAGGCTACTGTTCTTGCCATAAAAAGCATGGGATAAGTACCTTATATCCATGATGGAAATACCTTATATGGCACTTCTTTTTGTCTTCACAATCTTTCAACAATCTTTCAATTAATTTGCAAATCAATTAGGACGAGAGATGTGGTGCATTGATAACTTTACTCTTAAAATATTACACAGAAATAAGATTTGATTGACAAGTATCTTTTTTTTTTTCTGAAAAACTTACACTAATAGATTGTACTTGAAAATTTTGTCTGAATGCAATGATTTCCTTCTTTTTTGCAACTATACTTTTATTTTTTGCAACAAAAGAGAAGAATACATCTTATTGAGTTTTGATTGCAAATAATGAAGGTTTGATTGCAAAAAAATAGAAAGTAATTGTATTCGGATAAATTGTTCAAACAAAATATTTTGGTGCTCTAAAAGTTTTTTGTTTTTTTTAATGGATCTCACATTTTTTATAAGCTATGGTTATTTGCACGAACAAAAGACTTCGTACACGTGCAATCGATAAAACAATATTGGAGCCCACAATGTGCGCGTACGAAGCTTGTTTTTTCGTGTAAATAATCTCTCGTGAACAATAAGAGAAAACACTGTTCCATCCCTTCTCCTGCCCCGCTCACATACACACAGAGATAAGATACTTCCACCAATAAAAACCTGTGACGTACATAAGTAGTTCTAGGAAGAGAAGGCACATTAAAAGCAAGAGGAAAAGAACCCAAAAAAAAAAAAAAGAAGAAGAAAAAGAAAAAGAAAGAAAGACAATGGAAAGGAGTGGATTGAATCTCACGAATCAACAAAAACATGTAAATTGAAAGGAATTTAGGAATTACATTTCTTAAGCTCTTTTCGGCGACTGGCAAACACTTCACCATGCCTCATTAACCAAAACCTCTCTATTTCCTCTGCTTTGCGTCCCGGAATTCGACCCGCAATCAGAGCCCACCTTTATATTAATTAAGTAGGCTCAAATCAGTAGCTAATCAACATGTAAAGTATCGAAATTAACCAATAATTCAATTTATTAATTTCGTTTTCTCTTCCTTATACAGTTCTACAACATCAGGATAAGCAATGTTTGCAAGTCAAATAATGAAGTTCAAACCTTTTTGGGCATAACATTTATGAAGGCAGTCTTAAAAGGGATTCGACAGCCACAAATTTAAAAGCAAATTTAATGACCTTTGACCAGTGTTTATGCCTCCGACAACCCTGTAAGTGGAATAATAATATTCTTCACAATTTAGTTATCGGACTAAGTTGCATGAATAGATAATACTTCAAGAGCTTATGTGCATAAAATTTAATTTAACAAAATAGAAACACTTAAAACAAAAAGTATGTATTTCTAACTTTACCTCCCTTCTCTCATCTATGCTTTTTAGTGCAGTAAAAAAATATAATTATATATAGTTTCAAGAAGAATAACACTGCTCAGGTTTAATCTAGTTGGAATAATTGAGACAATGCGTCTTAACTACATGAGTGCAGGTTCGATCCCGGCCTATGCACTCACTTCCCCATCCGCCAACCATTGCCAACTCTAAAGAATTAAAAGGGAAAATAAAAGGAAAATAAAAGATTAGGTATCTCAAATAAATGTTTGTTTCTTGCCAGGAAGCCTTGCCCAAACAGATGGAGCTTCCGATTTGTTTGCAACAACAAACGGCATAGGCAGGAGAAATCAAATGGGACTTTCAGGTTTGGAGAAGAAAGAATAGATATTTCTCATTATTACCTGTCTCCAACAAGCTTATGCATTCTATAAATAAGATCTTCTTCTTGGTCTGACATTTTAATGAACTCCCACTCAATACTGCTGACCTCTGCCAAAATCCCATGAAAGAAAATACACTTACCATTCAACAAAAATGAAACAGACAAAAAAACAAAAAGCAAGAGAGTTAAAAAGATGAGGCCAAAAAGGAACTGGAGAGAGGAAACTAGAAACGAATAGAGCAAGCAAAATCGATGAACATACCAAAAAAAATGGAGGGGTCCAAAAACAAAAAGAGAGAAAAAGAATCGGGTGGTGCAATAACAGAAGAAATTAAACAAAGGAAACTCCTTGAAACTTAGGATGGTAGCGTTCGTAGGTTTTAATCTGAGAAGGAGATGTAAAATTTATGAAAATAAGTAAAATTATTTCGTTGTATAGTTCACGCTAAATTTTGTTAATGGACAAAAAAGATATATATTTGAGCAGAGTGAAGAAAACTCACCCTCCGAGCAACAGCTCGAAGTCTTTGCTTGATTTCGCCGACGTCTGTCCATGCTTGTTTGGTTTCTTTAAGCTAAGAGTCGGAGCAATGAAAACTGGAAAAGATTAAGGAAATAAAGAGAGAGAATTAGAGGGAAACACCAGAGCTTTTAGAACGAGCGGCGAGGGCCATATATATGTACAAGGGATTCATTAGATAGCCAGGCGAAATTTTGTCAAGATAATACTTATATTGTAATTAATAGTATATTTTATATAATTATAATTAAAAAAATATAAATTTAAAAAAATTATATTTTTTTTATTTTTATTTTATCGTTACACTCGTATAAAAGATATTAATTATTACAATATGAATATTATGTGAACAAAATTTCGTGTAACCCCTAAACAATTACCGTCTATAAAACAGGATGGAAAATGATGGATTTTGGAATATAAATTAACGGTGGGGCGGGGGGTTGGCTATAATGGCTTTGTATTGGCTATAATGGCTTTGTATTGGCATACGGAGATGAGCTCGCCCGACTTCCATTATCAGGAATCAAAAGCAGCGAACGACAGGTCTTACCAAACATACAAATTAAACTCAGTTGACTTGTAGTTGTCACCGTTGCCTACGAGCTAAAAAATTTGCCAAGGTCAAAGTCCCAATCAGCCTTTTCTCAAATGGAAAAAGACAAATATATCCTCAGGGTTTATTGGCACTGGGACATGACACTGGAACTGAAGGAAAGGTGAAAGCATGGTCTTCTCTGAGTCTAGAATTGTCGTTTCGAAAGCCTGTCAGCTTTAACTTAACATTTAACGAGTGCTTTTTTTTGGATGGTTGTCGATTATGACCATGATGGTTATATTTGTGATAAGGTTTTGGTTACATGGATAGACTGAAATGTAATATGCACTGAGTAAATATTAATTTTGTGTAATAATAAATATATTTTATATAATTGTAGTTAAAAAATATATAGTAAAAAAATAATAATATTTTTTTATCTCACTTTTTATCGTTCTGATCACATAAAATATAATCGTAATTACACAAAAATAATATCTACTCACGAGTATATAATATCTACATCTGCCTACCAACAATTTTTTTCTTGTTATAAATGCTGCATTTTTTGGAAAAGAAAAAAAAAGTTAAAACACACACGGGTACTTTTGTTACAGAGCATTGTGTGCGCCTATTGAAGCATCAAATCTCGTTAAATGTTTGGACCGACGTTTAAACTCAAGATTTATAATTTAGCAACGAGAGACCTCTAATACTTAAATCATACGATCGATGGTATTCATGCTTGTTTTTAAAATGTCCAATTATACATAGAGAATGTTTTTTTTTTTTTTGAAAGAAGAATGTTAGTAGTTCATATGGTAGATAGTGTGTTTTGTTTCTTAAAGTTTAAACTTTATTTGTTTGTTTTTATTAGAAAATGGTTAAAAAAGAATCCAATTTGAAAATTTTATAATTTATAATCACATTATTTCTCAAAACTTTTTCTCTTACAAATTACTATTCATTTTTCTTTTTCATCATTTTTTTTTCACAACTTTTTCATTAATTCAAACAATTAAATTTTCTCATAACTTTTCTTCTCATAAATTACTATTTATTTTTTTTTTTGCCATCATTTTCTTTCTCACAACTTTGTTATCAATTCAAATAATTTTATTTTATCATAACTTTCTTTTTCACAACTTTCTAACAATCCAAACACATTAAAGGCATAATAGTATTTTAGTTTATTGTTTAGATGTGATAATTCGAGGGAATTAAAGTTGCATGACTAATGAACTCACTAAAAATTTTTTTGGTACTTCCTTCACACATTTTTTTTATTTGGTCAGCTGGGAAGGTCTAAAGACCCTGTGGCAAACAAGAGACATAAGAAGCTAGCCTACACCCCGAATCCATGGCAACATCGATGAAGTCTTGCTCTAGAATGTCCAGTGCCGCTCGAGGAGGCTGGTAGAAGACAACTTCCTTATTCGGAATGGAGAACCCATGCTTAGAGAGCAAATCTGCAAGGCGGTTGCCCTCGTAGTATACATGAGAAATCCGCACTTGCCAACACCACCGCAGGAAATCTCGGCAGCTTTGCACGAGGTTGTAATAAGGGTGGGTCGAAGGGACTACCACAACAATGATTAATCATTAATCATTAATAAGTAATAAACTACAGCAATATATCAATCTGTGAAGCATGGATACGATCCAACACAGACATGTCACTCATTAATTTTAGAAAAATTTAGACACGAAGATAACTTAGACCTAACTGTAAAATATATATATAGATATATTTGTTTTTGAATGTAGTGTGATTTTATAGAGAGATATTATATGAATAAAAGTAGTACTTTGATGGATTAGAAATGATTAGGAGGAAAGGAAGAGCCAATGAGGTTAGGAGGCTGACTAGATTAGTGTTTCAATATCTGCAACATAAAGAAGATGAAAATAAAGGCAGACAGGGTTAGGTGCGCGCTTGTTGCTTGAGAGATCGTCAGAGCGAGAGAGAAGGATCTCGGGATTTCATTCAATTTGTGATTTTGTTTTTTATTTTTATTTGTTTTTATCGAAAAAGAAGTTGAAGCCGAGCTGTTAAGATTGGAGAAGCACCAGGCCACAACTTTTTTAACTTCTTTAATTTTTTATTTTTAATTATTAAGAATTATAAAAATATCTAAATATATTTGTGAGTATCAAAAAACTTATAATTCACGTATCTGACATAGATATTTAATTTTATTTTTAAAAAAAATTTTAAACACTTTTAGCGTATTCAAAGCGACTGAACTTTTAAAAGTGTCGTGTCCTTGCATTGCTGATACCAATGAGAAACAAGCTTCCGTGACATTTCCAACTGTCCGAAATAATGGTCCATTAACTTTTAGCTAGCAACCCTGGTGGTTGGTACTTCGTAGTTATGTAAGCACCAGAAAAACTAGAGGCAAAATAAATTAGCAACATAAAATATTGCACTCGATATGTGCATAGATTTGAATATTTTAATATTTTGTAGGCATATTATGTATAATTTATATTTTAAATTTTAAAATAATATTTATTTAATTTTAAATTTTAACTTTATGAAAAAAGAATAAAATAAAAGTCTATGTAATCAAACCCTTTACCTCTTTCCAACTGAATACAACACATAATCTTTTAAAAACATACTTAAAGAATGTTAAACTTATTTTTTCTCTTTCGATGTTGATTATTTTGAGCATAAAAAATATAGACGTTTCAACTTGTCACTAAATTAGTGGATTAACTTATTACTTATGTTATCACACAGAATCCAGACCTTAGGATTTTCCGTCGCCCACCCAGCAGTTTATAGAGCATTTTATCTAATGATATTATTGGTGTCTACCTTCTCAAGATTGTAGCTTCTTAGTTTTGGATCTTCCCCTCCTTGTTCAAAAAATGAAAAAGAAAATACGAACGAGCTTTACCCCAAGAAAACAACATTTTCATGGTAGTACCAAGACAAGTGCAACCGAAAAGTATTGTTCTCCGTCACTTTTTTATAATTCTTTTGGGGAAATGCCACGGTCCAACTAAACTTTTTACTTTGAACGCACCTAATGGATGAATGTTTGGTGAGACAAGACAGGACGGAGAGAGGAAAAAGCTTAAATTAGCTGTGCAAAGTATGCCTTATTCGATTATTCTCTTCGATTTCCATATCCAGACATTGTTCCTGTAAATATCCTTTCTCTAAAAAAAAAAAAAAAAAAAGAAGGTCAAGTCAAGTTGGCAACGGGACGCGGAAGAAATATTTTCTTTCTTCTTCATGTAAAAATCACATGAGAAAGGAGCCCTATAAATAGGCTTCTGTCTCTCAATTTAAAATATATTTATTAAATTTGTAAACAGAAAAATAAAGAAAATTTAAGAGAAAAAAATTTTTTTTAAAATTTCTTAAAAAATTTCTTCTTTTCTTACGTATTTTACTCTGCAGTATACTCTTCTAACTCTTTTTTTAGAGATATTTCAGGTATAAACCCCAAAAAAATTTGTTATTTCTATTTTTAAATTTACTTTTTGGTTTATATTTTCCGCTCTAAATTTGAATTTATGAGAATATAGATCAAAAAATATCAAATTATTACAAATCCGACTAAGATCAAATTTCATACGGCACTCAACAAAATTCAGGCAACTCATCTAAGAATAAGTCCCTTCCACCCTTGATGAATTCAAGCTAAATCAATTCAGATTAGATTTTTACGGTTCTTAAACGTAACCCAAACGTTTAACTCAAATTCAGTTTCAGTCTACCCAATTCAAAAAAAAACTGTGAAATTTACTGCTATCAAGATCAAGATCATACAGCTTTTAACAGAGTCACAAAGGAACACTAATCAGAAGAATCACGAAAATTAACTCCACGTAAATTTTCTTTTATTTTAAATTTTAATTTGTAATTCATTTTTATATTTTCGAATCTAACTATTACAGACTCGAAATTTACGTCTGTTACAGTTCCCTTTCAGCTTTAAGAAACAGAAAAAAATTTTGGCAACGTAACTTAGCACGTAATGAACATGAGTAATAATTTTGATAGTTAAATTGTAAAACATATATTAAATTAAAAACACAGATAAATCCATTAAATAAATGACATACATCTCAAATGTCTTACTAAACCTAATTACGTAATTTTGTTCTTTCAAAAGTATAGCTGCTTGCATCTTCTTAACGTGAACGAAATTCCCAATGTATGAAAGTTGTCGCTTTTCAAAAGGTTTAATGCCTTTATATCCTTTCTCAGGCATGCGGAGTTGGTTTCCATTTTGGCATGTCTTTTTATGCGGAGCTAGCATCTCGTTGTACGATATCGGACGTGGTTTGCAGAACACCTTTGTCTCTTTTCGCGTGTGTCACTTCACCTTATTTAATTTGCTGCCAAATTGTTCCACTTATATTTTATCAAATGAGAAATATTTGGTAGGTACAACATCAATGAAATTAAATTAAAATTAAAATACTTTAAATTGTTTGATATTTGACTTTTAAAAACAGAAATATAAATAGATTATCTTTTTTAATCAAAAAATATAAATAGATTGTTAAATATTATAAAATAAATTATATGTAGTTTTTTGTTTTTTTAACCTATACTTCTTTTTTGGAACAAATTTTTTAATCTAGACTTATGTAATAACATTCAGAATTTAGTATCTCCATCGATAGAGTTATTAGAGAGGATAAAGTCTAACATGTGTCGGGTTGTTGTTACAATGCTGCATCACTGACGCCATCTATTTATTTATTTATTTATTTAATTTTTCCGCCCAAGACGCCTTCAATTTAATATGTCCAACTCCAAATTGATATAACATAGTCATGACCATCCAGGGGAAGACCCACTCCTTTGCTCGTCTTGAATGTAGGGATTAAATACAGAATGCGTATTATTGAATTTGAGACCAATAAATACCACCATAAGATATGAGAGAAACACATTTAAGCATAACAGTGCTAATATGATGAGTGAGATGTTTAAATGACAACATTAATAACTTAAATGTTAATTTTGATCTACAAAAATTACGATCAACATGTTTTTCAGTACAATTTTTTTATTAAAAAAAATAACCTTTCAATATATATTTATGATATTCATCATTAACGAAACATATTAAATATACTGCGCCTATCTATTAAACTTTATCATGAGAGGAATGTGTGTTAATACCCTTTTTCTGCACTGAATCGGAGCCTAAAGGCTTCAAGTTCAACACATTGGATTCAATAATCAGTTGTATCATTGAAAAGAAAATTGATCCCATTGATTCCACTTTGAGTTAACTATGCTGAGACCTCATATTGATAGCCTATTAGTTAGGAGTAGGATTTTTACTCTTAAAATATATGAGCAATAATTGACTCTCCCTAAAAGGCAAAATTACCGAATGTATATATATTTTTTGACAGAGATTACCGAATATATAGATAACAATGTTCTAATAATAATAATCATCATAATAAAACTCTTTTTCTTGTTTTATTGTGGCCGTTGGCAACCATAGCTTATTCTTTTTTCCAAAAATCAAATTGACCCATCTAGCCTTACTCCCATCAAGCTCTATCGAAAGCAAGTCTAAAAAAATCAGTAGTTTACCGATTAAAAAGGTAGTTTAGTAATAATGTGATATATTTTCATGTTGAAGACTTGAGTGTAAGTCTTTACGGTTGCACCTTCTTCTAATAAATACTTCGTGACCCCAAAAAGGTAGTGAAAGTCTGAGGCGTAACGTGAATTTTAGATTCAATAATTACCGTAGTTTTTAATAGTAGAATTATGTTCGACTTCACTGGTACTCAGATAAAGAATCTATTCTTATAGGATAATTAAATGAAATATTAACAAATATAAATTACTCCAATTTTAATATATATATTCGATGACTAATATATTTATAGTAGATCTTTTTTCTTAATCAAAAAAAAGAAACCAATGGCTCAACAGTCGAGACATGATCGATATACCGATAACCGATATTCACTTTTGCTCGTACCTCTCTCGACTGCTCCATGTCTGCCGACAGCCGCACGCCTAATCTTCCATCACTCTCTCTCTTTTTTTCAAGTTCTTTACTTCATTGACAATATTATACTTTTAAAAACAAAATTTTATTATCAAATATACAAACTTAATTTATTTATTAGTTTATACGATCTTTTTCTTGTAAGTATTTTTGCAACATAACTTAATATTAAGAAATTGTGATAATTGGCGGGATATTTCTTTTTCTCATAAAATAAAACACACACATTTATATTTAATAATATATATTTCATTTTTTAAAAAAAATTATCAATTATATAATCTAGAGAATAACTTTCATCTCATTAGTTATTTTGAAATCAAAAATATAAATTGTAAGATATTTTGCTTTTAATTTATTTGATATAAATTATTTACATTCATAAATGTATTAAATTGACTATTTTTTGATTTTATTTTATATTAAATTATAAAAGAAATAGAATCAGTTCTCCATTAACACATTATATTAATCAATTTTAACATATATTTCCTTTTTAAAATTTTTCCCCTTTTTATAAAAAAATGTTTTGTTGACCAAAGTTAATTTTTTATAATATAATTCTTAAAATACTGATTCTACCAGCTCAATTAAAATTATATCAATTCAATTGATTGAACCGATTTAACTTTAATCTACTAATTTTTTTTGATTCAATAACCGTTTAGGTTCCAACAACCTATATAACAACCTATATTCTATGTGTTACATTTGCCAACCGAAAAGCCACTGTTGGGAGGCAGAAGTGCCAGATACCTGGCTTGCTTACCTTTTTAGGTACTAGCTACGCTATTCCAGTTGAGCATAACGAACCTGACAGTGGAATTTTTTTCACTCATTGATGGCAATCGTTATCAATTGTCCAGTAAAAGCTAGTCTCCATACGGGTACACAGCAATGGGACGATTGCCATCAATAACCAAAAGAACAATTTCCTGATGGGTACTTAGCGATGTTTATTATAATTTGAAGTCAGGGGAGTTGGTTACAATTTTTGATGCAAAGCACTTGATAGACTACTGTAATCATAACTGCATATATGTTCATAAACTTGATGATGCGATGTAACATGATTTTTTTTTTTTTGTTAGAACTACGAAATTAGAAGTCACCTGTAGGGGGGCACCCAAGCATACCTATCCATACGGACTGGCGACTTCAACTCATCAAGTATTGAATGGTCCAATAACATAGACAATGATCGGATTCTAGAGAGAACTGGTAATGAAAGCTACCTACGATTTAACATACAATACCAAATGACCGAATCATTAAACATGTACATCGTGTCATGAAACTGAGTACATTCCCTACTTCCTAGTTGTTAACAATGCAAACTACAGGAAGGTAATTGGAGCACGAACTACTGTAGAATTACAAATTGGTGTGATTACAATCGATAAAGAAAGTCTAGGTTATGCTGTGACAAAATCACCAAGGCCTCCCCTTCCCTCCAAGCCGACGTGCCAACTCAAAATCCTTTTTCACTGGAACAGTCAAGCAAACCAAACAAGTTCTTTAATGGATCCTAGTGAAACAGCTCAGATACCAAAATCATCATAGATATTCCTTTTTATTATTCATCGAGTTGAAGCTTCTACAACATGCTCGATTAATTTTGACTCTCTAGAAAGAGGAAGAAATAAGATGCAACAGGAAGAAACAGATGTTCGCAAGCAGAAGAAAAGCCATTATCATTTCAGCGCAAGAAATTATTCACTCTTGGGATTGGTTTCATCTTAATGAAAGGCAAGATGAATCCTTCCTAAACCGGAGATATATGGTCCATCCAAATGTATCGGGCAGTCGATAAATAAAAATCCCAAAAGATTGCCCGTGGGCAATAGTTAACTGTAAAAATGGTGCATGCTGTGTCCCTTTTGAGAGGCAGGTTCAACTAGAAAGGGCAAAGAGGAAATAAGAAGTTAAGACTGAACTATAGCTATGCTTTTATCTAATGAACAGGTAGAGAAAGAGGCATTCCCAACTAAAGATGATTCCAATACCTCTCAAAAACATTAAAAATTCAATAGAACTTCTGAAATTTCTTATGTTGCCTAAGATATTTTCCTTAAGTCCTTGTGTAATAAAAACTAGACACTGGAATACTGCAAGCACTCCTTATACCAGAAATTCACATTTTGAATAGATTCAAAGTCCTCAAAGGCATACATCTGAAGAATTCCAAAAGATGTGAAACAGAGGAAATGTTTTATGCAGATAAACGATAAAAGTTGCAGCTAAGAAGCAAGGCCAAGACCTACAGCCTACAAAACATTTGGTCAGATAGCCTGACCATGGCTGAAGCAGGATCATGCGGTTGGTTGGATGCAAAGTTCCAACAGCAGAATTCTATGCAGAAGGAACATTAAGAAAGTTATAGCTGATATAGCTAAAGTGTAACTTGATTAAAACATTCCCTCAAGAAAAGAATAAAGTGCAAAAATTCTCATGAATCAGTGAGAAAACAAAAAGAAAATGAGGAAAAGACTGTAATTGCAATTGTTGTGTGACGTCTAACTTACTTAGTGTAACACGTTTTGCATGAATTGCACAAAGCATTCCGTCCTCAAATAGATGAACCAAAAAATCCTCTGCTGCCTACAAGAAAAATGGACAATTGGCTATATTTATATCTACCGATGGCTATGCTGATCAAAAGTAGTATCAATTTTCTGCTTTCTTATGAAACTGAAACCAAAACAGTGGAATGCACATCCAGAATCTTAACTTTGGATAAGAAAAGTGATGTGACATTACTGGACTGAAAAACACAGTTCATCAAAGGACTTGATGAATTGACATCCTCTTAACTATATTCAAATGAAAAGTATGCATTGAAGATTCTAAACTCTAAACAAGAATTGTTTATTTTAATTAGGACTCATAAGCTACTATATTAAAAAATAAATAAATAAATCACCATTTTGCAAAGCAGGAACACCAGACCAGGGCAAACACATGGCGTTTATGTATCCTACCCTTCTCTGATTATGTGCATTGTATATATCACTAGAAGTCACGGTACCTCTTGAATTGCTACTAATGCTTCAGCTGTCCAGCGGTTAACTTCCATCGAGAATTCACTAGTGATCATTCTTACCTGTGGAGCAATCAGGATAACGTACTTGAATTGGAACCTCGCCATAATTGGCAAAAGGAAACCATCTTGTGCATTCAACAAGTTAACAACAACTTGAGGAATTGCCTATAGCATAATTATTAAATGAATTACGCGTATTATGACAGAGATTGTGGGCAATGTATAATAATAGATATAGACACCCACATACCCATCATCCATAAAACGAGAGAGAGAGAGAGAGGGAGAGGGAGATCACCACTCTAATGAAGCTAGCAGTTGGAATCAGTGGCTTCCAAGTCCTCTGGAAGTAGCGAATCTCACGGAGAGCCTTTGTTCCTGGCTTGAAACGTCTCTTCTTTTGCGACTCTTGTGCTTAACGAAAGCATCAGTAAAAAGACCAATGGGTAACCATAGCACAATCATGTGACCAATCAGCTTCACAAACCAACCCTTAAGATAAGAAAGATATAAAATAAATAGATGACTCACCTTGTGGAGCAGTAGGAGTGCTTCTTGTCCTTGGTCTTGCTGACCTCTTCCCTCAAAAAATAAGATCAAAAAAAAAAAAAAAAAAAAACATGTAAGGAGAACACAGAATACTTTAAATTTGGGAATTTAAATTCGAAAGAATAGACAAAAGGCTCTTTTTAATCGCAAAGAGAAGAAGATGCCAATTACTGTCTGGATTCGAAATAAAATCAAAAAGTTTATTCATCAAATTAGGCCTCATATAAATGGTCCATTTGACTGCAAACTTTTTTAAGTTCTTTGGAATGCATCCAAAAAAATTTTGGACTTCTAAATTTCTTTCCCCTGATTTCCATATAAGCAAAGAGAGCAACAAGAAGGACATTTTTCTTCTCTTTTTTCGTTTTTCTTTTTTTTCATTCAGCCAAAAACAAAGGAGTGCAAAGATAAATAAAAATGTTAGAAACAAAATTTCTGTTGAGTGGCAAACAGAATATTTATAGAAAAATAAAAATCAATCAAAGATTTCTCAATCGAAGGCTTTTTCACAACTAGTAAAGTGAAACTAATTGATATAAAAAAACAACAGCAAAAAAAAAAAAAAAAAGAAATCGCAAAACAAAAGGCTATCAAACAAGCAAACGCCCAACCACAAGAACATCAAACAACGAACAACAACGCAAATGCGACTGAGAAAGAGTAAAGAGCGGGGGATTACCGATGACGGCGTCGCCGGGGAAGCTGCTGCGGTAGCTGCTTCAGCTGCAATTTCAGAGAGGAAAATAAGTTAGGGTTTTACGACAAAAGAGGGTAAATCGACGGCTGCCAATCGCCTTTCATTCTAATTCTACACAACACAAACAGAATACATAAGAATAGAACCAAATGCCCGCAGGTATCCTAAACAGAATTAAAGGTAGAGAGAGAGAGAGAGAGAGAGAGAGGGAGATCTGACTGGATTTCCGGCGAGTGACGGACCGAGTCGCCATATGCTTAACTCTCGCCATCGCCGGAGAAACGCGAACGAAGACCGGTGCCCGTGCCTGAGGTGTGGGATTTTTACTCTCCTTCTCCCTTTATCCTGCGAATTGGTAAAGTCGCTTTGCCGCTCTATCTTGGTTTGAAATTATGCAGAGCTCATTTTCCCGTTAGAGACAGAGAAATGTCTGTAAGGCAACTAAAGAAGTAAAGATTATCGAAATAAAGGTATTCGTTTAATTTTACTTTTTATTTTAGTTAATAAAATTAATTTATAATTTAATATTATTTAAATATTATTTTAAATATTTTTATTTAAGTGAATTCTACTTATTATATAATATAAAATTATGAATAAGTTACATTTAATTAAAAAAAGGTCAAAATAAAAATTCCTAAAACAAATTAAGAGTAAGACCCAACTTTGACTAAGTCTGACCTCGGTTTTGGGCTTAACCAAAACTCAACTCGAACTGATCCAACTAAAACCTAATGGAACGGGATGAGAGTGAGGATGGGCATGGCTATGCCGACCTGTTTCTCTGAAAACGACTCTTATTTCAATCTCGTTCTCATTGTCAAACTTGTTTTTAAATTTTAATTAAAAAGTTAAAAAAATTATTATAGAAAATTTGTCTAAATTATCCTTTTAAAAATGCTATATAATTATCATATTAAAGATAAAGTAGTAAATTACTAAGTAGATAAAAAAAAAATATTTACTAATTATTATATAGGCGTAATTGTCCATATCACCCCTCTAAAATTTAGATCTAGTTATTATGTAAAAAGTAAAATAGAGTTAATCAGGATGGATGGGAGTATGATTTATACCAACATCTTACAGCTGATTGCTTGCGTTAGATCAACCAACTTTAGGACTGCAAGTCACAACACAGTCTGTGCGAAGGTAATTACTGTGCAGATTTTTAATTATTGACTATCCAATTTTGAGAGTCTGAAGATCTGGGATAATTTTCCTCTAACCATGGGTGCGTTTCTTCAGGCAGATACATTTGGACTGGCCATCTCTAGGAGTGACTAGTTGAGTTTTTAGCTATCTGCTACAAGATCTGCAGGTGCTGGAAGAGCCTTATTGGTCACAGTTGATGGTAGACGAGCTTTTCCAATTTCCTGAATTTTAATGGCTAGTTGAAAAAAAAAAAAAACCATATTATTAGTACAATACTGGTTTGGATTACAAGTTAAGTTTACAACTAATTTTATGCTTAACCTTTATTTCGTCAACAAGCTCTTTAGGTGCAATCCTGGTATTCACTAATTCATCAACCTGTTGCAGAGTTTTCCTTCGATCATGCCACAAAGAACAATTGATAACATGTATGAAATTTCTCCTGTGAAAAAGCAACATCAAGCAAGGGCACTCCTTCAATAGCAAACAGAGGATAAACTTTTTAGCAGGCAAATGCTTGAAATTAAAGGAGTTTATAATTTTACTTATATTTTTTTAGTGAATATAACTTACTTATTATATAATAAATATGATTCACTTGAAATAAAAAAATAAAATAAATAAATTATGTGTTATTAAAAATTTACTCACTTAAAAAAAAAGTAAAATTAGTATATATCTTAAATAATGTATACCAGCTTTTAAGAGAGTCCTGCTTTTTTTAAGGGTAGAAAAAGTGTTTTAATTACCTAGAGGATCAGAAATTTAATTCAAGACCATGAAATCCCTTGGACCAAAGAAAGAAACTCATGGAAAGAGAATTCTAGTTTGGAAATGTATGAGCAATTCACCTCTGCAAAGAGGAGTTTCTTGCTTGCAAACTGAACAATATAGCAACCGAGCCTAAAAGTTGAAGTATTGTTTCTAATTGGAGAAATAAAGCAAAACTGTATAAATGGACACTGATATAGCAATTGAGAGATTGAAAAAAAAAAAAAAAAAGATATCAAAAGAGAATATGCTGTGCAACTCAACCTCTGAGAATGCTAATGCACCCAAGCCATCTGCTGCTGCAATCTGAAAATAACGGGGAAATCATCAGAGCCCCCCTGGAAAATTATTCGAAAGATTACCACGTTGAAGTACTCAATTAAGAGACTGTGAAGAAAGATCACAGCTCACAAGTTTACGTAATATAATTGGTTTATTTCTCGCATGAATATTTTCCATCATAACAAACTGATGCCTGCAACAGTGCGGAAGATAGGCCTTATGATAATGTTTAGAGATCAGAACTGGTGACTCGTATCAGATAGTGGCAAAATAAACTGCTATCCACATTCTGCCATACAATATTTTTTTGAGGAAATTCTGCTATACAATATTGCTAAGACGAGGCATGATATTTTGATAACCAAAAAGTTAGGTGTATTGAACGGCTGTATCAAATGGTATACGCATTTAATATTGTAATTTTTTTTATGTGTACTTTTTAGAATTCCTTTTAGCAAATCTAATATAGTAGATATACTTTAAATTATAAGATAACACTTATCTAAATTTAGATTTTAGTTTAAAAAAAAAAAAAAAAACCATTCGGTGCACCGAGCAGCACCCTTTTGCTAATTGCTGCCTCAAAGCACAAACCAAAGGTTAGGGAGGAGCCAAGGACGCGAAAGATTCCTTAAGTAAATATGCTGCTTGATCAAGTTAGTCTGAAGGGTACCAATACAGCAAGTGGATAATGGACCATATTCATTTCTTGCCATATTGCTCATGTCATTTCTTGCCACCAAAATGAATTCTGGGAAGGTAATTTGATCACTATATTTCTGTTTGCCTAATAGATTATTTAAGACATTTTAACCATCTTAAGATTCTTCGTTTTATTTGAAGAATGCTAATGCCATGCATTGTCCTGAGTGCCCTCTGACCACTTTTTTGTCATCCAATATTCTATGTTCTTGTCGCCAATCTGACGGACGACCCACTCTGACGCCCAAACATTTTAACAGAACTTTTAAAAATTTCAGCTTCCAGGATACTAACAGTGAAGAGCATTAATGTCGCTGCAGGCATATTGTATATGCTCTGGGGCAACATATATGCATATCTACTTAACTCCTAAATTTTTATAAATTTTTTTAATTTAATTTTAAATTTTGTAATTTTTTTAATTGAATTCTAAATTTTTAATTTTTTTACAAATTGGTACTTCTGTTAACGGAAGTCAGTCAAACCGTTATCTCCATTTAGTCAATTATTAATTTTAACGGTTTGATTGACTTCCTTTAATAGAAGTACCAATTTGTAAAAAAACTAAAAATTTTATAATCAATTGAAAAAATTAAAAAGTTTAGAACTAAATTAAAAAAAAAATTATGAAGGTTTAAAACTAAAATGAGTGTAATCTTGTTTTTAACCCTTTCACCTATTTTAATTAATATTTTTTTCTATACAAATTGAAAAGTTTAAGACTAATATTGTCTATCAATTACACAGGTGGTGAAAGTCATGTAATCTACTCAAAACTGTCCAAATTAGATCTTATTATTACATGCGGCAATGTCAAGTAAAAATGTTTACCTCCAAGAAAAGAAACTGGTAGTCGTAACCGTTGTCCATTTGTGAGGATGAAAATTCTACTTATTCTCATCGATTGATCTCATATTACTTATTCTCATCGATGATCACAGTAGGGATGCGCATAATAAGGACAATGATTACGGCCATCAATTTCTTCTTTTGAAGGCAAATATTTTTACTCGAAACTGCCATATGTAATAATAAGATCTGATTTAAGCATCTCTAAATAGGTTATATGGCTTTCACCACCTGTGCGATCGATAGATAATATTAATTCTAAACCTTTCAATTTGTATTTAAGATTACATTTTGGTTCTAAACTTTTATAGATTTTTTCAATTTAGTTCTAAACTTTTCAATTTTTTCAATCGGCCCTAAATCTTTCAAGTTCTGTTACAAACTAATACTTTCATTAATAGAAGTTAGTCAAATCGTTAAAATTAACTATTGACCAAACAGAGATAACAGTCTGACTAACTACCGTTAACAGAAGTATCAATTTGTAAAAAAAATTGAAAAGTTTAGAACTCAGTTAAAAAAATTAAAAAATTAATGATTAAATTAAAAAAAATTATAAAAATTTAAAATCAAAGTGGATATAATCCCTATTGATTTTTTCAGAGGGCTGCTCCCGGTTAAAGGCCTTTTTTTTTTTTTTTTTTTGGCACTTACATTACATAAATATTTTTATTTACCTGGCTCGCCAACTGTCCCTCGCTGCTCTGCCTTGGGATTGGACCTTTTCGAAGAAGCTCTAGGATTGCGTGGCCTCGTAGTGCTCTGGGCCTTTAGGTTGTTTGCTTTTAAGCTTCTTGGGATTACAGGCTTTACAGCCCTCCGTTGAAACTTGACAACAAAACAAGAAGATAGACAAGGATAAAAGAAAGCATACTCATTAAAACTATGCTACATATAGGAGCATGAAAATAAAAAGGATGTATTTTCAAAGAATATTTCAATAGTTAAAAAACTCAGAGCTCGAGATCTTGGTTTTTAATTAGAAAAAGAAAAAAGATATGAAAATACTTGTTGGAAACCTTTCTCCTCTTTCAGTGTTCAGATTAATCAATTCAATATACTGAATGCTGAGCGATTTCAGACAAAAAAATAAAAATAAAAATTATGAGAATAGACTATAGAGTTGCATTTATTGTGTACTAGGTTGGCACTTTTTTGTTTTCTCAAAAGTAATTGGCACACATTAATAGTTGGTGGGGGGGGGGGGGGAAGGGGCTAGTTAGAAGAAATGAGAACGGTGAGTTTACAAATGTTAGAATTTAAGATATAATACAACTAAAATTTTTATGAAAAATATTAAATAGTAATATTTAGTTAATAATAAAGTAATAATAAAGTAATACAAGTTGTTAGATGACTGAAATTTATAAAAAAAACTGTTAAATATTATTAAATAAATTACATAACTACTTTATTACTAAGGTTTAAATAAAAGAAGCTCAATTTTCATTTAAATAATTACATAAATTTTTTTTAATGAATATAACATACTCATAATCTTATACAAGATAATAAGTGAGATTTATTTAAAATAAAAAATAAAAAAATAAATTTATATAAGATAAAATTATGAGTTAATTATATTAAAAAAAAAGTGAATAAGTGTAGTTTCTTAAAATATCTTCGCATCTTTCTCGTATACTAAAAAATAATAATAATAATCTTGCACACAAACGTGGGTGTGGTAACTCTGAGGATGTGTTTGAAGTGAGGGGAAGGGTGGTGAAATGAAGGAAAAGAGAAAGAAAGTATAGAGGAAATAAAATTGTTTGGAATGATAAAAAAAGTTAAGAGAAAGAAAATGTAGTGAAAGAAAAAATGAATAGTAATTTGTGAGAGAAAAAGTGGTGAAGAAAATAAAGTTCTTTGGAGTTGTATAAAAAGTTAGAGAAAATAAAATATGATAAAAAAAGTAAATAGTAATTTATGAGAGAAAAAGTAGTGAAAAAAATAAAATTATTTAAAATGGTGTAGAAAGTTAAAAGAAAAAATATATATAAAAAAATATATAATCATAATTATACTTTTTTTTCTTTACTACTTTTTTTCCTCGCAGAATAAATAAGCCTTGAATGGCCCCGTACGTGCTTGCGAAGGCCAAAAATTAAAATCAAATGATCTCATAATATGATCTTGTAACAATTAAAATCAAATGATCGGTAAAAGATGTTAAAATCAAATGATCTTGTAATTACATCAATCGTTCAAGTCTATGGCTGTGGCCACAAAATTATTTTCCTACTGAAAAATGTCAAAAAGGACAAGCTGAAGACAATTTTTGAGAAATTTCATAACCGGGTCAAGATAAAGATTGCATGTCCCAAATTTTGTCATGTTATGATGGATTTTTCGGTTCAGAAGTTTTTTCTTGCATGGGAGAAATTAATGGACATTTTTTTGATGCCTAAATCTGCTTTATTACTTATTCTGCCGGACTCTTACGGCGGTTAACACGTCCACTTTTTTTGTCCATGTTTGGATTTGAGAAACTAAGTCAATTAAAACGGTATAGTTTTGGCCACCCATATGTTTTTTCAGTGTTCACTCAAAGGACACTCAGTATTAAGAATTTAGATTTTTATATTGAAAATCTTTAATTCTAATCTTGAAAAAAGATGTCTTATTCGATTTTTGAGAATTTTTAAAAAATTTATGAAATTGAAAAAAATTATATTTATTATGTAACTTACAGTTTAATTAGACTTCTTAATAAATAAAAAAGAAAAAAAATAGATGCCGGTGCATGCACAAACGTGCTTATGATTTGTCGCTTGTAGGGGAGGGGATTACCATTTTTTTAAGGGAAAAAAAATGTGATTAGCTAGAAATGTATCTGAAGAGAGGCTTTGGTTGTCTATAAAAGGTCGACAGCTCATTCTTAACTGGACAGAGGCAGCTGTAAGAGGCTAATAATCTCCAAGAGAGTGGATTTTAATTTCAAGGCATTGGTTGCTCGCTCTCCCTCAAGGGCTTCCCCCTTTGCCCAACTACATATGGTAAAATCCAATCTATTAATCTTCGGCCATAATAGCCGTCGTACCAATTAGAGGCAAGCTGGAAGCCATTGAGGGGGAAATGAGCAAGCTATGCCTTGCCCCATATATAATCTCAGACTGACTGGTGGCCATTATCGATCTCTACTCTTCTTCAAGGCTTCTAGCAATATGCAGGTAATCAAATGTAAGTTCGGGGCCTTTGAGGAGACACATTCGAAAAATCCCATTAAAATTCTAGTCTCCTGATTAAGAAATGTCATCTCTACAGATATTCTCTCTTTTATGTTATGTCATCTTAGTGACAAACGATTAATGTTGTTAATTAGGCATTCAACTTTTACCTCCATTAAAATTCGTGTAGGAATATATAGGTTTAGTGAGTAATTTAAGGATTTATTGCCATTGGCTGTCATCTAGATGAGTTTAATTGAGTTCTAATACACAGACACAGGAATTGGACACACTATTGAATACGAGTAATAATAAATGTTAGTTAGTTAGTCTTTTTATAAATCAGATTTGACGGTGATTATCACATGTGTTCGCGAGTGTGTCCTTATCTCATGTTCCTGTATTATTTTCGTTAAATATTTACGTAAACTGGAAGAATATTCATCGTCTTTGGCGACATGACATTGCCGCAAAATTGCGTTGACACACTGGCTGCCGGCGAGCAGCAGGCATGGTAAATAGTTATGATGGCGGTCAATGGTAACCATAATTAATCGAGGTAAAGATGATAATAGCGATGACGGTGAGTTTGTTAAATTGCGGAGGTCAACGAAGAGAGTTATTTTTCTCGGAATTGTTATTTTTAATATTTAAAGACTTGAGAATTGTGTTAAATTGAGTAAAATTTAAAATCCTAGAATTGGGTGATAATCGAATAAAAAAATTGATGTTTAATTTCAAATTTTTACTTTAAATTTTGATTTTGAATAGGGAAAACGAGAAAAAAAAATGCAATTTCATATCTAAAGTCAAAAAGGCCCTACAAAAGGAGCGGACCGGGTAATGGAACTGCCAGGTTGTTACCTAAACAGATCAAATTTTGATATCACACGCGCGCGCGCGCGCGCACACACACATATAAAAAATCTTCTCTAGAATTTTTTACTTATTGAGCCATTTTATGTATTTGTTTTCCTTCTAACCTGCTTGACCTTCACCACCTTCGTAGTTCAGAAAAATATCACAGCTAGCAGGGACTAATAAAATCGGGTAATCAAAGAAGAATCCGTTGCCATGCACCAGAAAAAGAAAAATAAAAAGAGAGAGATACTTGTCAAAAAAATAAAAGTAAAACATTTGTGGAAGAGCAAGGACTTAATCTTGATCAAGTTACATAAATTAGCCTAAATTTTGGCTACTAAATGTGGAATCACACTAAGCTTTAGGTATACTCTTCTTTTTGGTCTATAGTAGGGGGGTCGTAACCCAATTGTAGGGAAGGGGAGGGTGACACTGGTAGGGTATTGAACCCCCACCAGGGCCAAGAGGGCACTCCCTTCTAACCACTTTTTTAAGGCGGAATTCTCTAAGCTTTAGATATACTTCATGAGAACAAAAGCTATGGACTAATTTCCAAATGTTGTTTCATGGACTGTTCTCGTATCAGGATGTTCACAGAATAATAAACTCAGGGAGTCCGAGTTTTTCATCCATCCAAGTGCAGCAAGAGATTAAGCCAAACTCGGCCACTACATCAAGCTTATTTAAAACTTTAGTTGTAAGGGCTTGTCATTTGTTACAGAAGGGAGAAGAAATCCATTTCATTAGTATAAGAAAGGCTTCAACGAAGATGCATATGTTGCCACACCATTTACCGACATGTACAGCAAATAGGGTACTTTAAAGAGTGCCCATGAAGTGTTCAGGACGAGTGAGAACCAAACATTGGCCTCGTGGAATCACATCATCACGGTATCTGGCATATATGGTCATAGCGGAGGCAAAATTTTGTTGTTTACCGAAATGCAGAGAGCCGGTATCTGACAGATGCTACAAGCTTAGCTGTCAGCTGGTAATAGGAGACAACTGACTGTACCACCACAAATTGGTAGCAGCCTGGCACTTTCTCGCAGGAAATGTTGCTGGAGTAACTAACAAGAATGCGGATCATAGAGCAGAAGGGATTAATTGGCCTTAGATTAGTTGGCAAAGCAAAGATGAAAACACAGCCGAAGATGGTTCGTGAATACTTAACATTGTTCAAACGTTTGGCTTTCGTCTTGCATGTAAACCATTGAGTAGGTTGAAAATGTATGAGATGCTCTAGTTAGACAACAGTTGCAGCATTATACAGGATTTCATTTTGAACTCGGACCTCACTATTAGTTAAATTCCTCTCTCTAGACAAAATCGGTAGCAACTCCGCACTTTCCAGCTGGAAAAGTTGCTCATGTAAATAAGTGCTATACATACACGGATAAACGCATGCACACATCCAAGTCAATAGAAAGGGTAAGAGGAGCACTGAAAATGTACAGCAAGCATACAAAAACTTCAAAAGGGGAGAGCACCTGAAGTTCTTTCCTAAACAAAGCCCAAAGGCACCAACTTTGACATAAATATTTACAGATGTGACGGAGCGATTACATATTACAATGCACAGAGACATGCAAAAGAGATAGTGAAGTAAACTGTTTGCTGTTCCTACGAAATTAAAGAAAACTTAAGTAAGAACCTAGTTGCTAAAATGGGGAAACCCCACAGCATCATTATGAGGAAGAAATGACCCAATACAAAAGCACTGGTCTCCATAAGGGGGAAAGCACATAGAGCATCACATTCAAAACTCCTGAGAACCTGGAAGGACTATTCCCACCAATCTCTATAAAGATTCTGGCATCTCAAATCCCTGAATCTCAGATATATAATAGCAGATATCTATAGCATCTCCACGACCAAATAATCAGAATCGATTGATGGATTCAATACGGTCCTGCACAGCCATCCTCTCCGAGACATCAGCCAAAGACGAAAGATTACACCTGATGAGGGCCTTGACAAAGTAACATGTCTCATCCTTCGTGTTTCCATCCGGCACATCTACGACAAATGACTCAATGACCAATGTCCCTGGCCTTCCATCAACAACCTCAGGATGGACAGTCATAATTGACGAGTAGTTCTGCAGTCGATGAACAAGAACTAATTAAAATTAAAGAGAAACAAGCTTTCAAATAAGAGGGAAAAAGGGCGTCAAATGGGAGGGGAAAACATTCAACAACCATCAAGGTAAACTTATCATGCCATCTTATCCTGATGATTCAACCACGAAAATCTCAAAAGTGCATCTAAATTTGTTAGAGACAGGACTAAAATAGCAGGAACAAACATTAAGAGAATCACGGAATCAATTGACATTAAAACGAGAAACTGAGAATTTTTTTACCTTTAGCCTATGATCACCACCAACAATCTTAATACCAAGAATATGCTCCTCATCGTCGAGAAGTTCTAACCTCTCTGTACTAGTGGTGGCCGGGAGTCCAGATCTCACATTCACTTCTCTAACGCTTCCAACTCCAAGCTCCCCTTCCACCACACACCTGCTCACAAATGGCTTGTACTTCTGTGGCTGATCAAATCTTCTTACCAGTGACCACACCTGATCCAAACAATCCATAGGAAAACTATTAAAAAGAAAAAAAAAAGAAAAAAAAAAGCAAAATTTACACAATTTAACCATCAAAAGTCAACGACCCAGCACAGCCTCGAAACTCAGAACTCAAAGTAAAGCAAGAACTAAAAGAAACAGAAATAGATTAAAAAAAAAAAAACCCAATTGAAAACACAAACAAAGAAACACATAGAGAGAAATAAACGAAGCAAAATCGACAGAAATTGAGCCTAATTCCATTGACTGAGAAACCAAACAAAAAAAAAAGAACAAACAAAAAAACCCAAAAGACCATTCATTAAAAGGGTTTATAAACAAGCACGGATTATGCAAATGGACGGATGCAAGACACCCAGATGACGATGATGATGATAAAAGGTTTACAAGGTGAACAGGAGCTCTGATGTGCTTGACGAAAAAAGAAGAGCACTGGTTCTCCCCCGGCTGATGCCTGTGGTGTCTCTCTATGTACTGCGACTCCATTACACGGCACGCTTGATCACCGTTTATCTTTCAACAATTGCTCCCCCACACTACTCCTCCTCTCAATTTCCCTTTAATTAATGTTCTCGATCCTCCTCCGTCCTTTTGCTCCTGTCCGAAACCAGACATTCTACGCGGGTCCTTATAGATAAGATTTAAAAGTACTTTTTTTTTTTTTCTTTCAGGACTTGGCCGGGCCCGCCGGGGTATCGGATATTGACAGTTTTTTATTTTTATTTTTTTTATCATAAAGTATATTTCTATTGCACCTAAAATTTAAGTTATTTTTTTTTTCGCATCAAATTCAAGTTTACATTATACATTTTTGTCCGTCTAACTAACATTATTTCTGTTTTGAATGAGGCAGTCTAACTATCATTTTAAACGAAGTAATTTCAAATAAAAATTATTTTAATCTCAATTTATAAATTGAATGATCGATATATCTGTAATAAATTTTATTTTTATTAAAAAAAATTATTGTTATTTTTTCTTTTTTTTCCTTTCACCTCTCATATTTTTGTTCGTCTAACTATCATTTTCTCTTTTTTTTGAGATTATTATACAAAAATTTAAATTTTTATTAGTGAAAAACAATTTTAAGTTTCACTCGACCAAACACATATTAGTATTTAAAATGAAAACATATTAGTTTCACTCGACGGTTTTAAGCTTTTGGTAGGTTTATTCTCTCTTAAATTAAAAAGACACGCAATTCTTTGAGCTTACCCTGGAGTCCCTCTAAATTCCATCGAATTCACCCACAATCTTGATCTTATGGTGTTTTTGAAACCCAACCAAAACATGTTTTATTTTTTATTTTTTCACCACTAAAAAAAATCATAAATATATTAATTATTATGTTTGTGAACTGAGGCAAATTGTTGGGCTGTTGACATATTTCATTTAATCATTCGAAGCGCAAACTCGCTATTCAAACACTAACCGGTATATTTCATTCAACTAAAACATGTTTTCTCGACGAGCACATTTCATCCAACTAGATGATGATAGTCATTATTATCTACTAAAAAAAAATTCACTGTCCAAGTTAACTTGCATTTATATTGTATCAATATAATTCTTAGATCATATAATTGTAATTTTATTATTAACTGCACGATCAATAAAAATAAAATTATATAGTTAATATTATAATAATATAGTATATAATTTTGCATCCAATTCACACATTTATATGATTTTTTTCAAAAATAAAATCATATAAATTTTATTTTAAACAATGAGTGGAAAGATTTGTAAAAGTGGACATGAGGGCTTTGGGCGTTTGTGGTGACGGTCCATCCTTGATTGATGAATTTTTGTCGAAATGTGATAGGAAAAGATTTAGCATGTGAAATGTGATGGTTCCCGTGAGTGGCCTGGCGCTGCAAAAGTTATTTTTATGGATGCAAATTGTTTAGAGAAAAATTCGGAATCTAATTTAGATGCAAATTCGAAGAATCTCCAACAGAACAAAGAAAATATTAGCCAACGCAGACCTCCTGACTTGGAAGATCTCATTAATAGTGGTAAGCGACGACTGAGACCTGATTCAAGTATCGTTGTTATTCAAGGTCCAAATCTAACAATTAAGCAAAGTGTTCATTTTGAAAATAATTTAAGTTAAATTCTAAACACGCTATTGATTATTCTTAATAAAATTGGCCAACTTGACTTTGATCCATCTTTTACAGTATAAGAGCTAAAAGATATTCTTATCAATGCCTTTTAAACCAAGAATTAATGAAAAATTATACAACTCAACCCTACAAGATTCCAGATATAATTCTTCATTGACTTCCTTAATGTTATAGAAGAATTAAAATAAAAAAGTCCTGTAAGGCATTCGAGATCATTAACGATCATCTTTAGTTACTCATTTATTTCTTTTAGTCTGCTTTAGTTACTTTCTTTTTTTATTTATTTATTTATTTTTTAACCTTTTAGTCATTAAAAAAATTGTGATGGGTCTAATATAACACTAACTCAGTGGATTAACTTTTAAGTAAAATTTTGACCGTTTAGTGTAAATATTTTAATTTATTTTACAGTGCAAATATCATAATATTTTCTATTAAATTTATAGAGTGTCATTCTTATTTTTTTATAATTTATAAAAAATAAAACAACTTTGAGGTAAAAAAAAAAATACGGAGACATAACTATACTAATGTAAACAAATTATTCCGTTTAGATAACCATCGAGGCATAATTACACTAATGTACTTACAATTTGAACATAATCACGTTTTGCTTGACTTTGCTTTTTTGTCTTGTTCGATACTGTTACGAGTTAATTTTGCAAAATTTTGCTATCGTATTCTTTGTCCAGTTCCGGTGGAGAATCTTTCTTTTTCTTTTTAATCTTTTGGTGCTATTCTGATTAGAATTTTTTTTTTTCTTTTTTACTTTACTCTATTTGGTGCTCTTTGCGGGACAAAGATTCGCCTAATACGACAAAAGATTATCGCAACTTATTTTCTTGTTCATCTTCTCACAACTTATTTTATCAGACAACTTTTATGCAATGATTCCAAATATATTATTAATTAAGATTAATATATAAATCTAGCACCAACTTTAATCAAATAATAAATCTAACACTAATTTTAAAAAATAACAAATTTAACATCAATTTTATATATGTTAATAAATATAGTATATTGTAAAATTTTTTGAACAAAATTTATCTGTTTCGATTATACGACACTAACTTATATGATTATTATATTATCGAAACAGATATATGTTTATAAATCTGTCATTGAAACTGATAGATTTTATTCATATAAAATCATTACGTGCTACATTTATTATCATATATAAAGTTAGTGTTAGATTTGTTATTTTTTAAAATTGATGCTAAATTTATTATTTTAAATAAAATTAGTACTAAATTTGTATATTAACTCTATTAATTATTACGCCGTTTCAATGTATTTCTCTGTTTTTTATGAAAAAAAATACATAGTAGAATGTTGGTTTAAGGCCGGATCACTGGTTAACAACTTAACATTATTATTTAATTTTCTTCAAAAAAAAATATTATGAAAAAATTAATAAGGCCGAAGGAGATTCATTCACAAACGACAACAGCAATTATCTAATTTAAAATCCAAACGCCGCACTTCAATCACGACTCAGCTAAAGTCAATACCCAACTTATGTTGTTTTGTCAAGGAGGGAGAGTGCAAATTCTTACAGGATAAACACACGGCAGGTACGTTTTCGTTATCATGATAGAACTCGCCGGCTAAAAGCTATTTGCATTTCCACAACAAAATCAACGGTCTCAAATAACTAATAACTAATAACTAAACGTTCTTTTATCCAAATCACAACGTCCATCCTCGACTTCCGTGGTGGCACTGGCAGTGGCGCACGCCTACTTGATATAATCGTGCAATTCTTTTTCTCGCCAGACTGCACTCTTATTTTTTTTTAAAGAAACCTTTTTCCTTTTATCTGTAGTGATAAATAATTTCGAAGAATTAAATTAAAAAAAAAAAAGAAAAATATTGGTGAAAGATCAAAGTAGGATGTACAAATTGGACTACTGACTTTAGAAAAATAAAAAATAAATAAATTGTTTAATTATATTAATTCTATTTATAAGTTTACTCTTAAAGAATAATGATATACATATAAAATAATTATTAATTTTTTTAATATTGTTAAAATAAAAAAATTATTAATGTTTTTCATAATTATAAATTTTAAGATATTTTATAATATAATTTTTATAATATATATCATTATTTAAAATTAAAATACAGCCATACAATGTAGCCCAAAGAATAGGAATAAGGTGAGTCGTTGAAAACGTAAGAGTGACCATTTCGTATATTTGGCAGAGACATTTAACTCGCTAAGCGAACTGAGTTTCGGTTTTTTGTGCCACATTCATTGTTCTTTATTTTCTATATCAAGTGGGCATCAGACCGCTCGAGGCTATAATTTTGTGATAAACTAATGTATTTTTTTTCACTTTGAACTCAGGTTGCAGGTCCATAGGCTGTGAGAAGAAGGTAATGATATTTTGAAATTCTTCAGTTTATCTTTGAGTGAGCACGCTGGTTGTTTAAAATTTATTAATACTGTGATTGATTTAAGAAAATACCTGTTCGATCTCAACAGTATTCGAATGGTGAGTCAATTCTTATGAGAGTTGTTAAATAGAGTGTTCAAACGAGAATTACTCTAATTCTAACGCACAGATTCGATGACCAATATATATATATATATATATATGATAAATTTTTTTTAGGTAAAAAAAAATGATAAAGTGGACACCAGTGTTGCATTAAAGCAAAAGTGCCAAAGGCTCAGGTCTCTTTTTTATGTTCCTGTTTTTGGAGGGACGATAGTCGTGAATGTCATTTTAATGAAAATTGGAATCGCAGCTACGAATTTTTCCGTATACCTCGAGTTGATTCATCACGAAAACATATTTGGACCTCACCACGCATCTAGACACTGCTTTGGTACCCACCATAGATACAATGTGATTTGTAGCATTTTCTGCCACATATATAGTTTTTGGTACACATAATTTTTAATTTAAAATTTTACCTTTTTATTCATCAAATCAAAACTGTTAGAACAACAATAAAAGAGAAAGAATTAAGTAAATAAATTTTAAATTTTAAATTTTAAACATTACGATTGACAATCACTTCTTCTAACCACTTGACTTATACTTAATTTACCTATATAATTTTGTTATGTGGTACTAAACACTATGAGTGCATTTATTTCATGAGATATGATAAGATATGATATGTTATGAATTTTTCCGTATACCTCGAGTTGATTCATCACGAAAACATATTTGGACCTCACCACGCATCTAGACACTGCTTTGGTACCCACAATAGATACAATGTGATTTGTAGCATTTTCTGCCACATATATAGTTTTTGGTACCACATAATTTTTAATTTAAAATTTTATCTTTTTTTATTCATTGAAACTGTTAGAACAATGATAAAAGAGAAAGATTTAAATAAATAAGATTTAAATTTTAAATTTTAAATATTATAATTGACAATCACTTCTTCCAACCACTTGACTTATACTTAATTTACCTATATAATTTTGTTATGTGGTATTAAACACTATATATTTATATAGAACAAGATACTGTCTCATGACATATATACTATATATATTGTGTTCACTATGTCGACCAAAAAGTGTAATTACCTAGTATTTTCTAATACATTTAGGGGCGAAAGGAGATGGAAAAATTTGGAAAAACGTGGAACAATGAGCAAGTTTATAATTGTTGTTGTTGTTGTTGTTGCTACCTCCGTGGAATCCGTCACGTCAAAAAGCATAAAGCACTACATAATTTGTTTCTTTTGGTAGTTGGCCACTTCTCCAATCGAGGACCTATAGCAGTATTAAAGGGACAAATCCCCCTGATGGCCACCGCAAAAGTTTCCCACCAAGTATGGAAGATATGAAAGTTAGGGTCAGGCCGTGTTCGGTTATTTGTTATTAATTATTGTTATTAATTATTAATTATTATTTTAATTGTTATTATTTATTATTATTGATGAATAAAATAAAATTATAATTTTTAATTAAATTAATATTAATTATTACTGATTAAATACTAATTTGATTATTTTATATATTCTGTTTTTCTATAAAAGAATTTATTAAATTTGAGGTTTAAGATCAAATACGATAAAAAAAAAGTTTTACTTTAAAATGTAATTAATTTTAATTAATTAAAAAAATTAATCAAACATCATCTATCTTACTTTTTGAGTCTCAGTAATAATCAGTAATTTCTACCGACAAAACCAAACACTCCCTTAAACATAGGATTTAGAACAGATACTTAAATGTTAGAGGTCCGATGGTCTTATCTAAATTGGCATTGCAAGATTCTTCGGAACACGCGGAGACAAGAATGTCCTGTGGCATAGGTGGCTCAAACTGATTGGTCCATCCCGCTTTTGTTGGAGAAAATCATTGTGACTTTTTGAAAGCTAGTGGAACATTCAATTTTTACGACCAATAATCATCCCAATTGGCAACTCTTTTATTGGATGGCTGAGAGCCTCAGGCGTGTTAGTGTTTGAATATCTTAGCAAGGTTTAGGATGCGCTGTACTAGGTGTTGCCTTTTTCCCAAGATTGGCATATAATGTGGACATGATTCTCTTTCCTAATTATGACATATATCAAATCAAACAGACTCCAATTTAATGCGTTAAACGGGTATTGTCAATTTTTTTATTTGAAGAGCCAAAAAGGGATCCTGTGAGTATGTGAATCTTTATATTTGTAAATTGAGGTTAAATTTTAATTTGTTATCGTTTTTAATTTTTTTTTTTTTACAGAGAGAATTTATTATTTAAATATTATTAGATTCTAATAAATATCTTTTAGAGTTAATCTCAGTATTAATAAATATAAAACTCACAATATGCAGAACATAATAATTTTAATATTAAAAATATTGCTAAAAAATTCGAATTCATATCAATAAAAAATATATATATATATATATCTGATTACTACTAAATTAACACTTTGAATTGCATATTGGCAATTCCTCCCAATTTACTTACAGCAGCAAAACCCGTGAAAGTTATCCCCAATGGATAAAGCCTTAATTAATTGAATGGCCAGTGGCCACCGTGAAAGCACATCCAACTGACGACAAAAAAGTAGTGGAGGCCAAAGAACTTTTCAAGAAACGAGTAGAGTCCATCTCTTGAGGGCAAGTGGCTGGTCACCACTTGATTGCCTAGGGTTTCAAATTGGCCTAGCCAAAAGGCCAAAAAGTCTATCAAAGTTCATCTATTGCAAAATTCTTTAGAACACTTCTGTTCTAAGTAACTAAAAATTTTGGCGTTTTTAAAACCCAAAAGTGAACCACGATGACGTGTTGACCCATTTCAAGATGGATAACTCTTACCATAATGAAAAAAGATGCAAGTTTTTTACCATTGTTATTATTTTTTTTCACAACCAAAACAAGACATTTTATCTCTTATTCAATGTATCTGTGTCATATAATCGCTGTATGTGCATGTGGAGCAGTACTTCTACTGAAACAGTACTTTAATAAATAATTTACTTAACAATTTGGCATTTATGTTAACTAACTAAAGAGCTCTTTTCTCAATGAACCAAACAGATATCTAAGTGCAAAACGAACTCGTTTTGCTTTGGTTAATAAGGAGGATTTCGCACATAGTTATCAGATTTGACCCAACTGATGACCCGGTGAAGAAGTAGGATCATCGGGTCATTAGTTTAACCGTCAGGTCACTAGTTGAATCATATAACTAATTAAAAATAATAATAATAATAATAATAATAACAATAAATGTAATAAAATATTCACATCACATGAATTACAATAAATAAAAATATTTAATCTTAAAATGTAAAAACTTAGAATAATACACTATTCTTATAATCTAATATATTTATTTCTATTCATTGAATAATAGTCAAAATATTCATTTCTGATTTCATCTTAAGTCTTAATCTGCATTTTGTATTCAATTGATATTAACTTAATATACTCATTTTTTTTCAGATAACTTATTTCTTGTGAGAATTCAAAATCAAGCTCTAAATTGGAATGACTAAGGAATACAAAATAAAAAAAAAATTCAAATGAACGAATTTGTGATAATAAATAGATATTAATTTATTAATAATTGAAATGAACAGCAAACTATTATATGATAAGTGCCAAAAAGTGGATCAAAAAAATTCAATAATTTTGAATTAGAAAAAAAAGTGTGATTTTTTGAATTGATAAAAACTTGACTGAATTTCAATTTTATTGGATCAACGAGTTTAGTTGGGTTTCATCGAGTTTTGACCAAATCATATGATTTTCAGTCTAATTGTGTGACCCAACCCGGTCTGATATTCAAGTCGTTGGGTTTCCGATCCAACTGGTCAAGTGGGGCCAAAAGTCGAGACGGGTATGATAACTATGACTCTAGGGGTGGTAAAAGGATATTCCAGCCTTCTTTTCTCCTTTTTCATCCATCTAGTTTAATAAAAATTAAAATTATAGTGAAGGTTCTGGGGTGACCCAAAAATGTGACCACACCATTTTGTACCCATCCCTCAACTTGAACCACACCAGGTTATTTCATCTCGACACTAAAAATTTCTCATTAGTCTATGGTCCATTAGATGCAATTACTTTCTTTTTTATTGATAGGTGAACGGTATCATCTTTCTCCAGTCATGACTTGCGAGTCACAACAGGTCTATGACAATTGAAGACGAGGCAATCTCAAAGATTGTCCAAGATGAAAAATTGGCACCGTAACAGTCGGTTTTAAAAAGCTTTTCGTTGAGTTATATTAATCATGAACTTTTGGAAAAACACACTTCAAAAACTAATTATAGAGGTCAGGGAACATAAAATTCATATAAGCCTTACGTTTGAATCTTATGTTTCAATCATATGAAACAAATCTCATATCTTACGATTAGAATCATAACAATTCATTTTGCTCAGTAATCTCAGTGTCTACTTGGATTAATATTGCACCAAATCTAGTATTAAACAATAGTATTCGACTTTACACTAAATTTAGTCCTGGGTGAACATTACAGTGCTGACTTCACCACACAAGTTGCATGATTGCAATTAGGAAATGCTCGATAATTATGATATCACATAATATGAAATTTAAGAGAACAACACCCCAAAGCTCATTTTAATCTCCATATAGATCTCACGTTTAAATCTCATGCTTCCGTCTGCTAAGTTCAAATATTTATGCCCCACGAATGCACTGTGCACAACGAATCTATTTTGGTTGTCTTTTGAAGTTAACCAAGCCACCCTCCATATAGAATGGGAAATGGGCTTTGATGGTGCCCTGCCCTTGACAAGCAATCCAAAGGCCCATGAATGAGATTCCGTGCTTATAAAACAAGCTCGGTCCAACAATCCCCATCGAGTCCAGCCAAAATCTAGGTGCATGGACGCCCAAATACGTCCAATTACGGCGCACGTGGACCACCACCTGGGTGCAAGAAGTGGTTAAAAGTTTCGTTCCCTTGTGAGTGATGTCGTGCCATGGTGGGACTAAGCTAAGCATACGGCTAACGCGATCCGCATAGCTTAGTACCTGCACTATGGTAATAATATTTTGTAATGAGACTTAGAGTGTATCGCTGATTACCTATTAAAAAATAGAGAAGATTATAATCAAAAAAAAAAATAGAGAAGAGTTTACATAGTACAGTCGTACAGTATGACTATATGTTGCTATAAAAGTACAATTAATTATTATTTTTGTGTAATTATATTCATAAAATATGAAAAACAAAACTAAAATTTAAAATTAAATGATTTTTATCATATAATTTAAAAGTGTAGATTTTACATAATATCTGCTAAAAAAAAAAATTTTTTTTAGGTTCAAAAAAAATTTATTTTTCCTTAAAAGGCATTTTTAACAAATAAACAATACGGTTGCATTTTATTAGTAATGATTTGTCTTTCCTCCCCTATGTATGGTTGCATAGTGTCAAGATTGTTAGAATCGAATTAGTTATCGAATTGAAAATATTAGTGGTTCAAAATTCAACAGGTTGAACCAGTATTTAAACTGATATTTAATAATATATATATATATATATATATATAATTAAAAAAATAATACTTATAAATAGTAATTAAATATTAATTATTCTAATTTTAAGGATTAAATTAAAAATTTTGATTAAATTTAAAACTCAATTGAAATTTTTTATTAAATTTAAAGTTTAAATTATAATTTAAATAAAATTTTCAATTTAATCCTAATTTATAAATTTTTAATCTGGTGTGAACCGGTCCAATTGATCTGATTTTTACTAGTCCAAATTCTTTTTAAAATTAGTCATAAACTAAACTAAATTTTTAATTAATTACTAATTAAACTGTTCCAACCGATCAACTTGATTTAGCTCGGTTTAATTTTTTCAACAATGCATTGTGTGACTGCACAGGCAAACAACTTTTCCCCTAAAAGATAAAAAATATATATATTTGGGAGCATGTGAAAATTTTTTTCAGCACGTGTAGGTATTCGTTCTTTTATTCAAAAGAAAGCCTGGCTTTCGGGTTTCCGTTTGAATTCTTGAAGTGGGAGCGTGCCGGAAACAGCAGGCCATGCCAGACCGGGCCAGACCGCTCAGCCAACCGGGGTACCGCAATGTGGAGGCTGCTGGTGGTGGCTTCCCATGCAACCGCACATTTGGCAGCGACCCTTGTTTCCAAATTAACTAAACCACCCTCCACATTCACAAAATATTCGCTGAACCTCAAAAATTTAAAGGGCATTTGCGTACTATGAAATTGCAACGCTTGAAAGGTGGCTCAACCATATGCCACCTCGATGTCCTCGTGCACACAATTTCCTAATAGGACTCTTTGAATTTGATCGTGTTTTTGCCCTTTATGTTCATGTGTAGAATTATGCGCCAGACGCATTCTTTCCTCTCAGATCTCATATTCTATTAAATTGATCTTGTCAATTGACGTTGCTGCTGGTAATGCTGTCAAGTTTTCTGTAATTCAACCAAAATTTGGAATCGCGGTGTAAACATTGCGTCGAGGTCCCAAATTTTGCAGGTAATTTGTCAAACTCCTTGCTGTCAATTTTTGTCTGAGACTGCATGCATGTATTATAAATTGCATACACGAACCTTTTTCCTACTTGTTCTCTCACGAGTTTGTGCTCAAATACTTAATGCAATTAGTGAAACAACATTTTTCTATGTCGGTGTAATAAAAATCGTTTAGTTGCACAATACAATCAGTTAATTGTGGGTTAACTATGTTTCTTCTTCGTCTGTAATTTTCTGTATTCGTATAATAGAACTCTTTTTCTTATTATTGGATTACAGTAGTGCAGTTCTCCTCCTTAATTAATTTAATATCTTAAAATAATTCATTTGCTCTTATTCTCTAGACTAGCTAGAAAGAGCTCAGCCGATACGTTAGAAAGTGGAAGTTCAATACTACTGGTCATGGGGTCCAATGGCAAAGCTACCAGAATTTTCATACTTAAAAAGAACGAGAAATGGAAGTTCTTATGAGCAAAATGGATTTTCCTCTTTGTTTTCTCTCTTGTCGGACCGTCATGAACTTTGTAAACTATTCTTGTCTCTGAAACAAGCGCAGCCATCGTGAATTTCAATGTCAAAACTTTATTGCTTTCCACGTTCGATAACAGCAATAAAAATGAAAAATATTTATTTTAATTATTTTTATTTGACACCTTTTGAGCCTCGTTTAAATGTGTTAAAAAAAAGCTTCGTTTAAAAAATGCTGACAAGCACTAACTCACTTTATATTTTTGTGATCGTTAGATTGCAGATTTATATTATCATATTTATAAAAATAAAAAAAATATGTAATTGATACTTATGTAATGTGTAAATTTGCATCTATTTTGCATCAATTCACTCACATTGAAATCATCTTAATTATTTTATGAAAATTACCAAATTTATATCCGGTTAATCACCAAAAAAAAGCATTAAAATTTTAGATTTTGTCTAAGTCTATTATGAGTTTTACTTTTTTTAAAATATATCAAGAACTCTTCAATTAGTTTCAAATTTATCATTTCATCATTTTATAGTAACAAATTTCATATTTATTTTTTATTATTCCAATTTTAAACCTTCCCAAAAAATTATAAACTTTCTATATTTGAATTGGAAATGGAAATTTAAGGTTAGAATTTTTCGAATGAATACAAAATTGATTTCTATGAAATGGCAACATAATAGATTTGAAACGATTTGGAACCAATTGAAAAATTTATGATATATTTTAAAAAAATAAAAATTCATAATAAATTATAAAAACCGAAAAATTCATGATTTTTTTTGGGAAATTAACCTTTTAAAATTTTCACCGCTTCTATTCTTTCGCTGGTGAATCTGCGTATAAGCTACACCCCTATGTAATGTGCATTACAAAAGTAGGAATCTTTGTCTTAGCATGACCAACGACTCAAATGTCTCCAGTGACCCAAACCTTGCGGAAGCATAATTTTTGCCGCTGAGAATCCAACTCCACCTCTGCTCCTCCCTTTTCCTCGAGTCTCGACAATATAGGGTTAAATGTACTAAAAGCTGGAGACAATTAAATAATTCTTGGTTTCATGTGTACTTGAGCGTATTTATCAGTTGACTGTTATGCTTAAGCCGCTGTCCATGACTGTTAGTTGATAAACGTTAAAAAGTTTTTAACATCTTTATGCTGGTGGTCGGAGAGCCGACATTTTTGAGCATGGAAGGTGCCGGTGTTGAGACAAAATGCTAAAAATGCTTCCTTTGAGATCAACAACAGAACACCTTAACTATTAGCTACATGACATGACCTATTGCCCTAACATTGCCAATTTATTTTTCAATGAAAACCCACATTTTGTCAAAATATGAGGGACCTCGGAGTCTTGGCTCTTCAGGAGGAGCTAGCTTTGCGCTTGTGACTGCCGCTTAACCTTATCAGCCTTGGTTCTTGTTATCATCAACTTTAAGATTGGCTCCCTTTCACTTATTATTATTATTATTATTATTATTATTATTATTTATTAAAAGATCAATTGAATTATAAGTTATATAATAAGTAATTCTCGGCAGTTATTTTTTTTATTTTAAAACTCAAAACTAATCACTGTGGGTGTGTCCTTGTAGGGACCCTTTTAATGTTTAATAATTTTCTAGGATACGAAGATACCGTTTTGCATCCGATCTCATAATATTTACGAAATATATTAAATCTAATTATTAGACCAATTACATGTCCTTAAGATTGAATTATATTATGTTATAATATATTCATTTCACGAAATTCACTTCACTTAGCAAAAAGAGATTGGATGGTCAAATATTAGTACTGAATTTTTACGATTTTTTTTTTTAATTTATGCAGTCTTGTTATTTTTTATTTTGTCAAATGGGTCTTAAAACTTTATTTTTTGTTTCATCTGAGTCCATTTTAATTCAGTCAATTCATTAAAGATAGATATCTGAATATTCCAGAAATTGAACTCAAAATAGGTAAAAAAAAATTAAAATTATATACGAATGATTACATTGAAAAGATCCATTAAAGTTTAATAATTGATTTTTGGCTTATCCCCATTTGTTTATCATATTTTTAAGTTTTAATTATTGCTAGGTAAGCTGGCTGATGAAAATCTAACTTCCCAATTTCATTTCTTGTTCTTTGAGAAACAATATATTACATCGGTTTGGCTACATAGACGGGTAGAGAAAAAGACGAAGAGAAATGAAGTTATTATTTATACATATTTTTTATATAAATTTTAATAATTTTATACGTTATAAGTTATATAAATAAAAAATATAAAAAAATTTATAAAATTGACAATTAAAATTGATGTGGGACCATGCACAACTGTTAATTTCGTGAACACCTCATCAATCCTACCTGTTCATGTATCATTTTTCATATTATTTAGGATGCACTTTAGCTTAAAGAGGTATATTGTGTCAAACACGTATCAGACACAGATGCGGACTCAACAAGTATCGGGTCCAACAAGTCTTGAATACGCCAAAAATTGTCTAAAAAAAATTTGAAAAAATAAATTTGGATACACATGTCAAATACAGAAAACAGGAGTATTGGACATGGGTAGGACACATTTGAAAAAAAATATAAATTAATAAAATTCTGAACACATTATGGCCATTCAGATAACACGTCGCCAATGACTGCTTCTGAATAAAACAATGTAATTAATCTTAATTACATGTTTCTGTTTAAAAAAAATCACCAAAACAGGTCACCCTCTTTTACTCCTGTTTTTTTTTTTTTTTAATTTCAAAAGAGACACTGCTTTCCTTTTTTTTTTTTTTAAATTCTTTTGTTTTAAATGAGGTGCAGGAGAGAAGATTTAAATTTTTTTTATGTTCTATTGTTATTTTATATTAATACTTAGGGTATATTTAGGTTATTTGTTGAATATTATTGTTACTAATTATTACTATTCATTGTTGATTCTTATTTATTATTGCTGACTGTTGATAAAACTAATGAAATGTTTGGTTAATTTTTATACTTTTTATTACTATTAAATAATAAAATATCTAATTTAAAATTTTAATTTATGCAGATATATCATATTGAAAATTTTATTTTTATATTTTAAGAATAATATTCTATAAATAATATTAAAAATTGTTTTACTTAATTTTATAACTTTTTTTTTAAAAAATTAATTTTTACTAAATAATAAAAATTATTATATTTGAGATTTTTTTTATAAGTGTTAGTATTAAAAAAAATTAAAGTGAAAAAAATATTATTTAAAAATAGTTGAAAAAAAAATTATTGAATTTATATAAATATTAATAAAATAAATTAATATATCTAATTCATGTGGCAAATAAAAAGAATAATAGTAAAATTATATAAATATTCTTTAGGATAATTTAGTCTATATAAATTATTATTATTATTAAAAAGTGAAAAGTAATTTAAAAGACAGTAAAAAGTAGTCGCTTTTCAATCAGTTGCTGTTAGGGAGTCAAATGAGAAAACAAACAGAATCAAATAACAGCACAAAAAAATTTACCAAACACATATTTTCTTATTTTTAAAAATAAAATGTAAATACACTCCTTTAAAAACTTACCAAAACACCCTTTTAGTATATATATTATAAAATTTCAGATATATTCAAAAAATATTACAAAATTTATTTTAATAACAAAAATTAAATTAAATTTATAATTTATATTATATTTTAAAGAATAATATTTATTAAGATTTATGTGTGCATATAAACGCGAGTACACACGTACCGTGTCTATGTTGTCTCTACGTCTTAATTTTTTGAAAATTAACTTTTCGTTATATTTATTTATATATGCTGAATGTATATTGTCGTATTTGTATTTTTGCAATCTTGCATTTTACATAAGCGAAAGTGCTCCACCGGTCAAGGAGCAAGGACAACGTATAAGGCCAAAGTCATTTATTGTATTCATCGACTACAACGTCCAAAGCGCCGCACGTTCCCCGCTCTACCTTCTTTCTGTGTAAACTACAAGATGGGGTTTGGCTTCTGACCATTGCTTGGATTACCGGAAACTCCATCGCCTCGAAGATAACTGTCTATCCTGTCTTCAATTCAATCTAATTGTCCCCACATTTTTGTAACTGTACTTCAGTGTCGGATTTTATTAGCTGCGATTTAGAATTATTTGAACAAAATCCAGAATTATATTAGAGATTCGACATTTACAAGAATTTGTTGTGTCTTGTCCCTCTTGTTTTTAATTACCGTCCGACTTGTATAGTTCTCGCCAAGGTCCTATATATTGTCCTTTGAAACACATTGAGTTGTTTTCAAGAAACCCACAAAATTTCAAGGGTGGTTAGAACGATACTAAAAAAAATTATTTTTGTTGATCCCAGGTGGTAGGGCCTCATGGCATGCAGTTCAATGGCTACTGTTCCCTCCTCCACAACGACCAATACAAAAAAATGTGTCCTTAAAGAGTACAAGGGCCTTTCCTGTTCGGATTCTGGCAAGGGCACCCCGGGCAAGCAAGCCAGTATGAGAAGATCCTATTCGGACAACCACCTTTGTTATGCTGCCAACCGCATACGTGCTGCAGCAACAAAACCAAAGCTAAAGAATAGCCAGTCATATGGGATTTTCCCATTCCAGATATCTAGCTCTATAATTCCAAACTCACTTCGATCGTTTCTGTTTGATCCGGATATTGGCCGAGACGCCGATGTGGAAGACGAGGGCGAAGAAATGCATGGAAGTCTAGAGGAAAGCGTTGAGGGCGATGAAGGTGAGGAGATTAAAAGGGCAAATTGGGTGGAGAGGCTATTGGAGATTAGAAGTCGTTGGAGGAAGCAAGCAGCCAACTGAGAACATAGACGAGGATGAGTGTTGTGATGGCAATGAAGAGGGCAGTTGTGAATGTGATGACAATGAGAACGGTTGCGCTGTTGATTACGGCTCAGAGGAAGAAGAGATCAAATATGACCAGGAGACATTTTCAAAAATTTTGGCTCAAGTATCATGGTCAGACACCAAGCTGTTCTCCAAACTGGCCTTCTTGTGCAACATGGCTTATGTTATACCTGACATCAAGGTAAAACTTCCAATTTTTACACAATTTTGGCATACTCTGATAATGATTTTCTCTAGCTTGAATTTCAAAATAATGATTAGAAGAAAGGAAATTAAGTAGCTCAAGTTGATCCCTTTTTCTTCATTGTCAAAGCAAGTGCTTGTGGAAGAAATGTAATTCGAATTAAGTAATTTGATCCAGTCATCTATTAACATGCAGCCAAATGGTTTAAGAAGATACTATGGCCTACATCTAGTAACATCATCATTAGAAAAGAAAGCAGAGGCAGCAGCCATAAAAGCAAAGGTGGATCAGGATTCTACTACCCATCTGGCCCTTGTAAATACGGATTCATATCCAGATGAACTTGACAGCCCGGAGGAGCAGAAGCGTCCGATGTGCTCATGGGTGGCTTATGAGATTGCTGCTTCAGCTGCATCTTATGTCCAGGCACGCGCAAAAGGCCTCCTGTCTCGAGGCTCCGATTCACAGGATGGTGATGGTATGGATCCAAGGGAGGTCACTCAGCAAGATGAAGGAGCAGATAGCTCACTCAGAGTGTATAAATCAGAAGTGGCTGCTTATGTTGCAGCGTCAACAATGACAGCCGTGGTGGCAGCAGGGGAGAAAGAAAAAGAGAAGGCTGCAAAAGACCTTCAATCGCTTCACTCTTCACCCTGTGAATGGTTCGTCTGTGACGATTTAAGCACGTATACTCGCTGCTTTGTTATTCAGGTACTGAGTACGGTTATACTTTGTCCCTATACTCAAAAATTGCATGGTATTTAAGTTTGAAGTTTTCAAAATGCAGGGGTCGGACTCGTTGTCATCTTGGCAGGCAAATCTGTTTTTCGAACCCACTAAATTTGAGGTAAAACTGTCACCATTTTGTATGAGATCTTCTTTTGATTTAAAAATAGGAAAGCAGGAGTGACACCCCACAATCCGTCAGGGAGGATTGCTCTATGTTTGTATGAGATCTTCTGTAAATAGGAGACGGAGGGAATGGCAAAACATCATTGAATGCTCACTGCTTATTGCAGGGGACAGATGCACTTGTTCACAGAGGGATTTACGAAGCAGCGAAAGGAATATACGAGCAGTTCATGCCAGAAATAATCGAGCATTTGAACAAATATGGGGAACGTGCAAAGCTTCAATTCACTGGTCATTCTCTCGGAGGCAGTCTCTCACTTTTAGTCAACTTGATGTTATTGACCAGGAATGTTGTCAAGCGGTCCAACCTTAGGCCAGTAGTCACGTTTGGCTCACCTTTTGTGTTCTGTGGAGGCAAGCAGATTTTGGATGATTTGGGCTTAGATGATAGCCATGTCCATTGCGTCGTGATGCATAGAGATATCGTCCCACGAGCATTCTCCTGCAACTACCCCAACCATGTTGCCATAGTCCTCAAGCGGTTACATGGCTCCTTACAATCACATCCTTGTCTCCTTAAGAATGTAAGTATTCAATCGGTCAAAAACAGAACTCTACAAGGCCTATTGACTTCCATAGTCATGATCCTGCTAAATATATCCTTTTTTTTATGCATGGTTATAAAACTCGGTCTGTCCGGTTAAACTAATGATTTGGTGAATCGACTAATAGACCGAAACTATATTTGCCAAAAAAAATGCTATTCAAAGGCCAGATCGACTCCACTAGATTTTTCAATCTTATTGACTTAGAAACTCGATTAAACTGGACCTATCTTTTGACTGAAAAATACAAAAAACGAAATATTTTAGTATATTTTAACGTTTAAAAAGAAAAAAAAAATTCTTTTCATTATTTGGGTTTAAAAGAAAAAAAAAACAAGCTAAATAGCTGGTCGAACAAATTATTGATCCATTAATTGGACTACTGATCTATTAACTCAATCTTCTGTCTGAGTTGATATCCGACCGAGTTTAATAACTTTGTTTTGAGGCGTAGAACCTAACATTTGCTAATAAAAAGAAGTTAATGAACTAAGTTTAGATCATATCTAAGCGAAGCTTCACATTTTCTAATGAAATTTCTCCAATGTTCTCGTGCAGAAACTTTTGTACACACCACTTGGAAAATTGTTCATTCTTCATCCTGACGAGAATTCATCTCCTCCACACCCTTTACTCCCTCCAGGGAATGCTCTCTATACTTTAGACAATACTCAATCTGGATTTTACAAAGGTGCCTTGAAAGCATTCCTGAATCGTCCTCACCCCTTGGAAACTCTAAGTGATCCTACAGCCTACGGTTCAGAAGGTACAATCCTAAGAGACCACGACTCAAGCAATTATCTTAAGGCAATGAATGGAGTTCTAAGGAAAAACACAAAGATTGTTGGTCGGAAACGTATAAAACCAAGGAATTCATTGTGGCCATTGCTTACTTCACCATCTCCACACTCATGGGAATATGAAAATAATTTGGGGAGCTATCGGATAGCAGCAAAGGAGATAATGACCGGCGTTTAGGCAAAACTTTCACGTTGTCCAATTGTTATGTGTATAAATGTTAAATAAAAGAGAATTCTCTCTTCTTTTCTTCCTTTTCTCATTTTATTTTTGGGTTTAATGCACAAACGAAGGAGTTGATGCATAGAAAGAAGCAAATGCTTTGTTTATACATTGTTAATATATCTGTTCTAAATTAACATAACTTATTGTACATAATAAATTTTCATAAATCTTTACAATTTTTATTTTTTTTAAAAATTACTTGTGACGTGCAATACAGATAATGTTTATATACAACAAATTTTTTTACAATAAACAAGAAAGATTTTCCATCTTTCTTCATATCAGATCATCTGCGTCCGTCTATTATTTCCCTCTCTTGTAAATTTATTCAATATGTACATCCCTTCTCTGATATCTATATGTCTGTATCAGTGGTGTTCATAATTGAATAATGAATCCCCACCATTTATTGTAAAAAGAAGAAAGCCAAGATATTCTGCAGATTTGTTCTCTCTTCTTGTTTCTCCCTCACTGAGATTTTTCTTCACATTGCAGCCGGAGAGATATTACCGACGAGCCACAACTCGGCTGCCCCAGTGTGCCGGCCAACCGACTCGTCGGTTTTTCATATTTGAAGATGTGTACGGAGAAAGGAATCTGAAAATAACTAATGGCCCAATTATATGAGGACTCAGCAACTGAGTAGTTGTTTATTATATAGCTGAAAATTGATCGTTAGTTAGAAGTAATTGATAAAAGTAAAAATTTTTGGTAAAGGAGTAAAGTCAACAGATAAGGAGCAAAATGGGGCAACTACGCATCATAAGGAGCAATTAAGTATTTTTTGTGATTTTCTAATGATTGAATTTTTTTTTTTTTTTGGGTGTTTATGTGAAAATTAGTAATGTTAGAAATTAATATATGTAGAAATTCAATAAATTTCTTTTTTTATCTAAATGTGATACAACATTTATTTTATAACATTTTTATCGGTGTGACGTAAACATATAATCTGCGATACACAGTTAATTTAACGATCTATTTATTTTTTTTAATTTTAATACATTTTTTACCATTTAACAATTCAGATCTTACGTGTCAACTTTTTCTCTATTATTATGTGTCTATATAATTTTTCCCCTATGTATTACTCTATAGGTTTGTGAAGAAGAAGAAAAATGAAGCATAAAGAGTTGATTATTATCCTCAACTCACCACAAACATAAAGCCATCACAGGGCACAAGCAGTAAGACTTGAAAGATATGAAACAAGTACAACCATTTTCATCTATATTGGAAGTACTTTGGCTACACTGTAATTTCTTAGGAGTAAAAATTATGAATCAGAATCCCTGATACACCTTGTGGATGAAAATCCTAACGAAGCAAATTGTGTAACATGATCGTACCTAAATTCTATAACTGCGAACTTCTACATCAGTGGAGTTATGTAGCGTTGAGCCTACCGTTCCCCGGGGTCCTTGCAACCTCTTTGCCGCCGGTGGACTTGCAAGAACGAGTTTGACGAACTGGTGACATTTTCCATGAGATTACATCAGATTATGTAATTCAAAAAACCAGATTCCCCCCTTGACATATCATGAGCTGCGAAGAAAACGGCCGATAATTGAAGGGTTCCTCATTACAGTTCACCATCATTTCGTCCCTGATTTGGAAATGCAAGTGGTGGGAACTCCCCATCCTTTCAACGGATAATTCCTCTGAGCCACGGATCAGGCATTAAAATTGAATCATCCTGTTAAGACAACAAATGAAAGACATCACAAAACAATCCCAGCCAATACTAAGCAATCCTTGAGTAAAATACACGAAAATTCAATTTTAGGGTGAAAAAAGAATGTGGCATTGAAGATCAGCTACATTCATAGGTTTCCAATAAAAAGTCTTTGTTCAATAATTAACACTGCACTTGCATGCACACGCTACTTGCCTTCAGGCACACTGAAATTTAAAAATCTGGCACTTACATTCATTGTCTTCGAGAAACAAGCAACTACTTCCTAAGGCCAGGAGAAGAAGGCTGATCTGGAGAAGACTCTTGAGCAGTGGAGCCATGAAATGCTAGGTCCTCAAACCCTCCATTCGATTGGCTTCCCTCGTTGAAATGTGAGGCCTCATTAATACCTGAGAAACCCACTGGTCCAAGAGAACCAAACTCCAGTTGCTCTGCTGGGGAACCATAACCAGCATTATGATCATATGGATAAAGCATGACAAAAGATGGAATGGATGGTCCATTTGATGATGATGCCCCAGGATTAATGGATGGTAGCGGATACATTCCATAAGCCACATTTGCAGAACCACTTTGAGTGGAGTTTGAGTGAACTGGACCATTCTGAGATTGATATGAAGGAAAGGTACCATGCTTATGTGAACCCCATAACCTGTCAGCATGGTTCTCGCTTGCTCCCAACCGGTCTGGCCTTGAGCTCAACTTTTCCGCTTGAATGCGGCTGCGGCCGCGTGCAGTTGACCGGGACTTGGAGTTAGGGTTCCAACTCCCTTCTCTGTCTCCATGGTGGTCACTTCTATCATAGTTGTAGTTTCCCTTTCTGGAACTTGTAGAATGTCGGTCACGAACGGATACCTTCTGGAGTAAACAAAAACAAATTAAGGCTGCAAATAGCAGAAGCACCGACAGTCCTGATATTAAGGATGTATTGATCACTAAATTTATACATTTCACCAAGAAATGTGACGAGATGAACCATTTTTCTGTTGGCAATAGATGAAAAGATGAAAAAGATCATTCCAATAGGAAAAAGAAGCATAATAAACGAAAAGGGAACTGTTTATTTATTGAAGGGCACTACGTCAGAGTCTACTGTAGTATTACTTCCAAGATTTTGTCAAACCATGGATGTTCAATGAGCAAAACTTTCATGTAAAACATGTGAAATTTTTTGAGGACAAAAAGAAAATAAAAGCAAAAGTAGATAATAAACAGATGAGCCTCACTCCCTAACACTGCCCTCCCCACCCACCCCGAAAAAAGGCATGGCAGTACGCCACAAAAACAGGAACACAGCTAAATAACGGGAGAAGAAGAGATGTAGCAAAGAAGAATTGCTTAGGAGCCTATCTTACAGGATTTGGCAGGTAAGTTCCAGTCCCACTGCGATATCTTGGCATTTCATCAACATAATGTTGGTAAACACCAGCAGGTCTATTAGACATAGAGTGCAGAGGAGCAACAGGAACAAGACGAGGCCCATAACTCATAAGCTGATTAAAAAGATTCATGTTAGTAGACAAAGGTCTCCCAGGACCATCCCATGGAAAACGGCCTTGCAAATATACAGGCGGTACCATAACAGGTGAAGGGTAAACCAATGGTGCGGGATGCCTTGAACTTTGGCAAAACCGCCCATATTGCAAATTCTGCCAGTGGCTAGCAAAATCACCATGAAGGATATCAGATTTGTGCTCTAATGGCTCAACAGAAGTGGCCCCTCTCATAGAACTAGAAGTACTTAATGCCTCAGCCTGATCAAGTCCCTCAGACGAATCCAAATTCTGACTAGAATCACTGTTATCCGGGCCATCTTCGCCAGTAAAATGGCCCGTCGATGCATCAGGAGTTCCCGTCTCAGTTGGAAAGTTGTAAACCGGAAGCATTGTAACAAATGGAACTGGTGGTCCTGTAGGATAAAATGCAAATGGTACAACCCCCGAGTTCTCTGTACTTCTTTGCTGTGAACCAGGACCCAAGAGTACTGGACCTATAGGTATCAATGACTCAGAGCCACTGGTCTGCCCTGACTCAACCCCAGGACTTTGATGCCTTGAAACATGCAAGGAAGCAGCAGATTGCGGTGCTATGCCTCTCTGAGTCATCTCGGGTCCCAAAACAGATCCCACATTCCAATCTTTAGTGTCATCATCTGTCTGATTGGAAGAATGATCAGAAACACTTTTATTTTTCCCATACAGAGTAGATGGCCCTGAAGAAGTAGAAGTTTTTCTACCTCTTTTATCCCTTGTTGATTTCGTCCTTGCAGATGAACTTTCCCACGAACTCTCAGAAGAGGCCTTACTTCTTAAAGAGCCAGTATGCACAGGTGGAATGGACCTTGAATTAGCAATTCTGTCATCAAAGTAAACTTCAGCACCTCTGTTCTCTTGGTAGGGAAAGGTATCTGAATGATCTTCCTTTGTTGAACCTCTAATCTCTTTGGTGAACATTTGTTGAACTCTTGAAGAGCTGCCAGGACCACCTATCCGAGATGAATGAACAAAGTTATGACCGGCTGAAGTGGACTGTAGCTTATCATCTGACTGATGCATGTCAAAACTCCCATTTCCAAGGTCAAATCCACCAGTAGAGCCCCTCTCCTGCTCATGCCAGAAATCATGATTTGCCTCCCCCAGGTTCACTTCCATAGGACCAAAGTTCTCATTACTAGGATCGGTTTGTTCAAGATTTGAGGTCAATCCTATACCAGGAAAATAATGGGTTAGCGATGAAGGGGCCAAGCCTCGAGGAAATTGCACATTTGTGGCCCAAGGACTTTCCGTCAAGGAAATGTTTGTGGGCATTCCACCCAAATTTCTTTGAGCATATCCCATTGAAGCAAGGACTGAAGGAGGGATTGGAAAAGGTATCTGACTTGATGTTAAATTCAGTGGAACATGGACCTGTCCATTGAAACCAAGACCAGTAGAAGATGCCCTCATATTCACAAGATCTTGCTCCTCCTGTTTCATTGCCCATGTCCCAATGGCAGAAGGAAATTCTTCCCCCAAATCCCCAAAGGCTGAATCATCATTGTAACTATTTGAAGCACTGTTTGAGTCCGCAGCAGTGGAGAGATTTTGATGGCAAGAGGTGGGTCTAACAGATGAAGGATCATCATTCGAAGTCCCAATACCATGGCCAGACATATTATCAGATTGGAGGGTTTTCCTCCTGCTATTATTCAATCCTGCAGAAGAGGTTTGACTTTTTCCACCATCTGAGGTTCTGTTATGCCTTCCTTGAGAAGAAATTTCTGAATATCCATCAGTAAGCTCAGGACTAGAGTATGTCCTCGGTAAAGGATACCAAGCCTGAAGGTCATTAATGAAGTTATCAGGTCTATAACTTCTCTGATTTTTATCAGTGAGCTCGCTCCGACTGGGACCAATTTCGCTTCTGGATTGATCTGAGGTCCGTGCATTATTAGAGTTCCCATAAGTCTTATGCATTTGGGTACAACAAACTGAAGAAGTTTCACTACCCCTGTATGTGCCTTCTTTGGGATAATTGCCATGCTGGGAAGGAAAACCATGCGAAGCATGTGCCCTATCAACTTGGGCTTCACCACCTGAAGATTTACTGCTCGAATTATTCCTTAGATCCTCTGATATTTGCGAGTGGTCAGGATTTGACAATCTCAGATGCCACAAGTCATTCCTCGGTGCATCAGGACGAAGGCCACTGCCATGTCTGTCCCAGGTGTTCATAAAGAACTGATTTACCTCATTATACAAATCTTCTTGGGGGCAGTCAAGTAGCCTAGCTAGCCTTCTAGCCCCAAATGCAAATGCACTGCGTATCCTGAAGAAGTTACCTGACAAATGATATACATTGTATCACTGTAAAATCACCAGCAGGATACAAAAAATAAACTGACCTGAATTCAAGCACACCAAAACCGCTGAAAAATTATGTACCAATTAAAATAATCATGCTAAGCCTAGGATTTCTGGAGATTAAAGGTTTTGGTTTCATTTTATATCCAACTGAGGGCTAGCAGCATTTCCATGAATTTCAGCTGACACAGTGCAGCAATCCAAAGAGAGAGTTTGCTTGACAAGATGTTCCAATATACCAAATAAGCCCTTCTGAAAAAAAAATTTATTGCATAGAATCAGTCTACAAACCCACGCAATAGAATATGTATACCAACTGTTTTCCATTTCCTAGAATTCATTCCAAAATGCAAAATTGGCAACCTTTGGTCGTCAGGGTTCAATTAGCCAAGTGCAGGCCAACTTCCAAAGTAAAACAATTCAGATCAGAGAAGCAATGACCTTCTGACGGCAACCAATATAGAAACTTGGCCCCAAGACCCACATTTTTGTGTCCATTAAAGATAGTATTTCACACAATGCATTATCTCTTCCATTTGAATAAATAGCTTGTTAAATCAGCAAAGCCACCAACACGCAGATTAGTTTTGAGTTTATCAACCAGATGATGTTGCCAACACCATAAATGCAGGTTTTGCAAAAGGCCAATGATGGAATAATCATGTGTTAAGACTCAATCAACAGCTTTGCAAATCAGAACACAAAAGGAGACCTGCTCACAATGAAAGATATAAATCCCAGTACTCCATCCAAATCCTAAAATGCAATGAAAGGTCTAATTAGATCTGTTTGAACAACAATTTGGGCTCAGTATCTCAAATACTAGTTAAAGACTTGGCTGCAAAGAGGGAAAGCCACTGGAGAAGAGTAGAATCCAGCAGCATTAAGCACCAAAAGAAAGTTTCCAGTTAATAAAGAACCAGAATTATGGCATGTTAAAATCACGAAAAAAAAAAAGAAGAAGAAACAGAAAGAAAAAGCCAGCTAAACACGTTATTCTATGAGAAAAAAGGCTGGAGTAAAAGATCTGATCACAATCTCACAAGAAACATTTGCATGCTATAAAGATTATACCATTCATTTTATTTTTTTGTAATTTCTTCCATCTACAGTATTTTCTTTTGTTATCTATTTTTTTCCCCTTTTCCTTCAGGTTTTCTATTCATATTTGTTTAGACTCACTTATATAGATGTGATAGGCCAACTTGCAGCAGCTGTATTTTATGCATGTGCCACTTACAGTTTGCCAGCAATATCAGTGGAAACAGGCCCAGAGACAAAAGAAAAAAAATTCAAAAAAAAAACTGCATTATGTTTGCATTAAAAATTGGGATAGAATGTACGACTTAAAAAGATATGAAAACGAAGAAGTAAGCATTAATTCTCATTGCTGAAATTTTGCCAATTGTGATAGACAACAAGCTTAAAAGGACAAAATTTCTACAGAAAGGCAAAGGAAAGTGTTGAAAACTGCAATTCAAGGTCTTATGGCAAACAACAATATCAGAGTTCTACTCAAATACCTTTACTGACGCTACGTCCAAGATTATTGTTTACGCGCAAAGGATCAATAACATTGAAATGTTTTGACACAAAAGGTTGTCCTTGATTTTCTTGACCACCAGGGAAAACAGCATAAACTGCACTGCAAGCATCCAGAAACAATTTACTCAGCAGTAACTCTCCGCCATCCTTTCGAGGAGGTTCCGCTACAAAATATGCAATAAAACAATTAAATGCTGGTAAAATCATAAGAATTGGAAAATAAAGGGATAGGGCTCATGCTTCAGGAAAATTTAACAAAAGTTTGTCCAAGCAATCAATATATACCTGTTACATCTGGAAGAGAACTGATAGGTACAGGACCCCATAAGCTAACACAGAAATTGTCCCAGTCAAACTTACTGAAGAATTCAAGGAAACGATAAAGTACCTAGACAAACGAAGGAAAAAAAAATCAGATATATTAAAAGAGAATTAAAACAAGATCAAAGTAGTAAAAGGCACCTCGAGGGGTCCTGCAAATGTGTTGTTGAAAACATGGAATATATAAAGAACCAAGGTTTCCAGAGCATATGTGGATATCAATCCATGGTGAGCACCCAATATACGGCTCTCATAATAACACCAAGCCTTTATCAAAATGATGCTCCTTTTGAATAAATGATTCTGATTTATCAAATTATCAACCTACAGAAGCAAAAGTGCTAATCAGTGATATGCTAGAATTGTTATCATAGTTCACAAAGCCCAAAAAGTAAATTCTGTGCATCACAAACCTCCTCAAGAAAACAAAGGGTGCAAAGCCCACCAAGCTGGTTAAATGATATGTCTACCACAATGTTTTCCACAAGACACTTTATTATCTTCACCTGTACAAATATTTAAAGAAAATAATAAGCTAAAGTTTCCATCAAGAAAGGCACCATTGAGCACAAGGCATTGAAGGATTCTTCATTAAAGTATGCAGAACATATCATCTACGAAAAGAGGCAACTTTTGAGTTAGAAAACCATGGGACGAATATATAAGCAAAAAGCATCATGAAAAAAAATTTACGAGGAAAAAGCATCTTGAATTCAAGAAACGCAAATTTGTAACCCAGAATACCAATTGAAATGCTTGACCACCTTTATGTGAAATTGACATCTATGGCTGTAAAAACTGGTGGTACAAGGAGCCATTTGTCCCACTAATTTTAAAAGTCATCCTACAACAGGCAAGAGAACTTTTATGTATAAGCACTTGCACTATTTCCTAAAATGTCAACCAAAAGGAAAGCCTGAAGATGGCGCCACACATCAATCTCCTAATGTAGAGACAGATAACTGTGGTGACAAAACACATAAATTTCTACACTCTCAATAACTAGAAAAACCTGCTATTGCGCAATGATTTTAGATCCAAAAAACAATTACCAAACATAGGGTATATTAAAGATCACACATCATTTGGGAGCACTATGTAGCTCCAAAGCACAGTCTGCTATACATACTTGGTATTATAAAAAAAATCTTAATACACGGGCTTTATGGTTACATAACGCCGAAAGTTAGAAGCACCCTTAAGTGTTAGTTCAATGGCACGTATCACAACTGCAACATATGAATTAATTAAGCAAATAGCTATTGAAACAAAAGCCATTGCCTTTGGTTTCAGTCTCAATTCCATGGTTCATCTCATATAATCCTTTTCAGCTTGTAGTTCAAATACTCTTGTCCATTTATCTCAACATCCGAACTCCCTTCTGCAGTTCACCTTATTGTGACTGACACCAGAATAATGTCATATTATCCCTTAAAAGAGCAAAGACACCCGAAAAAAGGAAACCTCCATTTGCAAGTCAAGTTCAGCATGTCAATACTATCAATTAGTTCTACAGCTGACGTTAGCCGTATGATCAATTCAAGACAGCAATGGAAAATATGCTCCCAGGTTTAGAAGCAACAACATTATAACAAACTAATTTGTTCAAGGATAGAAAAGGGGACCCACTTCTGCTTGAATGTATTGAACCTCTTTCACACGAAATTCAGCATTCTCGTCTTTTTCTTCATTCTCCAGCATATCACGAACCTGATGAGCCCATGTATCTTTCAAATTTTGACTCTCACTGAAGGCGGTCACGTCAATGTCCCCATCAGGTAAATAAGTCTTAAGCGGTACAGACCCAAAATTAAACACCTGAAGATAATGAAGATAATTGTGGATTAAGAATAGCCCTGATGATCTAAATGAAAAAAATAAAACCAAGGATACATGGTTTTAACAAAGAACTTCAGTTCAACATCACTAATACGAAAATAAATCATTAAGTCTTTTCCAACATATCTTATCCATTCGAGGTTTAGTCTCTGTACAAAGGTGAATCACAAATTGTGACATGCATATTCCCTCAAGATATCACCATCAAAATCACCCTGCCCTCTGCTCTCTTGAAGTGGAGAACTGTCATCTCATCTAATCCAATGAATGGAATTGACTGAAAAACATTGAAAATCAACTACACTAAATCCCCATCGCTCAGTCGTATACTAAATATGAAATGAAATACCATAGCTCACAATTGAGTCCAATACAAATTTTCAAGCTAACTGCAACAATTTCTAACTTCTTAGGAAAATTGCCCATGTAGAACCCAGTCATGCAAAGTAATACATCCTAATCCAACGTACCTGGCAGGGAAAGCACTTCATGATGAGCCGGTGCACATAATCTGCAACTGCATTTCGGAGCTCCTCGGAGGGCTTGTTAGGCTGAATGCAAGCAATGAGCTCTGCAGTCCTCTCTTCGGCCTTCGACCATCGCTCCCCATCAAGCACTCGGATCACCGAGGCCGCCTCATTGGGCAAGAGGCCATTCGGCAATAGCCCACTTGGTGGCTCTGCCCATCTCCCATGCTCGCCCATGCAACCCTAGGCCTGTCCCTCCTCTCACCCCTCTTCTATTCTAAAACTACTGACCTCTCCAACTCCAACTCCAACTCCAACTCAATCCCACCAATGAAACCAAAAACATAAACACAACAATACCAATACAGGAAACAAGCTTTTCCCAGGTTCAACTTTTTACCGGAAAAAGCAAACTATCCAATCAACAAAAGCACTGTCTTCCAAAGCAAAATACAAGGTCAAGTACAGAAATTTCCGCTAAAATTTTGGGTACGGTCAAAGAAGGATCTCCTTCTACGGGGACCTAAACAAATTCAAGCAAGCAACTTTGTAGCATCTAAATCCCACAAAAGTAAAGTATTTGTTGGCTTTCGCCAAGCAAATTAAATGAATTGAATCTCCAAGAAACCCAAACAAAAAAAACCCTAGAACCAAAAAAACAAAAATGGGAAAAAAAAAAAAAAGCCCCTATGAAGGAAATCAAAACACAAAAGGGCAAAGTGGGGCGGTAACAATGGGTCAGATAATCAATCAGAAAGGTCAATATGATTAATTCCGTTAACGGCGAGGTGTCGGCGAATAACAGTGATACTATAGGCGCGGTTGCAGAGGAACGAGGGTTGGGGTGGGGGGCCCAGAATGATAGAAAAATGCAGGGGGCTGGGGAATAATATTGGGGGTTTAAAATCAGACGGAGGAGAGGAGATGGAATGGAAGTGCTTGTGGGATCAATATTTCACGCAAAGATGAAGATGATAGACAGGGAAGAAGGGCTTGTGTCCGAGTCTCTGATGATCATTACAACATTTTGAGGGATTATTACGGAGGCTATATGCAAAATGGCTTTGATGGTGGCAAGGGACTGCGTACATTTTGAGGGATTTCGATTTTTCTTTTTCTTTTTCTTTTTTTTACTTTCTTTTTTTTTGTTTCCATTTATTATTTTTATTTTATTTATTTGTTTGTTTTTAAGGTGGATGAAGATGGAGACACGTGTTTCGTAAGGAAAAAAAAAAAAAAAATGCAGATACGAGCAATAAATATAATTTCAATTAAACATTGGTGATGGTTCATTTTTTTGTTTAAAAAAAAAAAGAGAGTATATTATTGTTATATAGATCATCGCATTTATGGATCGAAATTGAAAATATCTGTTGACATTCTTATTTAATCTCCCTTACAAGGACTCATCACTCAAATATTATTGAGTCCAAATAGACTTTGCATACGTTTGGTCTTGATATTAACAACTCTTAAATCAATAGAATGCAAAGTAACAAATTTTTTGGCATAAAAAGTACAACAGTTGGAAAGCGAACATGAGCCAGTGAGGTGAAAAGCACACTGAATTACCAACTATATTATTACATTGGGTGGCGGTGATTCATTTTTTGTAATCTCCAAATTAATACATTCACTATTTTGAGTTCTAACATTTAATTAGCAAAATAATAACAAAATAAGGTGATAACTTAGTGGTGACTTGCTATGTTTTCTCTACATTAGCTCGAGTTGCAATTCCTTTGCCGACACTAACCGCCAGAGTTTATAGGAATTTATGACGTAGCTCGGGACTAGGTTCAATACTTGTTCACATCAAGATTAGGCGTAGGGAAGGCCCATGCAAGCCCAACAGTATTCGAGTAGAATGTCATCCCTATGAGGGGTTAAATGAAGACATCAACTCCTAACCTCGGCCTACAAATATGATAATCCACATACTAATGATATATCTTTTTTGCAATTAAAATAATAATTATAATAATAATCAATAGTAATATTTACTCTTTTCACACTACAGGCTTTGAGGCCTATTTTTCATACAAAACTGAGGCCCTAAAGTGAGGCCCATGCAATTAAACTTGAGTTCACAAACAAAAACACAAGAGCAATGAGCCCTGAATAACGAAAACAACATAATATAACCCATTGACCCGAGTTTCATGTAAACCACAAAAAAAAAATTAGAAAAAAACAAACATTTGGTATTGACCTTGATCATCTCTCCAGTTGATTTTTTTTTTTTGGTACGATCTCTCTCGTTGACTTACACATTAATGAAGATTAAAATATTCGATAATTTTAGTAAGTGTCCTCTATATATGGATTTGGTGCATTCAAGTGTTATCTTCTAAGTGTTTGTTTTAAAATCTAAACCTACATATAAACTAGTAGAAAGATAAAGAGTAAACATTAGGTAGCTTCACTTAAATAATTTTGAAAGTATTTGCACAGTCTTGATAATGATATTTGACTATATATATATATACTTTTTTGAATTCAATGCTCATATCACTTTAAATCTACTTTGAAACTATCTAAGTGAAGCTACCCAATTTTTTTTTAATAGTATACCAACAAAATCTTGGAAGCAATTGATACTTTTTTGGTGGTCAAATGCAATTGATGCTTTTCTGGTTGATTTATGGCTACCTACCCTACTTACTATCTTTGCCACCAAATTGCCATGAGCGACAATTTGAAGGTCTTTTACGTTGCTTAAGAAAAAAAAAAAGAAATAGTGTTTTATGAAGGAAAGGGGTGACGATATGTCTGTTTTGTGTAATAGAAAACAACAATATTATATTAACTAGTATGTGTAGTTTAGCTAATTATCGGGTACTATGTAAAAGAGTTTGATAAAATTTGCCCCAAATGCTTTCATTTATTATTCATTGAAGATGAATATATAGTACAATGATAGGAGTGCACATGAGTGTTATAAATTTAAACTTAACAAACTATAAAAATAAAATTTGTTATCACTATAATTTGAACATGAATTTAAATGAATATGATATGATATTATCTTTTATGGCCCCACAAGATGGAGACGGCTTCGACAACTCACATCTTGGACCTGAGAAGACTAAAGCATTACTTGGGTAGGGCTTTTGTAAGGTCGTTAACAATCTATTCCCGAGATGAAATATAAGACATAACAATGAAACCAGATTGAAGTAGCTCACGAATGAAGTGATAATCAAGGGTCATGTGCTTCATTTGGGGGTAAAATACTGGATTGGCTAACAAATAAGTAGCACTCATATTATCAGTATAGATTCTAGTCAGTCGAGTAGTGGAAACTTGCAGCTCTTAGAGCATATTAGTTATCTAAAATAGTTTTGTAGCAGTACCAGCAATAGCTTTATATTTTGCCTCAGTTGAAAAACATGCTACAATATGCTGCTTAGAGGACCGTTAGGAAATGGGACTCGGGCCCAAAAAGACTACATAAGCTGAAGTAGATGTGCGGTCATCAATGTTACCACCCTAATTGGCATCACAATCAGCAATTAGTGTGAATGGTGAGCCGTTCCTTTTTTTGTAAAAATAGACCATGAGTGATTATGCCTTTTAGATAGTGCAAGATGCGCTTGAGACTAGACCAATACGTCTGTGTGGGAGCATGCATGAATTGGGAGAGTTTGTTAACTGAGAAGGCTACATCCGATCGTGTGAGAGACAAGTATTGTTGGGAACCACCAAGTTTTTGATACTGGGTGGCATCTGCAAGTCCTGAGGAGCCATGCAATGCTAGCTAAAGAGTTGACAAGAGTGGCGTTGATTGATGCTTTGTATGTAAAGACCAAAGGCATCAAGCAATCGACGATTGTACTATTGTTGAGTGAGAAGGATTTCGTCTGGTTGAAGAATTACTTCCATACCCAAGAAATAGCGAAGGGGACACAATCTTTTAAAGAAAATCAACCAGAGAGATGTTTATGTATCTGAGTCAGAGCTCGCTGATCATCAACTGTTAGAATGATGTCATCAATGTAAACTAGGAAATAGATTTTGACACTACGTAAGCTGTAGACAAATAATAAGCTGTTAACAACTGTATTTCAGAATCCTTACTGGAGAAAAAAAGAATTGAGTTCCTTATACCATATACCATGTGCGTGGAGCCTATCGAAGACTTATTTAATTTGTATACATGATATGGGTGATCAGGATAAGTAAATCTTAGAGGTTGAGCTATATAAATTGTGTCAGTGAGAGTACCCTGTAAAAAGGCATTGTTGACATCTAGTTGTCGAAGTGGCCAGCTGTGGTTGAGAGTAAAAGACAAGATGAAACAGATTGTCATTGGCTTGACAAAAAGACAGTAAATTTTCAAAAAATCAACACCTAGTCGTTCATGAAAGCCCTTTACAATAAGTCGAGCCTTATAGCGGTTAATAGAACCATTAACATGGCATTTGATGCAAAATATCCATTTGTTGCCAACAATGTTGGTAGCAAATATACCAGGGACTAAGGTCCAAGTGTTTTCGCCACTAAAGCACTAAATTCATTATTCATAATAGAGCTTTAGAAAGGATCTTTGACTACTTGACTTGCACAGGTTCGTTTAAGTGTTTTTGGAAAAGGGTATTTGGTGGCCTAAAAAATTTTTTTAGGTTTATAAATATTTTTTTGTAATTTGGTGGTCATCGAATGGTTTGGTAGAGGATGTGAGGGTGGATTGGGAGATGGGAGTCGAGGTTGGGAGGCTAAAAAATGGTGCGTTATGTCTAGTAAAGATGAAGTAGCAGAAAAAGGATATGGCGATATGTTTGGTATTAAATTTGATTTTTTAAGCAATGAAGGGTATTTGATTTATAGTTGTTGCAAGAAGATTGAGTTGTTCAAGTGAGGACTTAAGAAGAGTAAAAGGGTATTTAAATGTGTTTGAATTTTTGGTTTGGATAAGGATGGTTGAGATAGGAGATTGAGATTCAATTGATTAAGAGGTTGTTAGGATAGGGCAGGAAACTGAGGTTCTGAATAGGTAAGATATTTTCTAGTAAAGAATTCAAATTCAAAGAGAACTCTGGTGGACCAGTTGTTGGAGATGCACTGCCTTTCTGGATTGCCGTCTAACTTTCTGTATTCAAAGACAGATCAATAGGGAAAAAAAAAAGGGGGGGAAAATTAGGCATGAGTAAAGGGTCTCATGTAACTATAGAAACTAATGTTTGAGTGGTAATTGACTTAGGAATAGAACTGAATGAAAAGTTATTTTCAGAGAAATGCACATTTTTGGATGTATAGACTTTACTAGTCATTGGATCAAAACAAAGGAAAGCATTTTGGGTAGGAGAATAACCCAAAAATATATAAGGCTTGGATTTTAGTCCCAATTTATGAGAGGTGTAAAGTTAAAGTCACAAATAACACAAGCACACAAAGATTTTTAATTTGGAATAATTCGGTAATGAGTTAAATAACTTGACATAAGGGGTTTGTATATGGAGTGTTGGAGTGGGAAGACAATTACTAAGATAGACTACAGTTTTAAAAGCATACGTCCAAAATTTTAAAGGAAGAGAAGCTTGGTGTAATAAAGTGAGACCCGTTTCAACTATATGATGATGTTTACGTTCAGACAGGCCATTATATTGGGAAGTGTGGGGAGGAGTGAGAAGATGAGTAATGCCTTCACATACTATAAATTCTTTTAATGAATGATATTTATCATCACCATTGGTGTATAGTGACAAAATTAGATAAGCAAACTATTTTTCTACCATTAATTTGAATTTTTGAAAAATTGAACACACATCACACTTTCAAAAAATTGAAGACATAGCCATGAGACTGAGTTGGAGTCCGCATGGTATACTGCACTGTGGCTAGAAACTTAGATGAGCTATCTTCCTTTTTGTGAATTGACTCATAATCCATTAATTTTTCATTAAGTTTTTCAAAGGAAATTGACGTTTCTCTAGCTTGAATAGTAACTGTAAGTTCCTTAAGTGTGGACCAACACCATTAAGAATATGCACAATAAGATCTTCTTCAACAAAAGGAGCATTGATAATAGTCAATTAATTTGCAATGACTTTCATATGCTAAAGATACACAGCAATTGGCTTGTTCTCACAAGGCTCAAATAATTTTTCTTTCAAGGACATAATTCTAGACTTAAAACGATTAGCAAATATTTTTTCTAATTTCTCTCATGCTTGTTGGGAAGTTGACGTAGAGGCAATCAAGGAGACTAGCATTTTTGAAACAGTGGCAATAATGACATGCAATAGTAATTGGTCTTGTCGAAACCACATTTCATAATATGGAAATGTCATTAATATAACCGACTAAATTATATAAAGAGATAAATTGTGCTCTCCACAAAGTGTAGTTTGAAGTTGATAGTTTGAGAGAAAGCTAGGCAGTAGTGTTATTGGCTAGCAAGCCCGTATGACTCTATGATGGGGGAATAGGTAGTGATGCAATGGGTTGTGTAGTTGTGGTAGAAGAAGAGTAAGCAAAGGTGGTCTTCACTATGGCCATTAAAAGAAACTAGCTGATAGGTATAATAGGTTTTGATACCATAAAAGAGTTTGATAAAATTTACCTCAAATGCTTTCATTAATTGAAGATGAATATATAGATAAAAGTGTACAAAAGTGTTATAAATTTAAACTTAACAAACTATAAAGATAAAATTGGTTATCATAAATTTAAACAAATATGATCTGGTGTTATATTTTACTATGTCCAAGTGGGAGATTGGATATTCAAATCCAACCTCCTACCAATCCCCCTTATACATATATATGAGCTTTGACCCTCTTCCAAGACCAAAATAGAAACATTATATTACCTAAATTTCAGAGCAAAAAAAGAGATGCCACACGAATAGTTTGGAGACATTTGTCTGCCAATTGCATTGTCGATATCGAGTTCAAATGTGAGATTATAGGCCAAGTTACAGCTATCACACTCAAAATGGTGACCCTATTGGCAATTGGCAAACTGTTAGAGTTCTTGGTTCAAAAAGCTTGAAGAAAAGAAATAATTTGCATAGATTTATCTTTTAATTGTCATTGCAACAAGTAGCCACCAAGCCACATGATAGTGATCGAAATAAATAACTCACCAACTTGGACACTTCCTATTCGGGAGCCATCAATATTAACTCGGACCTTTTAAGCATGACTTTGTCACCCATTGAAACAATCAGGACACTAAACCATAAAAATAAAGTTGCAAAAAATAGAAAAATAAAAAATCCATACACATATGCAATATTCCTAGGGTCTGTCTTTTTAACTTGAAGAAGAGATGAGAGAGTGAGACAGAAAAAGAGGAAGATGAAAGGGGCAAGGAGAGAGAAAGTGAAAATGAATAAGAGAGAAAGGAAAAATGATACAATTAACGTCACATTTTTTAAATTAGGAAGTAATTTACGAGACAGAACCCCATAAAGGATAAACAACAACGCAAATCTATGCAGTGTAATTTATTAGATGACTATCCTTTGAATGAAATTAGGATGGTTATGTTTTTGTTGTGTAAATATATATGATTTTGGTGTAAAGCAATATGTTTTCTGCAGGATGAAGTTGGAAATGCATAGCAGGAGTTAGATGCAGCAGAGAGGGAAAGATTTGAAATAGAAGCCAAAGAATTGAATAGCAAAAAGGCTATTGGAACAGTGGCAAGGAGTTTTCTTGAGCCAGTTAGTGTTTTTACATCATTTTTATATAAAAATATTGAGATATATGAAATATTTTCTTTACCTTTTTAAATATAATTGTTTAAATAAATTCAATTGTTTGCTTTCTTGTTAGATTTAGTTTTGATTTTACATTCTTTTGAGCATAATTTATTATTTTTACAAAATATGCTTTGGTTTGCTCAGGTGTGTACCTATGCTTATGCCTTGCGCCTAGGCTCCAAAAGCCTTTAGCGCCTAACATCGTTGAAAGGATGACTGATTTGCGTCAACACTTACTACTGATGAATAATTCTATAGATGCTCTTTTACTCAAGGTGTTGTCCACGACAGCTTACACGAGTTTTGCAAAACCTTAATGAGGCGACAATTCAACGCGTGCATATAAGAGAAATGAGATTTGAAAATTTTTTTAAAAATAAGGTGTGGTAATATGCCAAAGGCTTTTATTAAGCAGTGGATCATTTTGATCCAATTCGGTGTAAGTTATAGGTTGCACAAAAGTAATATAAACTAACTGCAGCTCATGTATCTGAATTGATGGGCATTCCCAATATGGTGGAGAATGTGGCCACCACATCGATTGTGCAGGCTATTTGTTTGCAAGAAGTGGATGTTTGGCCCAATCTAACTATTTTAAAACATTAATTCCTAAATGGCCAAGATATTTTTATCCAAAAGCAAGCCTCTTTTTTGCTTGCACGAGGAACTATCTTTTGTCTAACCTCTTCAGATGTTTCATTGCCAATGCTGTATGCTATTGCAGATGTATCTAATGCAAACAGATACAATTGGGGTGATTATGTGCTAAGATGGCTATGTGAGGAGGTTAATGCATTCAAACTTGGGCAAAGGAAACATAAGGAGAATGACGAAAGACAAAGTGTAGGAGGTTACACGCTTTTTTTAATAGTAAGCATATATGATTTCATAGGGTGAATAACAACATTAGGAATCTGTCACCATTATGACAATAAAGAACTGAGTATCATTTTCCTTTTTTTTGCAGCTATTCTATAGTGAGCACTTTCCGCACATAATTGGCGAGTAGCGACCACCTAATAAGCATCTTTTTAGGTTCTGGAGCACTGAATGGGTACAAAAGTGAATAAATATAGAGCTTGAACATGTCAATCACAATCCTAGAGAGGTATGGATAAAAAGGGTTTTTTTGAGTTTTTGTTAAAACCTCTACTGTACTCTATAATGATATGAGTTCTACATTTCAATGCTTTGTCAAGAAGCTAAGTTCATCTCCAAGTCAGCAGAAGAAGAAAGATATTGTAGATTCTTGTAAAGAATGAAGGGTAAGTCCTGTAAGTAGGATAAATAATTTTGTTAATAAGTTAATATGCTATATGCACACTACTAATAATATTCTATTCATTATATTGTTTTGAAAGTTTAAAATCATACACTAATGAGTTTTAGAGTTAGGTGAGTTGAGACGAATGAAACATTTGGGGTATTTAGTGCTAGAAATTTGTAAGTCTTATTACAAGACAATCTTGATAGATGAAGCATTAATATAGAAAAATGCATAGTGTTTGTTCCCAATGTTTTTTATTTTCATTATTTGTCAGTGGTATAATAAATGTTATATTTGAAGGAGGTACGTTGGAGAAGAAAACTAATAGAGACGTGAGACCAAAAATATATACATAAAGGAAGGAATGAATGGGTTCCTTGGGTTGTTAATACTGAAAAAAAAAAATCAAATGGATAACTATTGTGAACTAATAGGTATAAAGATAGCTAATGAGAACTAAAATATAAGAATAAGACGTTTTAACATCCATGCTAACACAGGACAAGCAAATAGGATAAAAAACCAGAAAACACTTGAAAGTTAAAAATTTTAGAGTTTATAAAAAAAAGTACGCCTTATCTGTGCATTGCGCCTATAACTGTACCTAGTTGAAGTTGCCTCACCTTGTGCATAAAAAGCCCCAAGGCCTTTACACCTTGCATCTAGTGCCTTAGGTGTGCTTAGACAACATAAATAGAGATTTAAGCATTTCTGACATCTGGTGTTGACTTTTGCAACTTCCCTCTTCAACTCTTTTATGAGGTTTGTATTGTTGTCACACTTCTTCACTTCCTACTGTTTTTTGCTTTATACTGTTATATATGCTTCTGTTTTGCAATTTTTACTTCTATTATTACAATTATGATTGCTATGTGAAATTCACAACAAAAATCTCATTTGCATCTGTGTTGTTGAAACCTTTGTCATCATCTCTCTCTCGTTTATCTTTAATTTTCATTTTACTTTTTCCCCTATTTTTCTATAATATGTCCTATTTTGTTCATTTTCTTGACTTTAACAAGTTTGACCATTGCATTCTTTTTGTAGCTATAATTTTTTTTTTTGGATTTTATATGAGATATATGGAATATTTCATTTGACCTTCTAAATATAATTGCTTAAATAAATTCATTTGCTTACTTTCTTGTTGGATTTAGTTTTGCTTTTATATTCCTTTTAGCGTAATTTATTATTTTTTGGAAGTGCATCTTGCTTTGCTCAAGCGTGCACTTAATCAATTTGCTTTCAGTTGTGTGTTTTGAACCTGCATTGTGAAGTTAATTTGTAGGGCGTAGCCAAGGCATGCAAGAGGAATGACGCCTACAAAAGTAAATAGTTCCACTCTAGGGAAACGACAGCATACTGCAAGCAAATACATTATGCAATCAACTAATGTTTTATAGTATGCAGCTTGTGTGGGTCTTATAAGAACCACTTTATTCTCATTTTTTATAAGACATAATGAGTGCTAAAGGGGAAAAGAAAATAAATAAAATGCCTTGTGATGGAGACTACTTAGGTTTTTGTACTGGGGCTTCGTCAGTAAGGTCTAATGATGATAGAGTAGGCATAGATGAGGCCACCCGAGCGAATACTTCAAGCAAGCTTATCTAGGACATGTTTTGTTTGTGCTTTTAGTTATGAAATTTGAATGCTTTTGTTTGCAACTAATATTGCATAGTATGGACTATGATGCAGACCCCTTAGGAATTTGTGCTGAAGCTTCGCCAGTAGAGTCTAATGATGATAAAGTAGCTATGGATGAGGCCACCGAAGTGAAAACCACTTTAGGCAAGCTTATATGGGACATATTTTGACTATTATTTTGGCTGTGAAATTCGACTGCTCTTGTTTGCAACTAATATTTCATAGTATATAGCTTGTGTGGGTCATATAAGAACCATGTTATTCTTATTCTTATTAAAACGTGACGAGTACTATTGTAAAGGGAAAAAAAACAGAAATGATATGGTCTGTGATGTAGACCCCTCAAAAATTTGTGCTGAAGCTTCGCCAGTAAAGTCTAACGATGATAGTGTAAGTATAAATGAGGCCACCCATACAGAAACTACTTTAGTTAAACTTGTGTGGGAAATGTTTTGACTGTACTTTTGGCTGTGATGACGGCCCTTGTTTGAACTGACACACTTTTGTTGCTTTCCTGTTGCAAAATGTTCGTCTGGTGCACACCATAGGCCCAAAGGTACATCCAAAGATATAAAGGGGATGGCAACCCGCGAGAAAGATGTAAAGGGGATGGCAACCCGCGAGGAGGGAACAACCAATATAACTTCATCTGGTGCATACCATGGGCTTAAAGAATTGTCCACTAATGTAGATGAGATAGCAACCTACAAAGATAGAATGGCCATTGTAACTATGATGCAGAAATGTGACTATGATGCAGCCACATGCTTCATCATCAGCTTGAGGAGGATACTGGTAATGTGATGTAAGAGACAACATCAAGTAGTGATAGAGTGGATCAAGTAACAAAGGCGATTAAACAAGTTGCTGTTGAAAACTTTTTGCCTAGCAATGTCGAAATGGATAACTTGCCTAAAGACTCAGGTTTGCCATTTGCAACCACAATCTTAGATGCCTTGACCCAGTCACCCATGGCTGTTAAGCGTAAGTCTTGCAGTTTCATTTTAGATTTTAGTGTCTAGTTTGTAACTGACACACTTTTGTTGCCTTCCTGTTGCAGAATGTTCGTCTGGTGCACACCATGCGCCCAAGGGTGCATCCAAAGATGTAAAGAGGATGGTAACCTACAAGGAGGGAATGACTAATGTGACTTTGTCTGGTGCGCACCATAAGCCCAAGGGGGCATCCGCTGATGTACTTGGGATAGCAACTTGTAAGAATGGAATGACGAATGTGACTATGATGTAGCTAGAAGTGCTTCATCATCAGCTTGAGGAGGATATCAGTAATGCGATGTCAGACACAACATCAAGTGGTGATATAATGGATCAAATAGCATAAGCGATTAAATAAGTCGTCGTTGAGAACTTTTTGCTTGGTAATGTCGAAATGGATAACTTACCTAAAAATTCCGGGATCAAGTAATGTTAATCATCGTATTTTTTAAAAAAAAAATTACAGATATATTAATCATTGTATTTGTAGATTGAGATTCTGAGTTATTTGTTGCTATCCCTTTCCAAAAAATTTTATAAGAATAAGCCATTATCTGGATAATATTAGACCCGCATAAGATGCTTGGAAATTCTATCTCAGTATTAATAAGTTTAAAACTTAATATCACGCACTTGCAAAAAATTTTGGAAATAAGACATTAGTATAAAGACTCAAACCGAAACTTATGAAAAAATAAGTATATTGTATTATAAGAAAAAGGTGTGCACCGTTTTATCTATACTATGTTTGTAATTTTTTCTTTGTGAAACAAATCTTTTCATTTTCATCTATTAAAAATACCTATGTCGAAAGAAAAAACTATTAAAAATACATAAATAAATATAAAAAATTGAAATTGAAAAAAAAAAATGGAAATCCCTGAAAATGTTGCAATGATCATCAGGGACTCGGACACAGCCCCTTCTTCCCCAATCTATCTTCATCTCTGCATATAATATTGATCCCACACCCGCCCTGCATTTTGCTATCTATCCGGGCCCCACCACCGCAACCCTCGTTCCTCTGCAACCGCGCCTATAGTATCACTGTTGATTCGCCGACGCCTCGCCATTAACGGGATTAGTCATTTTGGCCTTTCTGATTGATTATCTGACCCATTGTTACCGCCCCACTTTGCCCTTTTGTGTTTGGATTGCCTTGATAGGGTTTTCTCTTTTTTCCTTTTTTTTTTTTTTTTTTGTAACTTTGGTTTCTAGGGATTTTTTTTTTTTTGGGTTTCTTGGAGATTCAATTCATTTATTTTGTTTGGCAAAAGCCAACAAATACTTCACTTTTGTAGGATTTAGATGCTACAAAGTTGCTTGCTTGAATTTGTTTAGGCCTTTGTAGAAGGCGATCCTCGTTTGACCGTACCCAAGATTTTAGTGGAAATTACTGTATTTGACCTTGTATTTTGCTTTACAAGACAGTGCTTTTGTTGATTGGATAGTTTGCTTTTTCCGGTAAAAAATTTAACCTGGGGAAAGCTCGTTTCTTGTATTGGAAATGTTGTGTTTATGTTTGTGTTTTCATTGGTGGTTTTGAGTTGGAGTGGGAGTTGGAGACGTTAGTAGTTTTAGAATAGAAGAAGGGTGAGAGGAGGGACAGGCCTAGGTTTGCATGGACGAGCATGGGAGACGGGCAGAGCCACCAAGTGGGCTATTGCCCAATGGCCTCTTGCCCAGTGAGGCAGCCTCGGTGATCCGAGTGCTTGATGGGGAGCGATGGTCGAAGGCCGAAGAAAGGACTGCAGAGCTCATTGCTTGCATTCAGCCTAACAAGCCCTCCGAGGAGCTCCGAAATGCAGTTGCAGATTATGTGCACCGGCTCATCATGAAGTGCTTTCCTTGCCAGGTACATTGGATTAGGATGTATTACTTTGCATGAGTGGGTTCCACATGGGCAATTTTCCTAAGAAGTTGTTAGAAATTGTTGGCAGTTAGCTTGAAAATTTGTATTGGAGTCAATTGTGTGGAGGAAGCTATGATATATAATTTCTTATTTAGTGGATGACTGAGCGAAAATTGGTGATTTAGTGTAGTTGATTTCAATGTTTTTCAGTTAATTCCATTCATTGGATTAGATGAGATGACAGTTCTCCACTTGAAGAGAGTAAATGGCATGGTTATTTTCACAGTGATATCATGAGGGAATATGCATGTCATAATTTGTGATTCACCATTGTACAGAGTCTAAATCTCGGTAGGATAAGATATGTTGGAAAAGACTTAATGAATTAGTTTCGTATTAGTGTTGTTGAACTGAAGTTCTTTGTTAATACCATGTATCCTTGGTTTTATTTTTTTCATTCAGATCATCAGTACCCTCCTTAATCCTCAATTATATTCATTATCTTCAGGTGTTTAATTTCGGGTCTGTACCACTTAAGACCTATTTACCTGATGGGGACATTGACGTGACCGCCTTCAGTGAGAGTCAAAATTTGAAAGATACATGGGCTCATCAGGTTCGTGATATGCTGGAGAATGAAGAAAAAGATGAGAATGCTGAATTTTGTGTAAAAGAGGTTCAATACATTCAGGCAGAAGTGGGTCCCCTTTTCGATCCTTGAACAAATTAGTTTGTTATAATGTTATTGCCTTAAAAACTGGGAGCATATTTTCCATTGCTGTCTTGAATTGATCATACGGCTAATGTCAGCTGTAGAATTAATTGATAGAATTGACACGCTGAACTTGACTTGCAAATGGAGGTTTGTTTTTTTTTTGGGTGTCTTTTCTCTTTGAAGGGATAAATATGACATTATTCAAGTGATCAGTCACAATAAGGTGAACTGCAGAAGGGAGTTCGGATGCTGAGATAAATGGACAAGAGTGTTTGAACTACAAGCTGGAAAGGATTATATGGCATGAATTATGGAATTTGAGAATGAAACCAAATGTGATGGCTTTTGTTTTAATAGCTATTTGGTTACCTAATCCTAATACATATGTTGCAGTCGTGATGTGTGCCACTGAACTAACACTTAAGGGTGCCTCTAACATTGTGCATTATGTAGCCACAATGCCTGTGTGTTAAGATTTTTTTTTTATATAACACCAAGTATATATGACAATCTGTGCTTTGGAGCTACATAGTGCTGCCTAATGGTTTGTGATTTTATTATACACTATGTTTGGTAATTGCTTTTTGGATCTAAAATCATCTCACAATAGCAGGTTTTTCAAGTTGTTGAGAGTGTGGAAGTTTATGTGTTTTGTTGCCTTAGTTATCTGTGTCTACATTTGGAGATTGATATGTGGTGCCATGTGCAGGCTTTTCTTTTGGTTGACATTTGACAAAATAGAGCAAATGTTTATACATAAAAGTTCTCTTGACTGTTTTAAAATTACTTTTAAAATTAGTTGTACAATTGGCTCCATGTACCCCCAGTTTTTACAGCCATAGATGTCAATTTCACATAAATGTGGTCAAGGATTTCAATTGGTATTCTTGGTGAAAAATTTGCATTTCTTGAAGTTCAAGATGCTTTTTCCTTGTAAATTTTTTATAAATTGCTTTTTGTTTATATATTATTCCCATGATTTTCTAACTCAAAAGTTGCCTCTCTTTGTAGATGATCTGTTGTACATTCTATAATGAAGAAACCTTTGACACCTTGTGCTCATGGTGCATTCCTTGATGGAAACTTTAGCTTATAATCTTTAAATATTTGTACAGGTGAAGATAATAAAGTGTCTTGTGGAAAACATCGTGGTAGACATATCCTTTAACCAGCTTGGTGGGCTTTGCACCCTTTGTTTTCTTGAGGAGGTTTGTGATGCACAGAATTTACCTTTTGGGCTTTGTGAACCATGATAACAATTCTAGCATTTCATTGATTGGCACTTTTGCTTCTGTAGGTTGATAATTTGATAAATCAGAATCATTTATTCAAAAGGAGCATCATTTTGATAAAGGCGTGGTGTTATTATGAGAGCCGTATATTGGGTGCTCACCATGGATTGATATCCACATATGCTCTGGAAACCTTGGTTCTTTATATATTCCATGTTTTCAACAACACATTTGCAGGACCCCTCGAGGTGGCTTTTACTATTTTGATCTTGCGTTAATTCTCTTTTAATTTATCTGATTTTTATTTTCCTTCGTTTGTCTAGGTACTTTATCGTTTTCTTGAGTTCTTCAGTAAGTTTGATTGGGACAATTTCTGTGTTAGCTTATGGGGTCCTGTACCTATCAGTTCTCTTCCAGATGTAACAGGTATATATTAATTGTTTGGACAAACTTTTATTAAATTTTCTTGAAGCTGGAGTCCTGACCCTTTATTTGTCAATTCTTATGATTTTACCAGCTTTTAATTGTTTTATTCCATATTTTGTAGCGGAACCTCCTCGAAAGGATGGCGGAGAGTTACTACTGAGCAAATTGTTTCTAGATGCTTGCAGTGCAGTTTATGCTGTTTTCCCTGGTGGTCAAGAAAATCAAGGACAACCTTTTGTGTCAAAACATTTCAATGTTATTGATCCTTTGCGCGTAAACAATAATCTTGGGCGTAGCGTCAGTAAAGGTATTTGAGTGGAATTCTGATATTGTTTTTACCAAGAACTCTGATAATCGTTGTTTGCCATAAGACCTCGAATTGCTCTTTCCAACACCTTCCTTTGCCTTTCTGTAGAAGTTTTGTCCTTTTGAGCGTGTTGTCTATCACAATTGGCAAAATTTTAGGCAGCAATGAGAATTAATGCTTACTATCTTGTTTTCCCATCTTACTAGGGTGTAAATTCTATCCCAATTTTTAATGCAAACATAATGCAGTTTTTTTTTTTTTTTGGGTCTCTGGCCTTGTTTCCACTGATAGTACTGGCAAATTGTAAGTGGCACTTGTATAAAATTCAGCTGCAGCAAGTTGGCCTATCACATCAATATAAACGAGTCTGAATAAATATGAATAGAAAACCTGTAGCAAAAGGAAATAAATAAATAAATAACAAAAGAAAATACTGAGGATGGAAGAAATTAAAAGAAAATAAAATAAAAGGGATAATGTTTATAGCATGCAAATGGTTTTTGTGAGACTGTGATCAGACCTTTTTACTCCAGCTTTTTTTCCCATAGAATAACGTGGCTGGAAACTTTCTTTTGGTGCTTAATGCTGCTGGATTCTACTCTTCTCTGGGGTTTTTCCTCTTTGTGGCCAAGTCTTCAACTAATATTCGAGATACTTATCCCAATTTGTTGGTCAAACAGATCTAATTAGACCTTTCATTGCGTTTTAGGATTTGGAAGGAGTATTTGGTTTTATATCTTTCATCATGATTAGGTCTCCTTTGTGTTCTTATTTGCAAAGCTGTTGATTGACTCTTTAACACATGATTATTTCATCATTGGCCTTTTGCGAAACCTGCATTTATGGTGTTGGCAGCATCATCTGGTTTATAAACTCAAAACTAATCTGCATGTTGGTGGCTTTGCTGATTTAACAAGCTATTCATTCCCCTCCCTCCCCCCCCCCCCCAAAAAAAAGTAAAACAAGCTATTTCTGTACAAGTCATGATGATGAAGTTATGTGGTTTAGTTGTTTGGACAAACACAAGAGATAATGCATTGTGTGAAATTCTATTTTTAATGGAAACTAGAATATGGGTCTTCAGGCCAAGTTTGTATATTGGTTGCCTTTGGAAAGTCATTGCACCTCTGATCTGAATTTTTTACTTCAGAAATTAGCCTACACTTGGCTAATTGAACCTTGACCGCCAAAGGTTGCTAATTTTGGATTTTGGAATGAATTCTTGCAAAAGGCACAACAGTTGGTATACATAGTCTACCATGTGGATTTGTAGACTGATTATATGTAATAAATTTTCTTTTTGAAGGGCTTTATTTGGTATATTGGAACGTCTTGTCAAGCAAACTTCTTCTCTTGGGATTGCTGCTCTGTGTCATCTGAAATTCATGGAAATGCTGCTAGCCCTAAGTTGGATATAAAATGAAACCAAACCATTTTGTCTCCGGAAATCCTAGGCTTAGTGAGCACTTCTTTGCTGCACGAGCATGAATATTTTAATTGGTACATAATTTTTCAGTGGTGTGCTTGAGTTCAGGTCAGTTTATCTTTTGTATCTTGCTGGTGATTTTACAGATACAATGTATGTCATTTGTCAGGTAACTTCTTCAGGATACGCAGTGCATTTGCATTTGGGGCTAGAAGGCTAGCTAGGCTACTTGACTGCCCCAAAGAAGATTTGTATTATGAAGTAAATCAGTTCTTTATGAACACCTGGGACAGACATGGCAGTGGCCATCGTCCTGATGCACCGAGGAATGACTTGTGGCGTCTGAGATTATCAAATCCTGACCACTCGCAAAGATCAGAGGATCTAAGGAATAATTCAAGCAGTAAGTCTTCTGGTGGTGATGCCCAAGATGATAGGGCACATGCTTCGCATGGTTTTCCCTCCCAGCATGGCAATTATCCCAAAGAAGACACATACAGGGGTAGTGAAACTTCTTCAGTTTGTCATGCCCAAATGCAAAAGACTTATGTTAACTCTAATAGTGCACGGACCACAGATCAGTCCCGAAGGGAAATTGGTTCCAGTCGGAGCGAGCTCACTGATAAAAATCAGAGAAGTTATATACCTGATAACTTCATTAATGACCTTCAGGCTTGCAATCCTTTACCGAGGACACACTCTAGTCCTGAGCTTACTGATGGATATACAGAAATTTCTTCCCAAGGAAGGCATGAAAGAATCTCAGATGGTGGAAAAGGTCAAACCTCTTCTGCAGGATTGATTAATAGCAGGAGGAAAACCCTCCAATCTGATAATATGTCTGGCCATGGTATTAGGACTTCAAATGATGATCGTTCATCTGTTAGGCCCACCTTGTCCCTTCAAAATCTCGACACTGCTGCAGACTCAAACAGTGCTTCAAATGGTTACAACGATGATTCAGTCTTTAGGGATCTGGGGGAAGAATTTCCTTCTGCCACGGGGACATGGGCAATGAAACAGGAGGAGCAAGATCTTGTGAATATGTGGGCATCTTCTACGGGTCTTGGTTTCAATGGACAGGTCCATGTTCCTCTGAATTTAGCATCAAGTCATATACCTTTTCCAATCCCTCCTTCAGTCCTCGCTTCAATGGGATATGCTCAAAGAAATTTGGGTGGAATGCCCACAAACATTTCCTTGATGGAAAGTCCTTGGGCCACAAATGTGCAATTTCCCCAAGGCTTGGCCCCTTCATCGCTAACCCATTATTTTCCTGGTATAAGATTGACCTCAAATCTCGAAGAACCAACCGAACCTAGTAATGAGAACTTTGGTCCTATGGAAGTGAACCTGGCGGGGGCGAATCATGATTTCTGGCATGAGCAGGAGAGGGGCTCTACTGGTGGATTTGGCCTAGGAAATGGGAGTTTTGACATGGATCGGTCTGATGATAACCAGCAGTCCACTTCGGCTAGTTATAACTTTGTTAATTCATCTCGGATACATGGTCCTGGCAGAGTTCAACAAAAGTTCACCAAAGAAATTAGAGGTTTAACAAAGGAAGATCACGCGGATACCTTTCCTTACCAAGAGAACAGAGGTGCTGAAGTTTACTTCGATGACAGAATTGCAAATTCAAGGTCCATTCCCTCTGTGCATACTGGCTCTTTAAGAAGTAAGACCTCTTCTGAGAGTTCGTGGGAAGGTTCATCTGCAAAGACAAAATCAACAAGGGAAAAAAGAGGTAGAAAAACTTCTACTTCTTCGGGGCCATCTACTCTCTATGGGAAAGGTAAAAGTGTCTCTGATCATTCTTCCAATCAGACAGATGATGACAATAAAGATTGGAATGTAGGATCTGTTATGGGGCACGAGATGACTCAGAGAGGCATAGCACCGCAATCTGCTGCTTCCTTGCATGTTCCAAGGCATCAAAGTCCTGGGGTTGAGTCAGCGCAGACCAGTGGCTCTGAGTCATCGATACCTATAGGTCCAGTACCCCTGGGTCCTGGCTCACGGCAAAGAAGTACAGAGAACTCAGGGGTTGTACCATTTGCATTTTATCCTACAGGACCGCCAGTTCCATTTGTTACAATGCTTCCAGTTTACAACTTTCCAACCGAGATGGGAACTCCTGATGCATCGACGGGCCATTTAACTGGTGAAGATGGCCCAGATAACAGTGATTCTGGTCAGAATTTGGATTCGTCTGAGGGACTTGATCAGCCTGAGGTGTTAAGTGCTTCTAGTTCTATGAGAGGGGCCACATCCATTGACCCTTTAGAGCACAAATCCGACATTCTTCATGGTGATTTTGCTAGCCACTGGCAGAATTTGCAATATGGGCGGTTTTGCCAAAGCTCAAGGGATCCTGCACCGCTGGTTTACCCTTCACCTGTTATGGTGCCGCCTGTGTATCTGCAAGGCCGTTTTCCATGGGATGGTCCTGGGAGACCTTTGTCTACTAACTTGAATCTTTTCAATCAGCTTATGAGTTATGGGCCTCGTCTTGTTCCTGTTGCTCCTCTGCACTCTATGTCTAATAGACCTGCTGGTGTTTACCAACATTATGTTGATGAAATGCCAAGATATCGCAGTGGGACTGGAACCTACCTGCCAAATCCTGTAAGATAGGCTCCTAAACAATTCTTTTTTGCTACATCTCTTCTTATCCCATTTTTTAGCCATATATTCCAGTTTTTGTGGTCACCCCCCCAATCCACAACACCGCCGCGCCTGGGAGCGGGGGTGTGGGGTGCGGCACCAGGTGTGTGTTGGTGGGTGGGAAGGGCAGAGGTAGGGAGCGAGGGTCATCTGTTTATCTCCTTTTGCTTTTATTTCCTTCTTGTCCTCAAAAATCTTTCGCATGTTTGACGTGAAAGTTTTACATATTGAACATACATGGTTTGACAAAATCTTTGAAGTAGTACTAGAGTACTCTGACGTAGTGCTCTTCAATAAATAAACGGTTCACTTTTCATTTATTATGCTTCTTTTTCCTATATGAATGATCTTTTTCATATTTTCATCTATTGCCAACAGAAGAGCTGGTTCGTCTCGTCACATTTCCTGGTGAAATTTATAAATTTAGTGATCAATACATCCTTAATATCTGTAGTATAGGTGCTTCTGCTGCTGTTTGCAGACTTAATTTGTTTTTGTTTACTCCAGAAGGTATCTGTTCGTGATCGACATTCGACAAGTACCAGAAAGGGAAACTACAACTATGATAGAAGTGACCACCATGGAGACACAGAAGGGAATTGGAATATTAACTCCAAGTCCCGAGCAACTGCCCGCAGCCACAGCCGCAGTCATGCCGAAAAGTTGAGCTCAAGGCCAGACCGGTTGGGAGCAAGTGAGAACCGTGCAGACAGGTTGTGGGGTTCACATAAGCATGATTCATTTCCTTCATATCAATCTCAGAATGGTCCAGTTCGCTCAAACTCCACTCAAAGTGGTTCTGCAAATGTGGCTTATGGAATGTATCCGCTGCCATCCATCAATCCTGGGGGAGCATCATCAAATGGACCTTCCATTCCATCTTTTGTCATGCTTTATCCATATGATCATAATGCTGGTTATGGTTCCCCAGCAGAGCAACTGGAGTTTGGTTCTCTTGGACCAGTGGGTTTCTCAGGTATTAATGAGGCCCCATATTTCAACGAGGGAAGCCGATCGAATGGAGGGTTTGAGGACCTAGCATTTCATGGCTCCACTGCTCAAGAGTCTTCTCCAGATCAGCCTTCTTCTCCTTGCCCTGGGAAGTAGTTGTTTGTTTCTCGAAGACAATGAGTGTAAGTGCAAGATTTTTGAATTGCAGTGTGCCTGAAAGCAAGTAGCTTGTGTATATAAGTGCATCATTAATAATTGAACGAATTTTTTTTTTATTGAAAAAATATGAATGTAGCCGATGTTCAGTGCCACTTTTTTTTTTGCACCCTAAAATTGAATGTTCGTGTATTTTATTCATGGATTGCGTGGTATTGTCTGGGATTATTTCGTGATGGCTTTCATTTATTGTCTTAACAGGATGATTCAATTTGAATGCCCGATCAGTGGCTCAGAGGAATTATCAGTTGAAAGGATGGGGAATTCCCAGCACTTGCATTTCCAAGTCGGGATGAAATGACAAACTTTAATGAGGAACCCTTCAGTTATCGGCTGTTTTCTTCTCAGCTCATGATACTTGGAAATCTGGTTCTGTGAATTCCATATTCTAATGTAATCTCATGGAAAATGTCACCAATTCTTCATACTTGTTCTTGCAAGCGCACTGGCGTGAAGGAGTTGCAAGGACTCCAGGGACCAGCAGGCTCGACGCACCATAACTCCATTGTTTGGAAGCTCGCAGTCATAGAATTAGGTACGATCATGTTACACAATTTGTTTCGTTAGGATTTTCATCCACAAGGTGTATCAGGGATTCTGATGCATAAATTTTACTCCTAAGAAATCACAGTGTAGCCAAAGTCCTTCCAATATAGATGAAAATGGTTGTACTTGTCTCATATCTTTCAGGTCCTACCGCTTGTGCCCTGTGAATGGGAAATGCAACAAAGTGGGAGTGGGAATGGCTATCCAATTCTTATCTTCCGGTTTTCACTCCTATCCTTGTCCCCGTTGGGATGAGTATTAGAATCCCATTCCCGTCCTCGAATTCTAATTTAAAAACTAAATTATTTAAATGATTATTATATAGTAGAATTGTCTAACTTTTCTAAGAAAATTTTCTCTAATTTGTATAAAAAGGGTATAAGTAATGAATTATGGATGTGGCGGGGGTATTGAATACCATCTTTGTTTCCGTCTCCGTTTCAAAAGTGGAGATCTTTGATTATTGATCAACTTGCATCGACTCTGCCCGTTTGGAGCAGGGGCCGGACGGAGAGCTGTGGAGACGGGTCCCCATTATCATCCCTGCTCGTTAGTGTAAGATCCCAATGACTTCAATGTTCGATCGGATCAACGAGAAGGGTCCATGAACGCGTTTCCTGAATCAAATGAATGTTATAACGTTTAATTGGATACAACAGGCGAGAGTTCAGAGCTAGGGGTTTAACACAACTAATATCACTCAAGCTGCTTCGACCAACGTTAATTTGGATGTGTAATCTCAAAGGCCAACACTGCAGATTAGACTGGGGGGCAGGGTGTCTCTTCGATATTGCAGCTGCGAGTTGACAAGAAGTCAAAAACAATTTTGTCAATCCTTGGTAAACTCAAAAATATTTGCTCTCGTGTTGCTTTAAGTGTTCGTGAAAATACACAGTTTTAATATAGTAGGTAAACATAAATAAACTACAGCTTAATTTTTTAAGGTTAAAATATCCATTGTTATATAAATAATTTCAATTTAACTAAATAAAAGAATTTCTTTTACAATTATTTTCTTATTTTATTAGAAATTTTTCGTTTTTCATTCAAAATGATACAAACAATTACCAAATAGTCAATTTCGGCAACTGGTTCAAAACTGTGTTTACCAACTACAATAGCAAAACCGGTGTTTCAACCTGCCGGGCATGAACAGTAATGAACTTAAATAACGCAAAAGAAAATAAACCTAAAGAACGACAGCATCGGGGACAAAAACTACATTCTGACCGGCAGTCGGAATGGTTTGCGGATCCCGAGCAGTTACGATAGATGAACTAATAAGATAGCAATTACAGCCCAAGAAGTAACTCCGAGACAGTGCCCAGATTGTTACGCCTTTCCTGCAGGTGAAAACTTTACCCGACAAGGAATTTCGCTACTTTAGGACCGTTACAATTACGGCCGCCAAAAAAAATTTATCGGAAACTGAACGGGAAAATGCCCAAAAGCTATTTTCTACTATCTCCTTTTTTTTTTTCCTTTGAAAGATGATTTCCCATTCAATGACTTTGTCTGAAATTAGATTTTCATGCTAAAGTAGCTGCTAAGTTTCTGATTATTTGGATCGCAAACCAGGTATATTCCTGAGGCCCATCTTCCCAAGGACAAGCTTAGGTATGGCAGGGGGGTTCTCAAGCCCCATGCTTCGACTGAACTCATTAGCAAGCTCCACCAGCCTATTCTTGTCCCTGCCGACACTCTTATTGGAGTTGTAATAACCCAGCCAAGCTTGATAAGCTGCCTCTTTGTTCTTCATCTCTACATGACAAAGAGCTCGTTCCACCTGTTGAAAGAATGCATTGATAATTGCATGCATCAGAAAACCTTGGTGGGGAATGGCAGTACTCGCATATGATGCAACTTGACTCCTGGTGTGACTCATGGTTTAAGACGGGAAAACATTGAGATGGATGGAGCATGTTACCTTCTTCTTTGTCTCCGGGTCTAATGAAGGCAATGCAGCCTTTGTTATTGGCAAGTCCTTGACGGTGGACAAAAAGAATTCCTCCCAAGGTGCCAGCAATAAGATGCCCTGCCCTTCTTTACCCTTTCGCCCGGTTCTTCCAAGTCGATGTATGTATTGTTCTCGGTCAGCTGGCAAGCCCACCTATGCTTGCAACAAAATCATTTTCAAAAAGGAAGTCCTTGGAAGCAGAAAATGATACTTGGGCATTGAAGTGATAGAACAAGCTTAATCTTGCAGAAACTCAAATGAAAAAAAAAAAAAAAAAGGTTTCCTCCTCAGCAATTTTTTTTTTTTTTTAAATCCAGAATAATGAAGACTCATTGAAACGTGCATGTATTTTAAAGACTTGCAGTGCATACTGAGAAGGGTGGGGGAGTCGACACCAAAAAATGAAATTGCAAGGACCTTAGTTCCAGGTCTATGCTTCAAACTCTAGTTTTTACAAACCAAATAATAAATAAATAAATAACATTAATATACCTGTATGACAAGAGTAACATCTGGATAATCAACTCCACGTGCCGATACATCAGATGTCACGAGTATAAGGCCCTTTGACTTCCGGAATTCATCAGAAACCCTCGTCCTATAACTCTGAGGCTTTCTAGAATGAATCTCTCTGACGTTTAATTTTAGCTCACCAAGAAGATCAGCAACCATTCTTGTGACCATTGCAGTTGTACAAAATACAAGAACCTGAAAAAAAATCAGTGACTAAATCAAATTCTCTGTGAAGTTGCAGTAATGCTAGCAAACAATGCATTCTCATATATGGCAGAGTCAACAAAAGCACTCTCATATCTATACTTGCATAAACACAACAAAAATGTCTTAGTGACATGCTCACTGACTGCAAACATACCTTGTAATTAACATCATCTGTAATGTGGTCCTTGAGTAGAACATACAAAAGAGGAAGTTGCTTGTCTAAAGGAGCAACTAAAATCTTCTGTTCTACCTGGAATGATCCAACAAGGTAAAGTCAATACACTTGAATCATCGAAAGTGGTGAACAAATGCCATATAAAGAATCGTACCTGTGAATGCGTCTCCTCAGTTCCCTCTTGAACCGTATTGATGAACTCGTGATCTCTTTTCAATGCAATGTGGCAGATTTGTCGAACCTTCATACCAAAAAACAAGTTCAGGAAATTTATCACAACTAAAAAGACATGCTACCAAACAGCCAAAAAGAAAAGAAAGAGACCTCCTCAGGAACTGTGGCAGAAAACAAAAGTGTTTGCCGTTGTTTTGGAACAGCAGCAATTATCTTCTCAATGTCTTTACGAAATCCCATGTCTAGCAAATGGTCAGCTTCATCAAGTACCAGAACTTTCACACCCATCAGCCTTGTTGCAAATCCTGCAGTGTTCTCCATGTGGTCTCTAAGTCGCCCAGGCGTGGCGACAAGGACCTGTTATAATCAAATATTTGGAAAGTAGGTAATTGTCTAACCACAATTAGCTTTTGTCTCTTTTTTCATTTTCCGTGCCATCCTTAGCTTATGCCAAGCACATGCTAAGGGCGATGACCCCATGCCAGTTATTCACTATCTTGGGAAACTGAAGTCAGATCCAAAACTATTATTCTTAGCCTTCTCAGGCTAATGAATCCATACCAGGAGGGAGGAGCCTCACCTCAGTTTAAGACCAGCCTTTGACTTTGCCAAAGTTTGTCAACATCAAGAGGCGTGAGGTTCTTCCAATGCTCAGCATATATGGAAAAAAAAAAATAGGTCTTATAGAAAGACAGTGCATTCATTTAATTTACCTGACAGGGATTTGCTTGCATCCTTTTCTGTTCCAGCGCAAGTCTTGTACCTCCCATCACAACTTGAACACCAATAGAAGGATGATACTTCAACAGAGTGTTTGCTTCTGCAGCAGCTTGACTCGCAAGCTCCCGAGTTGGGCATATGACAAGTATAAGGATTGGGGGCCGTTTTTGGTCACGATCAATGGGAGGAGATTTTATAATAACTTCAATTGAGGGGAGCTGTTTTAAAAAAAAAAAAAAAAAGTGAAACTGACAGAAAATAAAACCTAAGAATCCTTCAAAGTCTCAAATTGCTTCATGTGTCCAAAACAGATCCAATATTGCAATGCACATTTTTACTATTCATATTCCATAGGGTGGTTATGTTGAACCTTCAATGCATTGGAAAGCAAAATATCATGAATTGACTACAAAAATAAAATGTTGTATTCCACAAGCCAATGCTCCAAAAGCATATTGATGTCATGAAAAGATATAAAAGAACAAGAATTCCATGCATACGGGTGGGAGCAATTGGCAGGATACAGTACAGAAAAAATATCTTACCAGAAATGCTACAGTTTTTCCAGTGCCAGTTTTAGCCTTGGCTAGAACGTCCTTTCCTGGAAAAAACTCACCAAGTGTTATCATCTATGGACAAATAAGCTGACTCTTTAAGAGATCAGCATCACCATAAACATGGAATGTGCATGAAGTCTGTTACTATGTTGCTGCAATCATGATCTCATCGTTCATTTTTTAAACATGAGAACTAGAGTTTAGAGGTCCTAAGCTTCAGAACACAAGGGAATGTGACTATTGTGGACTTCTTACAGGACAGAACAAAGTCCATGTCTCACAGTGCAGTTTCACAGAAGAATGATTGGAACATCAATCGACCAGTTCTAGCACAATAAGCCATAAAAAATCAAGAACAATGTCAACCAAAGCATCACAAATATTTAAAGAATATGCCTCTTACTTTGCAAATTTTACTAGGATAAGCCACCTAGAGCAATACCATATTGGGAAGAAATAAACCTTTCAGTATTACTGGAAGAGTTGCCGCCTGAACCACAGTCATTTTCTCATATCCAACATCCTTGATTGCTTTTAATGACAAGGGAGAGATTTTACATTCATCAAATCTGCAGGCATTTTATATTAATCAGACATTTACAAAATATCAAGCAGTAGAATGGGGGAAAACCAAAACAAACAAAACTCTAAATATTGGACACGCAGAAATGCTTAAACATGCTATACTTTGACACTCAACATGCCAACTACAAGGACTAAAAACTACATAAGTACCAAATGAACATACAACAAAGATGCCAACCTCAGGATATTGGTCTAAGCAAATAGCGAACGACTACAAACAGGCAAAGTTATTGTCCAAACATACCTAGTCTCACTTAAATAGGATTCTGATCCCCTGGGTGAGCTATGAGCATCATTCCTACTAAATCCAAATGAAGAAGAAGCATTCTTCTTCAAGATACTATCATCATCCTCTTCGTCATCCTCGTTGGCATCACTCTCTTCCTCACTAAGCAAATCCCCAAGACCCCTCATTACATCACTACTATCATCCTCATCTTCATCACCAATACCGCTGTTATCTTCCACATCATCATCGATAAAACCCCTTCTTCCCTTTAGGCCTTTGCCATCCCTTCTTCTAAACTCTACAGTTTCCATTTCCATCCGTCCCCTCTTCCCATTCTTTGAATTTCGGGTCTTTGTCCGCGAATTATACCTCTCCTCATCGTCGTCATCATCCTCATAATCCTTGCGGCCAAATGCACGATCAAAACGCTCACTCCCGCGAGAACTCCTCGAAAATGAGTCCCCTTTGCCACGAGTTCTGCTTCGATCCGGCCCGCGGAACTCGCTCGAAACCATTTCCCTTCTCTTCTTCATCGAAAACCTGTCTCTATCGCCTTCCCTTCCCCTTTCTCCACCATACTTTCCCCTCTTACGAACCATATCCGAATTCGACTCGTCCCCACTACCCGAATCCAGGGAATTTGCTGTTACTCAACTCTCCGACCCAGTCGCTGAGGTCAGCCTCGTCTTCAATCAGACTCCTTGAAGCGCTCACTTCTCCTGTCTCGCCACCGCCGCGTCTGAACTCGGAGCTGGAACCGGGTCTGGGTCGAAATGAACGAGTCGAGAACCGGCCGACCGCAAAGTTGCAAATTCAATTGAGGCGCAAACCCTTGGTACCTAATTCTGAAAGGGAAGATCCGAGTGAAAACCGGGATGGCCCGACAGGCAATAACGGCGGAACCCGGCTTCATGGGTGGGAGGCGGGTGACCGCAAGAGATGGACTGAGGAGGTGAAGCTGTGGAATGACTTTAATGCGCATAGGAACTGAATTTCCCGATTTCCGGTTGCAAGATGCCGGTGAAATTTTGAGGAGTGTGGAGTCGGAGAACGTAGGGTTTAAGGCTTTAAACCCTAACGTTTTCCTTTTTGTAGAATTCAAACTTTAAATTGCGCTAGGGTTTAAGGGCACGACGACGGAGATAAGCGCCGGGACCGGCTAAACGCAGCGTTTCATGTTTCTCCCTCCCTTATACGCATCGTTTTGTCTACGTTTCGGGATGCGAGCATTTTTATAGGGTTAATATTCTTAAAAAAAAAACCATAAATTTTTCCTTTTTTCATATCTATTATGAATTTTTTTTATTTTTGAAGAATATTTCACGAACTCTAAATCTATCATGTTGTCTTTTTTTTTTGAATTTTTTTAAATTTAAACAAACTGATTAGTAGAAGGAGACCAATTGAACAAATTAAAGGTTCGAACCCTCAACTTCTCACTTATTGACGTATTATTAATGTCATTTAAACTATAAGTTCAACAGCAATTTGAGCTTATTGGCATCCTGTCATTTTAAAGTAACAAATTTCTAATCTATTTCCAAAATTTTAATCTGAAATGTTCATTTCTTATTCAAAAACAAAAATTTTATATATAGTCATTTCATTATTTACCTAAAAATTTTGTAGTCGACTCTACTTAAGGTAAGTTGTTTAAGATATTAATCAAACCAAATTCATACTTATGTAAGCCACATATGTATGGTCTACACAATTGCTTCGCGGAGAGTTATTCATGATATGAGATATGAATTGTAAATGGCAGCAAAAGTATTAAAAAAGTAGTAATTCGTCGTGCATATTGACTTGGATTCTAACTCGACCTAACATAAGTTAAATTATTATAATCTGAAATGTCATTAAACTTATAGTCTTATTCAAATTCTAGAAAAATCGATGCTTCATCACACAAACACAACTAGAAGCCTAAGCCACCATGGTGACATTAATGTCAAGAGATTGATGTCAAAAGTAAGCACTCATAGTCGTGGTTCTTAACAAAACTTGTGTCCAATGTTGCTATTGCTATTCGTAAAATTGTTCAAGCAAAGAAAATGTCCTCGTCGAGTGAGACTAATCCGACTAATTAAGGAGTTTGCATAAATAATTATCATGACTATGTATTTTTCACGTTTGATTGTGTAATTTAATATCTAACTCATATAATTGGCTAATTGCCTCAATAATACACAGGCAAAGTTAAGAAATACCAAGTTTTAAAAAAAGGGGACATTAAAAAGCAAGCTCAAGGCCTAAGCTGAGGCAGTCCTGTGGGGTACAAGGCTGGCAAAAAAGTAAGCTTCTCACAAGGTGTCCATTGAAACAGATTCACGACTTGTGGTTCAAGCACTCCATGACCCACCAACTAAACCAAATGGCCCATGGGTAATCAGATCGATCATAGGGGATATTAAGACCATTTTGACCTCTTTGCCTTTTGTTTCAGTCCATTTCATTCGTAAAATTACTAATAGACCGGTAAATTGGGTTGCTAAACAATTCAGAATTTATCTTTATACTCCAAATTAGGTCTACAACCTTCCCCTTGAACTCCAATTATTACTTTGTAATGATATTATCAATCAATGAATGCATTTCTATTGTGTCAAAATAAAGAAAAGTTTTAAAAAGGGGGCAATTTCTCAAAAAAAAAAAAAATTTCTTTTTTTTTTTTTGGTTATCAAAATGAAGAGGGCAAACAACCAAGAGGCCTAAGGAGTATCAACTAAAAAAGATAATATTTGTCCATGACACTAGCATTTATTCGTAGTGTTACATGCCTTTGCTTAAGAGTTGTCCAAGACGACCACCAATTCCAACGAGGATTTATTAGGTCAATTTATAGGAGAAGGTAATAAAGAAATAATATTACAATATAGTTTTAAATAGATAATAACACACTATTTAATAATATCTAATAATTTATTTATTTTTTATATAAATTTAATTAGTAAACGACTTATATTAATTTATTATTACTTTAAAACTATTTAAATGAGGTTATTAAACTGTCTTTCCATATAAAAAAAATGCCAAATAACTCTCACCTTATAAACAAATTGGCTTTTTGCTGTTAAGATAAGATACTCTTTTTTTTTTCTTTGTAAAGCATAAGAATTCAACTAACCATAACTCAAAATAAAGAAAACTACCATCTAGCATAAATACTTCTCTGTTTATCCCATTTAACAAAAACAGCAATCCCACAAAGGACGAAATAAAAATAGATCATGAGTGATACTCACACTAACTTTGACAAGCTAGTCCGCACAGAAGTTACAACATAACAATCCTTGCTTATAGTCGAAGCCTAACAATCCGTGTTTTAGTTTGACACCTTGGTATTTAGCCACTTGATCACCTGCAACCCACCTCTCTCTCTCTCTTTAAATCCTCTGAAGCTCCCCCACTAGCTGCCATTGGATTTCTAGTCAGCGGTAGTGGATGGACACCATTACTGGCCAATCAGTCCCCTTTTCTCCCTCTCTCTTTCCCTCCACCTCTCTCCCTACTCGGCTCTACCCTTCCTCAACTGCTGTCCTCTTCTTCCTCTGCTTCTTTTTCATTGTCATGAGTTTTTAGCTTGGTTTTCTCTAGATCTAACTCAAATAAAGACACTCATAACCCTCATGTCACAAGATCCTTGACCCTCACGCAACTACTGTCCTTTTCACCTCCTTAGTCGCGTTTCCCACAGCAACGCTGTCGTGCCGACCGTTGAGAACTCTGTCACCCCGAACGTTAAAGATGGAGCCACTGGTGTCACCAACACAGCCTCCACTATTGGTGCCATTGCTGTTCACGCCACCGATAATGAGGCTGTCGACGCTCTCTCTGTCACGGCCAACACCACCGTCGTAACCCTTGTTGCTACTGCTGACGTAGCGTCCATTTACTAGAGTTGCTGTTGCTCATTCCGCCAGTGGTGGCGCCGCCGCCGCTACCCCCTGTTGCCTCTTTTGGATTCGATGGGATGGGCTCTGCTATATTTGGTTGTTGGTTTTTTGGATGGGAGCTTTGTTATATTTATGTTGCGTTTGTGTTTTTCGTAGGTTTGATTCAAGGAAATTATTGTCAGGTATACCTGGTTGATTTTTGTTACAAGTTTGCCAATGTATGCTTTGTGCTGTCGTAGACAGTTTTATCCAGATAAGTTAGATCTATTTGAGATCTCTGCATTAGGTATATCTAGCTTAGTTTCGATTTTTTCTCTCGCTAGGGAGATTCGTCAAAATAAACTTCGTACCCAGTAAATCAATGGTTAGTTTAACCAAGTCAATTGTAAGCTATTTTAACTATTTTGTTCTCCCATTATATGCAAGTCTCTCTGACGTTTTCGTATCAGATCAATGTGCGAATTTGATTTATATTAATGCAGCATTTCCCTTCAGTAAAAAAAAAAAATCGCCTGCAACAGTTGCTATTTCTTTTTTTTTTTCATCAATAACAACTTACATTTCATTAAAAGTCAACCATGTACAGAGAAGGGCCACTCGCATTAGAGCCCACAACCATATTACAAAGGAGTACAAATTCAGTCACCAATATCTTACAATACACCGCCCACCACACACTAAGCCCTACAACAGCAGCAGCCATACAGCCCAACAAGAAAATCAGGTTTGAGGCCATAGCCCATGGAAAACACAGGCTCATATGAAATGAAAGATCGGGCCCAAGGCCCAACCAAAAAGGCGCCTAGGACTTGAAAGTCTCAAACAACCTACCGCTGCTACAGTGGTAGAAACCTAAGTCAGTTGGGGAAGCGGCTGTCGTTGGCAGCACCACTCCAGTAGCACTGCACTTTAACCAAACATGCCATAACGTCGTACACAAGGCGCAACCAACCTAGATCTACTGCAAATGGGAACTAGCCAATGAAGGGAGGAGCAAAAGTCAACGATCAGCTACAAAAGACACTTGACTCCAACAAACAAACCAGACTATGCAGGGGTGTCTTCAAGCCCAAAAAATAACCCTTCCCCACCATTCCACCCAAACGAGATGGGGATAAGGTAGGGGGAGGCCACCAAGGAACCTCAACTCGAACCAGGCACCGAAGACGGAATCAACCCAACAAGAAGCATAGCACCACACACCCCACCAACAAATACGACTCGAAAACCAACCACCACAGGAACAAAAGCCACTACCAAACCCACCAAAAGAGGTACAAAGCTCAATAAAGAGCACACACGCTCAAATCGTCACTGATCGAGCGACGAAGGCAGGGGAAAGCTCTCGACTCACGCTGGCAACAACGTGCGCACAATAGAGAACTCTATTTATTGGATATTATTACGTCAGTTCTATAAAATGCCACTATAACGTTAACAAAATTATTTCAATGACTAGCAACTCTTAAAACAACATAGAGCTTTTTGCTGTTCAAAAAATGTAAAGCCTTTTTAATAAATTTTAGAAAATAAAAACTGAAGGGAAAATGATGATAACCAAGTGTCTTTTTTTTTTTTTGGGAGAGGATATGACGGCTAAGTCGTTGAAAATGGAAAAAGGGCGCAATGTTAATCCTCTAAAACACAGAAAAGTAAAATTAAAAGAGAAAAAAACAAACAAACAAACAAACAAACACAAATAATTTTTTATCTCTTACATACCAGTGTTAACAAAATCAGGACCGGATCGGCCGGTTCAGCCGGTTGGACCAGTGACTGGACTTAGGTTCGGTCTGATCTGATCTTAAAAATGGGGGGTGATCAAACCAATCAAAACCGGTTGGACAGGTCCAAGTCAAACCAAAATATTTTAAATTATAATTTGACCTCAAATATTATTTAAAATTACAATTCAAACTATAATTGTAACTAAAGATTTTAATTTAGTTCTACATTTGATTAAAAATTTCAATTTAATCTTTAAAACTAAAAAAATTAATATTTAATTATTATTTATAAATATAATTTTTTAATTACTTTTCATAAATATAAATATTATTAAATATTAGTTCAAATAACAGTTCAACTGGTTGAACTTTAATTTACTAATATTTTCGATTTAATGACCAGTTTGATTTGGATAATCTTGTTACAGACACAGTTACAGGCACCTCTCAAAAAAAAAAAAAAAACAAGAAGAAGACACAGTTACAGGCACGGTGGAACGACCGACAACCGAGCTGAATAACCAACAATCATATCTCAGCGCACAATAATTTTTCCCACAAAGCAAAGCAACCCTATAAAACCCTTGATTTAAAATTTAAACCTCCCAAAAACCCTAATTACTGCCACCTCTGCAGCTCTGCTGCATTCCTTGCTCTGCTTTGATTTCAGGGGAAGCGAGAGGAGAGGAAGATGGAGATGGAGATAGAAGAAACAGTGAACAACGTGATGTGCCAATTCACGGACCGCGAAGGAAGTCCTCTCGGGGCGGCCCTATATCTTCCTCAAAACGCTGGCCCACAGCAGCTTCAACAAATCGTCAATAAGCTTCGCAACAATGTAAAAAACCCCTTTCTGGGGTTTCTTTAATTCTTATCCTTCTGTCTTTATTTTCACATTCTCAATGGTGGGGGCCTGTTTGTTTGGTCAGAACTATTTTAAGGAAAGAAAATTATAATTATTAATATAATAGTTTTTGTTACAGAGATTTGAAGTTTCTTGATTGTTTGAATTGGTTTTCTATTTTCTTGATTGAAATGAAGGTGTGATCCTTTCTTTTAGTTAAGATGAAATTCTTTGAGATGTGAATTCAGAGATTAAAAGAACTGGGAAAATTTTATTTATAATATCTTGAAATATACCTGCTCTGCATTATCAATCAGAAAGTGGAGAAATGGGACCAAAAAGAGAGTCTTCAATTTGAAATCCTGGGATCTTTCCCTTTATGAGGAAAATCTCAAAAGAAAAAAAAAATGTTATTCGTTGGTAGGACTATTAGTTGAGAAATTTCGTCAAAGATGCATTAATAAGAGAGAGAGAGAGAGAGAGAGGCAACAAGGCATTGATGGGCTTTCTCACTGTGGTTTGGCCAGGAAGAGAAGCTACCTTATGCTTTCTACATCTCAGATCAGGAGCTTCTTGTGCCACTTGAGACTTACTTGCAGAAGAACAAAGGTTAATGATAGCACAAAGAAGTGACAAGGGTGGAATTTCATCTTTAGTCACACAATCTTTTGATAAGTTACAGTTTGGACCTTTCCAAGTTTGTTGATTTGTGGGTGTAATGAATTGGCAGTTTCTGTGGAGAAGGTGCTCTCAATCATCTATCAACCACAGGCCATTTTCCGAATTCGTCCCATCAACCGTTGCTCAGCAACTATTGCTGGTAGGATATTTTTTTCCCACTTGAATCTTGACATTCACTATTACTGAACATTGGACGAGTTATCCGCAGTCTGTCAGTTATAGATTTTATGCTGAATTTCTTTGAAGTTCAATTGTTCAGAGCTGGAAAGATATCTGTCTGAATCTGCTTGTCAGGTCCTAATCTGCACAGGCAGCACCCTTCATCATGGCCACCTTTTGCTAATGTTGGCTTTGGTTATAAAAAATATATTTCTTTTTTCGCTCCCTTTTCAAAGGATTTTTTTTCTCCTACCTGTGTGGTGTGTACAGCACATTCCTGTTATTCACATCTTTAGGTATTGTTGTTTGTCTCCCCTCACAGGTCACACAGAAGCAGTACTTTCAGTTGCCTTTAGTCCTGATGGGCGACATTTGGCAAGTGGCTCTGGGGACACTACTGTTCGTCTATGGGACCTGAACACACAAACACCAATGTTTACTTGTACAGGTTCCTTAACTAAATAGCATTATTTCATTGGATTTTTTATGAGCTTTTTTGTTTAGTGGCATCAGTGAATCATGCATTTGCCGTTTTCATGATTTTTCACTTGGATCTTGAAAGCAATTTACTGGTGTCTAGTTAATTTTCTGAAATGGTAATTATCGGATATCCAATAATGTACATTTCGTGTTTCTTAGGTTTGCTGTATATTTTATTTAAATAACCTTCCCTTGCATTGTTATCTCCCTATTCATGGTGTTAACTAGACCAGTCTTTGATTCAGGACACAAGAATTGGGTTCTTTGTATTGCATGGTCGCCAGATGGTAAAAATCTTGCAAGCGGAAGCAAGGCTGGAGAACTTCAGTGTTGGGACCCTGCAAAAGGAAAGCCATCAGGCAATGCACTCTTGGTAAAGTCCTACTTAAGCTGTTACCAGTACATATCCGAGTCAATCTTAAGTACAATTTGGACTTGCTCTTGAAGCATTTGGAGAACAAATTGGGGATGTCAAAATCGATTCATCTTGTTAACTGATTTCATAGTTTGAATGTATAATTTTCTTTGGAATCGAGAGGGATACCTTCTCATATTTTTGACGGTTTTCTGGTGTACTGGGGCTGTACTTGTGCTTCTCATTTTCATAGGCAATTAACTTCAATATACACTGGTTGAAGTATAAGAGTTCCCTTATTGTGGATAAGCCCTGCTGTTTGACTTTTTTATCTTGTGACTTGTTATTTTTTTCCCTGATTGTAAGACTATGGTGAGAAAACAGGGATCCATAGCTTTGCTGCTTTCGTATTAATTTTCCAATTTACTAAATGCATTCTGGTTTACCGCTATATCCTCTTATTGGGGATGAAGTTCCTGGAACTTTCCAGGTATGACCCTTCTTTTGGTTTGAGCAAGAGCAATTCTATGTCAATGAAATGCATATGCAGAAACAACAGGAAAAATGTATACCTGGAATTATGTTAATAGGCATCTCAGTACTTCAGTTTGCAGACTATCCTTTTGAGATCCTTCGATATAGCTTGAGAATTTTTTGTTTTCAGCTTTTTGTTTGATCTGTTGTCTGGAAAAACGTCTAGGAAGTAATATTTGGTTTTGCCTTGCTTTAGGGCCACAAAAAATGGATAACTGGAATCTCTTGGGAGCCACTCCACTTGAATGCTCCATGCCGTCGATTCGTGAGTGCTAGCAAAGATGGCGATGCTCGCATATGGGACATCTCATTGAGAAAATGTGTTATTTGTTTAAGTGGCCACACACTTGCAGTAACCTGCGTGAAATGGGGCGGAGATGGAATAATTTATACTGGGTATATGTGCTTCTGCATTCTCACAATCTAAGAAAGATGTGGTAGCCAACTGTTTATTTGTCCATGAGAATTTTAGAGCTTACATATAACCTTCTTTGGTTTGATCTAGTTCTGATTATATGCGAGTTCTTATAACTGTCTTCAATCATCTTTGAGCCTATATGTGTTGATTGCTCACTTATCAATTCTACTATTATAGCTCTCAGGATTGCACAATAAAGATGTGGGAAACTTCGCAAGGCAAGTTGATCCGTGAGTTGAAGGTGATTGCAGATGCCTATTGGGCATTTTTTCCTTTTCCGCATGTGTTCAGCACACATTGTACCTGTCTGCATCAAGCAGCTTTGTTTGCATGTTCTGATTTCATCGTTATGCTAACCAACTCTTATCCATGATTATTACTTGTCTGACCATCTAGTTGTAACCTTATGCTTATTCTTTGCTGCATAAGGATATTTCTTATTACACGGTCTACTTATAGTCTCAAACTTCATATGTAATTGCAGTATCAGCATTCACCATCCTTGCTTTGCAACCTTATTCTTGTGTGTTTTGTAGGGTCATGGACATTGGGTTAACTCTCTTGCATTGAGTACAGAATATGTTCTTCGTACAGGAGCTTTTGATCATACAGGGAAAACATATTCTTCATCTGACGAAATGAAGAAGGTATAATCGAAGTTTGCTTCAGTTGCATCTTTTGCATTGTATTCAGCTTTTGTGGCAATAAGAAAGAATATCCTGGAAAATCTTCAGATTGTATAAATAAGATCCTCAGTCAAATAGACTATTCAATTAAACTGAAACAATCGTCATTTTTTCCAATCCATTCAGGTAGTTATATACATTTGTCAACAAATTATCTTGAGTCCATTTCTAAGCAGCTTGTAAAAGTTTCAAATTCCTTATAGGTTCATGTCCAAATTGACTTTTCTTAATATTCTTGCTTGATTTTTTTCTACCACTGTATTTCAAGACTATAAACCTATTTCTTGCTTATGCCCTTTGCTTATCAATGATGGTCGAAGGAAGTTTATTCTGGATTAAAGTATGCCATTAAGCTGTGATGGAAATTCTAGTGTTTCATATTATAGTCTAATTCTTGTTGGACTACCCCGTTCCCTCATGTTCTCCTCTGTGTGGATTAAATGCATCTGACTGTATGGAAATGCTATAGGTTGCTCTGGAAAGGTACAACAAAATGAAAGGCAATTCCCCTGAGAGATTAGTTTCTGGATCTGATGATTTTACCATGTTCCTTTGGGAACCTTCTGTCAGTAAGCACCCGAAGACACGGCTGACTGGTCATCAACAGGTATAAAATCTATTGTTGGATCCTACCCCATTGCAATCTCACTTAATCATTGTGTTTTAGGAGTGCAAATGTGGAAGCTACATAGAATAGGTGTTTCTTTGTGTATTATTCTAATCCTATTTGTTTGTGGATCAGTCTTATCCTATCCTACGACAGTCTTTTCTCTCTGGCAAGCTTATGGCTACTAGATGCATATTCAAGTGATGAAATATAATGATATAGTTGCATTCTTTATAGCTGCATTAAAAAAAAGAATGTTTTAAGAAAAAGAAAAAGGCTAAATTTTTTAATTTCCTGTTGGTTGCTACAGCTTGTCAATCATGTTTATTTTTCACCCGATGGGCAATGGTTGGCTAGTGCTTCCTTTGATAAGTCCGTCAAGTTATGGAATGGCATTACAGGAAAATTCGTGGCTGCTTTTCGAGGTCATGTTGGCCCTGTTTACCAGATCAGGTTTGATTGCTTCACTTACATGTTTCTGCTCTAGGTCGCTTTAACTTCAGAATTTTGTGGTAATCTTCCCAGTTGCTCTGCAGCTGGTCAGCTGACAGCAGGCTTCTTTTAAGTGGGAGTAAAGACTCTACATTGAAGGTAAATCTAATTCTAAGTCATTTTTATGAATCAACAGGCAAGCGGGATTGTTTTGTGGCTGTTATATTAGAAACGCTTTCTGGACTTCTTAACTAGTGCTCTCCAAAATGCAGTGTTTTTGATTCTGCCAGAAATTTGTTTAGTTTAATGCCCCAGTGGAACCATTGCACCTTCTATAAGCATTGTCCTTTTTTCCTTTTGTCTTCTAGTATCTACAGAAGAAGGTTGATGTGGTTTGCTTTTGTTTATATGTAGGTAGTAAATGTGCTTTACCCATAAATGTGGTTGGATGTGAATGCATTAGGTAGTATTAGTAATTTTTTGGGGATTGTAATTTTATGAAACATTGTCCTTAGTTCTAACTTAAGGGATGTGTGTGCAATTAACCTTTTTTTCAATCTCCAAAGGTGTGGGACATACGGTCACAGAAGTTGAAGCAGGACCTTCCAGGTCATGCAGACGAGGTAGTATTTTGCTGCAGAAGCAGGGCTTTTGTAATGTATCATTTTTTATTTTACTCATCTGTGAATCTTGATTTGCATTCCAATAAGGTATTTGCCGTTGATTGGAGCCCAGATGGCGAGAAGGTAGCCTCTGGCGGTAAGGATAGAGTATTGAAGTTATGGATGGGTTAGGACTAAACAAAGGAGACAAAGGTACACTCAGACACGGTTTGGAATGGAAAAGATGTGGAAATGTCAGAGTTTCAATGGACCGTCAAAACCCGGCTGGTGATATTATTTGTGCAGGATTGCATAATGGCATGATAGCGAGGAATGGAAAACGGAGCTTGGAAGTTGGTTAGTCGGAGAAATTTTTGCAGCCATGGAATTTGTGCGCCTGGAATGTTGGATTATCACATCACTTGTAGAAATTTTGCTTGGCGCTTTTTTTGACTTTCCCTCTTATGCTGTAAGGTACTTTCCTAGAGTGAGAATAGCAGTTTTTTTTCGATGTTTGCTTTGCTCAAGACATCTTTTATGGTATCAAACTAATTGAAAGCGTTAGTCTGAAGGCTACAGCATTGTGGCCTGCACTATGCCTCTGTCCGGACTGCCCCAAGTTATCCAACCCCACCAAAATAAAAGAAAAGAAGGGAACCATAAGGGCTCTTTATTGGCTTCCCAATGCAAGGACAATGAAAGAGGAATGGTTTTAGAAAACAAGATTAAGACCATAAGTGCAACTAATTATGCTGGTTTAATTGGTTTTTAGTCTCTATCAATTGATTGCAGTTTCTAACAGTTCGGCCTGAATGTGAGTAACAAACCGACTCGTCTTATGCCCATTGTTATGGCGATGGAACGAATTTTATTAATTGTTGATCCTTTTCTCTAATTAAAGTTTAAAGGTGCCTCTTCTGGTAACTATATTTTTCACACAGTAAGTCTATATTTCCTACAGTTAAGAGTTAGATAAAACGCCAAATGAGAGGATTGCTTTTGTTTATGTCGACCCTTACTCATAATAATTTAACCGTTAATAGAGATCAAATTGATTCCTATGTGATTTTAAAAAGATTTTAGTCATGCAGTTTAATTTGTGTGACTATTTTAGATAGTAATAAAGTAATCATATAATTTCTTGCTCAAAAAAAAAAGTAATCATATAATTTATCTAATGATATTTTACAGTGTACCCCATTTATTTTTTTAAATCAATTATTAAACCACTGTATAACTTTGTTATTACTTTATTACTACTTAAATATTTATACCTAGTATTTCTTTTTTAAAAATGCATGCAGAATTATATTATTGAAATACTCCCGATAAGGATTAAAAAATTATTTTCAACCAAAGAAATATAAACCGCTGTTTATCTTGCAAATCTAAGTCAAAATAGAAATCCTCATTTTATCATCTTCTTTACACATTATGCTTGTTGTGCATCATAAATTTTTCTTTTTTTCGGGAAAAAAAAAACGAAGAAGAAAGAAGAGGAGCACAGAGCCTGTACAAGCCCATGCACATTGGGCTCGGTCCGCATAGTTTTTCCGTTATTATAATTGCTTTTCAGGTGCGATATTGGTGCTGGTGAACAAATTGGCTATTGTAGGTGTACAAATGCATATACTGTTAGAATTCGAATGTAAAACCAACCAACAAGTTAATAATAAAAGTACCTCAAGCTAAAAGTACAAAATATTAATTTATTAAATCTTTTTACTGACAATTATTTTTTATTTTTTTAATAATTATTATACGTAAAACATGTTAATTGATTATAAAAGTAAAAGTTAAGTATATTATAAATTTATTATTAATAAATATTACTTATTAATTTTTAATTAATGATCATAAATAAAAAAAAATAAAATTATCTATTGGTAACATTTCTCAAATTTGTTTGGAGTTTGGGTAAACATTAACAGTTATATTAAGTGTATCCAATTTAACATTTCTACGTGCATAGTTGATTAATTCTAAAAAGGGAATATGTAATTTGTTGATTGCTAATTTTTACTTCATGTCTTCGTTAGGCCGATCCAAGCTTACATAAAAATCCATCCACTCATCCATGATCCATCCCCTCGTTTTTCTTATGGTGTACTTTTGTTCTTTCACATTTTCATATTCCTACTAACCAAACCAGACTCCACCGCCGAGACCCACATCAGAAGCCTCTCATTAATACCTCAAAGAACCGAACTTGAAGCCATCCATGGTCTGAAACAAATCGACTACTAACAAAGGTCATGGCTTGAAGACTCTGGAGAGCTCAGAGGGAATAGGAACCAGAGCAGCGCGCCACCCCTGCAGCCTCACCGGTTGCTGCCATCTAAGCTCACACATTCCACTGTCTGCGACATCCATCTCGTCAATCAAGCTCCTTTCCGCTCATTGTCTGAACAGGTTGTTCTCTCCCATTAAAATTGAGACTGGAAGCTTCCAGGTCAGTCACAATCACCTGTTTTGCTTGCCGTGGCCAGTCCTAGTTTTTGTTCCTGTGTCAATACTTGTTCCGTAACTAGAACTATTTACGTAGACTTTATTTTTCCATTTTTTGTTGCTTTCATAGCCGTAAATCAAACTTAATTTCCAATATAGAGTGGGAAAAAAGAAAATGCCATTAAGGGTTTTCGGATAGCTCAGTAAAGGAGGAAAAAATGTCAAATTCAAGCGCAGTGGCCAACGGATTGGCAGGTGCTGGTGGTGGTATTATTGCTCAGATCATCACTTACCCTCTTCAAACAGTGAACACACGCCAGCAAACAGAAAGAAGGGCCAAAAAGGAGAAGAGACCTGAACACGGGACATTTCTGCAAATCCTCCAACTTGTTAGAGCTGAAGGTTTGGGCGGACTTTACAGCGGCCTGAAGCCTTCTCTGATTGGGACAATTGCTTCCCAGGGCATCTACTATTACTTTTATCAAGTCTTCAAAAACAAAGCGGAGGCCATCGCAGTTGCCCGTAAAGCGAAAGGACGCGGAGATGGCAGTGTTGGCGTGTTCTCTTGGCTTGTCGTGGCTGCGTTTGCTGGAGCCTTGAATGTACTTCTCACATCGCCAATGTGGGTTCTCGTGACTCGAATGCAGACGCAAACGCAAGCAGAAAGGAAGATTATGGAGGCCAAGAAAGAAGCTTTAATGAGAGATGTTTCTGACTCAAATTTGCAAGATAAATTGGCTGAACTTGATTCGATAAAACCTCGTCCACATGGGACTTTGCAGGCTGCCAGGGAAGTTTATAACGAAGCAGGAATCATTGGATTTTGGAAAGGCGTTTTTCCTGCACTCATTATGGTATGCAATCCCTCGATCCAGTTCATGATATACGAGACTTTGTTAAAGCATCTAAAGGCAAAACGAAATGCTGGCAAACAAGGGTATAAAAACACGACGGCTCTTGAGGTTTTTGTGATTGGAGCCTTGGCGAAATTGGGAGCGACTGTCTCAACATATCCTTTACTGGTTGTAAAATCGAGACTTCAGGCAAAACAGGAAATTGGTGGAAGTAAGTCTCTGAGATACTCGGGTACATTTGATGCAATCGTTAAAATGGTCCGTTATGAGGGATTAAGAGGGTTTTACAAAGGGATGGGCACAAAGATAGTGCAGAGTGTGTTTGCTGCTTCTGTTCTTTTCATGGTAAAGGAAGAGCTTGTGAAGGCTTACTTGGTCCTGGCAAATAAGAAGGAGAAAAAGTAAGGTTGTAATGGGTCCGTCCAACCACTTCTACCGAGGTGTACTGATGAAATAATAAAAAAATATTTTTTTATAAAATTAAAATTTAAATATAAATAAATGTTATTTAAAAATATAAATATAAATATTATATATAATTTATTATAATATAAAAAATATTTATTATATTTATATATTTACTAGTACGTGTATATTTACTATTTTTAGGTTGTCATAATGCCTCTGACATCCCTCTTCTCCCTTCGTTATGGAGACTTTGGGACTTTTGCATGCATTGGAAGAAGGTAATTGTTGGGTTGATTTTTCTGGGGAGTCGGGACCTTAGGGGTGGCAGACACAATTGAATAAATGTGGATGGATCGATAATTTTTGTGTTAATTTATATGTCGAATAAAATTAAAATTATTATTTTTAAAATTAAAATTAATATTTCTGAATTAGTTGTTATCTTTACATTTTAAAAATATCAGTTACAATTTTAAAAATAATAATTACAATTTTATTCAAAATAAAATCTCAAAACAAAAGTTTCACAACATATAATTTTACTCGACACAATTTTAGAGCAACTTCCGCCTGCTCTGAGCTTTTTGGACGGGAGATGCAGAGCTGTAATGCTTGTAAATTTGCAATACGGAAAAGTTAGAGATACAGGGATTTTGTATTGAAAATATGTATATATATATATATATTGTATAAAATAATAATATTTTTATATTATTTTAGTAAAAAAATATTTTGAATGAAAAATTTTTTTTAGAGAATTTTATATAATTTTTATATTTTATATTTTAAGGCAATATTTATATAGATTTAGGTTTTAATTTAAAAAAACAAAAAAAAATCAAAACAGAAAAAAAAATAATTTTTTATTGATTTCGATAGTTTCCTTACTAGATATCAGCTTTCCTTCTCTAGCATCAGATGTACCCAAAAAAAAAAAAAATTTGTAATATGTCTAGTGACAAGAAAGAGTAAAAGCTTTGAAAAGATCATTTGCAATTGCGATGAATACATAAAATTTTGGTTTATTCACCACACGGTGCCACCGCCATACTGAATTGATGCTGAGGCCCGCACGCAGTGTAATCACATTTATGCTGTGAATCGATATTAAGATTTTGAATAGAAAGTAAATAAAAAAATAAAAAATAGTGTAGTAATAATAATGTTATGATTGATAAGAAAATAATGATTAGAAAGTTGTAAGAAAGAAAATAAATAGATTTATGAGAAAAAAAAGTAAAAAATAGTTATTTAAATAGATAAAAAATAAATAGAAAATAAAAATCTTTTCATTTTCTTTTATTTTCATTTGAAAATTCTCAATCATAGTGTTAAACTTTTGCTAGGCAGAGGGATCGGTTACTAATAAAATATAAGTAAATTGATAAAATATAAAATAATAAAATTAAAATTTAATATTAAATGAGTATTATTCTAAAATTTAAAATATAGATTTTATGTGGTATGTGTTAAATAAAAATTATTTTTACTGCTTATTAATAAAATAAAACCAAATTAAAAAAATGTCAAATAGTAAAATTAAAACTTAAAATTAGTTGGTTGTTATCTTGAAACTTAAAGTATAAGTCTTACATAATATATATTGAAAAAAATCTTTTTATTTTTCTTTAAAATAAAAATTGTTATCCAAAATATTAATATAATTACTTTTTATTAAAAAAATTGACATATTTTATTTCTTTTTTTTAATTTCTCTCATTAACCATTAAAAAATATTCATGTGGATCGCACACTTATTACTGACTTCTACCACTACCAGTGACCTGTTATGTTAGATTGGCTGGTGGTTTTGGCCCATCAGTTTGGGTCTAAAACTTTTCTCTAAAATTTATTAGAGTTTGAATTGTTGTGGGTACTAGGTAGGGTGACCTGCAGAATCTACGGAGATTTTTTTTTTTTTTTTGAAAAATATTCGATACGCAACAAAATAAAAAAAAAAGTTCAATAAATTTCATATAATGTGCAACAAGAGGTAGTTACACATTATATTAATAAAATTTTCATATTTTTCACCGTATAATTATATATTACATAATATTCATTGCATATCTTTTACTTTTACACACAAAAAAATAATAATAATAACTTTTAGTAATGGGTCCTGCAATCCACTCGTGTGCCAGATTATACGCTTGTCATTACACTCAAAAGTTAAGTTATTGATTGAATTACAATTTTATTTTTTAAAGTTTTTTGATATAATATTAATTAATAATCTTTCTTGCAGTATTACTTATAGGATTTAAATTCATGATTTTGCTCTAATATTAATTGTTGGGATCAACTGATAAAGCACTTACCCTTACACTAAAATCTTAAGCTATTGGTTGAAATATAATTTTATTTCTTTAAAAAAAATTTTTGTGATATATTTAAAATTTTAAAATCACATCAAATATTAAGCAACTGTACTCATACGAAACATCACAAAATCGAAATGTTAAGCTCAAAAATGCAAAAATAATACTGATAAAATATCAACCAACTCATCTCCCCCTTTTACGGTTATCCTGTCTGCTTACTTTTTTGAATTTAATAAATGATCTCTTCCCGGCGGAGTGCATAACACTGCGTATTCTTTCTCATCACGGTCGTTTGAAAAATTAATTGATCTCAATTTTTTAGATACTATGTACTCCTTTAATCATTCATCTATTGTTTTTGAAAATAATATTATATGATTTTAAGTAGATAATAATAAGTATTAATATAAACTCATTAAAAAATATCTGAGATAGTAATTTAGTAGCTAAATTGTATAGATATAAATACGATAACACGAACACAATAGATATAAATACAGCTATACGTTAATTTTAAAAAAATTAAAATATAAATATTGTATAGACACGTGTGTGTATATATATACACACATACATACTTTTATATATACATATAAATATAAGTCAATATTATTATTTAAAATAAAATATAAAATATAACATATATAAATTTTATTAAAATAAATCTTATAAAAAATATATTTTTAAATATATCTAAAATCTCATAATATATCATAAGTAGTAAGTATTAATACAAAAAAATAAAAAATAAAAAATTTAAATTTAAAATTTTCCTCTCTTTATCTCGTTCAAATTTCAAATTAAAGAAAAAAAAGAAAAAGAAAAAGGGGGATTGGCTCAAAAAGCCAAAAAAAAAAAAAAAAAAAAAGGGAGGGAGATGGCCTGTCGCTGTCAGGTGACAGACCATCCTCCCACTTCTAAAATTTTTAGTATTTTTTTTTTTTAAAGATGTGTCCTAACGGTTTTGTGTGGTGTCTAATTTTGTTTAATTTTTTTTATGAATACTTTTTAACTATCAGATATGTGTCTATATCGTATCCGACGCATGTTTATATCCGACACTTGCATAGCTGTAAAATTAAAGTGTCTATACATCCTTATTTAATAGTAATTCAATATACTTTCTCAACGTTAAACTTGTGTTTGAATCTTAACGCTAACATTGGAATAATACCAACCTCTCATGCTCACAAGCTTGTGGGGCGGTGTTGGATACAGATTTGTTAACTTGTAGTCAGTCTAGAGAAATCACGTTAAAGGTTAATAGCATTTGAGCTGTAAGTCTGCTATTTTAAGAGTAGTTGAATGAAGTACAACAATATTATATATACTGACCTCATCTCACAAGTAATATGATTAAAATATGTACAAACATTTTTTTTTTTAAGTCATCAAAAAAATATTTAATAATCTATTTTTTTATAAATTTAATTATTTAATACCTTAAATATATTTTAAAGTTATCAAAACCAAGCCCCCCAAACCTTTTGCAAAATTTCCAATTTTGATAGGATGATTGTATATCATCTCAGATTTTTTTCAACAGTCAGAGTCCTTGGGTCCCCGTGGAATAAATTGAGGAATCCAAAATGTTTCCCCCTGTCGAAGTCACTTCGAGGAAGCTAACTTGTACTCAATCTAATAAGGGCTCCACTAAATAATTTAATTTTAAATAATATTAAATTATTATATAATTTACTTAATATTAATTAATAATGTATTTATTTTAATAAATTAATTATTTAATAGCACATATAATTTTAATTTTATTTTAATTATATTTAAAAAATTCTACTAAATATTTCTCATCTAATAAAATCATGAAAAATTACTTTCTATGTATTAATAAATTCGAACTCGTGATTAGAAACCATGAAAAAAAACACACTTACGATGAGAAACAACTCTATCCGGTCAACCGGACCAACATTTGTCGGCAACATCTCGGAACCAACATTTGTGGGCAAGATCAAAGATTGTTGATTACGTCATTTGTATTGACAATTCAAATCCAATTTAGAAGCCAAAAATTATTGGAATCAAATATCAAGCTTTCCTATCACAAGGATAGAAGTTGTCATAGTTCCGTTACCTTCATCTTGACTATAACAAATGAAACCAAATGAAAATTTTCGATTTGACTATTTAAAGACCATTATCAAATTTTTGGTAGATTGGATAACATTTAACTGACAATATTAGTTTTCTAAATCAACTAACCGGATATAATTTAGTTTTAATTAGAAATTTTGAAACTCCGATGGATATGAAAAAAAAATACAATGTTGATATTAAAATATTATAATCAATGTTATATATAAGATAACTTGGTGAAAAATTTTCCGGTCATAATAATAATAATAATAATAATAATCTAGTGGCATTCATTAAATATAAATAATTTCATTGGGCATAATTTATAGTGTTATTAGAATTAAAAATTTAAAAAATATATAACATAACGTTTTGATTAATTTTGATCAATCAATTATAAAAATTCGATCAACATGAAATTCAATTCGGTTTACTTTTAGTTAACCAATTTTTCTTCTTCTTCTTCTTCTTCTTTTTTTTTTTTGTACGTCATAGTTCATAACCATGAATTGTTGCAATAAACTTGCCGCAATTATCATGTTGGGTTGTCTTTGTTCGCTTTTCTTTTTTTCCAATTTTTTTTGGTTTTGAGTACACCCTTACAGGCCGGTCAATTTTTTTAATAACTATATGTACATTTTATTATAATTATTTATATATTTTATTTAACGATATATATATATATATATATATATTACAATTTATTTTTAAAAAAAGTGTGAGTTCTATGCGAAATTTACAACATTTTTTTCTCACGCCACGTTCTGATCTTATTTATCAACCATACCTCTAATTTTTTTTGCTAATAAAAATTCACACTTAGAGTGTATTTGTTGTGCGATGGAAAGAGGAGGAAAAAAGAAAAACATAATCATTACTATATACTTTTTTTTTTCATATATTTCTTTCTTCTCACCTTCTGTACTATTTAAAACAATTTTATTTTCTCTTCACTTTTTTTCTCACATATTACTATTTATTTTTTCTTTCACTATATTTTTTTTCTCTTCATTTTTCTATCCCTCTAAACAATTTTATTTTTTCTTTAATTTTTCTCTCACAAATTACTATTCACTTTTTCTTTTACCATACTTTATTCTCTTCACTTTCTTCACCACTCCAAATAACTTTATTTTCTCTTTAATTTTTTTTCTCCTTCTTTTCCTATCTTTTACTCACTTCAAACACAACATTAAATAAAAAATTGGAGTTCACTCACTGGAACACAAATTTTGAGTGGGACCAAAGAAACACTAAATGGGTGGAAATTTTACAAGTCAAGAGACGATGGCGCCAAAGGCCGAGAAAGCAACGTAACGCGGGAATTTTAAAGGCGAAGATATTGATCCCAAATTCCAATGCGTTTAACGGACACGCGCAAGCCACGGTCCACCGCTGCAATTCTGACACGTGCTGTCCCCTCGGCCCGATCTGACTCGTCGCCACGCGGATATGAGTGTCAGGATATGTATGATTCGCTCTCATTGGTTGGTGTGAATTAGGACACAACAAAGCTGTCGCATGTGTCGTCCACTCATTGGTCACGTTCTAATCAATTACCGCTAACTTAATAGTGTCTTAAATTTGGTCACGTGTCATAGGATTAGCACGCTGGGCTCCTGAATCGTGATGGCTCACGAGCCAGCATCTGGAAATTACCACGGTAAAATCACAACCGAGAGGATTAACTTTGAAGTTTGACCCGATGTTTTTTTTTTAATTTATAAAAAAAAATCGATAACAGTTAGTTAGCATTGTTTGGAGAAAAAAAAAAAAAGATTACAAGAGGAATACATGTGAGAGGATCAATGAATGTTAAAGATAATAAAATTTTTCATTCTTTTAGTATTTGGGAAGTGTATAATGTGATGAAAAAAAATCTAAAATATTTTATTTATAAATAAATAGAAAGGAAACAAAATAATATGTATTATAATATTTATTTTATTTTTTAAAAAAATATTAAAATGTAAAAGTAAGAGAAAAATGTAAATTAACATAAAAGAAAACAAGGCCAGCTGCCTTTTTTCTGCAAATTGCCCCAAAATTGGGAGATTGAATTATGGTGGGATCTAAAAAAAAAAAAAGTTGCGTTCCATTTTTTTTGTGTTTTTTTTTTTGCCGTCTCTCTTCCCAAACATACTCACTCTCCTTACCCCACTCACATTCCTTCTTTTCTCCAACAATTCCTCTCTCTCAAACACACTCTTTTAGTTGTTTCATGTTAATTGCTAGAGGAGAGAGAGAGGTTTAACGAAGTATTAGACGGCTTTGCATTCCAAATACCGTTTAATGTGGGAGATTTTGAAGAGTTAAAGAAATCTGACCTCATAATTTCCTCATGTTTAAAGACTTAATTAGCCATTTTAAGTTTTTAACTAACTCAAATGATTGATTTGGTGGTTTTTTCAAATTGATAATCACTTCTGAATTTTAATAATTTTGTTTTTGTTTCGTTATTAAACGTTCTAATTGCACTGTCTTCTGGATATATAATGTCCCTGTTGAAAATTTATAGCCCGCATCGGGTAGTAATTTGTCTATTCATTTATCCATGGGCTTTTTTCGGATTTTTATTTTTTTCATGCAGCAAACCAGTTACAACTTAAGATGCTGAATCGCTTATATTCATCTGCTTACATCAACCAAATCGTTACACAATGTTATGCCCTTACTTGTATCTGAGAAATTGTTTTTTATCCTATGAAAGAATGTAGTTTAGTGTGGCATGGACTTTAATTTTTTAAAAGTTGTATTAAAAATATTAACTAATGAATTACATTTTATTACGTTTCATTATATCTTGCTTTCTTTTTTTTAGTACATAGGGAAAAATAGAGATAAAAGTAAAATACATATGTATATAGTAAATCTCTAAATTCAAAACATAATAGGTCTATACAACAGAGACTTCGCCCCTACACCACTAACACAATAAATAGTTGAAGTACACAATAGGATTAGTGGTGGGCTCTCTCCGCTTTCATCACAGATCTCTATCAAAAATCATATTATGTTGTATCATAAACTTTTTGAATTAAATTGAACAGAATTCAAGTCACTATATTTCAACACTGCACAAAAGTTGCTCTTTTGTGGCTCTTCTCTCGCATAATAATGAACTTGACATCTTTCAACAAGGAAGCACAGAGCGAAAATTATGATCATTCTGATAAACTAATATACTTGCCTTTTTAGAATGAGACTCTAAAAACAAATTGTGGAAAACCCCCCTTCTCATGCTAGTTGGAGTCTTTGAGGAATGGCAGAAAGCGCAGCCATCATACTGCTGGTAATTTCCAAATAGCAGGAGGCCAACCAACCACCTAACTTGTATCTTTGTAAAGTTTCATTGTATCTTGCTAAACATATTACATTGTCGTTTTCAGTGAGTTACAACTTATAGAGTAATTAAAAACAACCGTCGCTCCGACATGCATTTTATTTTTGAGCATAGAGAGCAATATTGTAACAACATGAGAGTGGTAAAATAATTTTTTTCCTTTCAACTTTATTTATTTATAAGAATAGATTTTACATAATTTATTCACTATTTTTGTTGCTAATATATTATTCCTTAAATATTGTTATCTAGTTTTTCTCTTCAATTCTTTCATACTAGCAGTGTGAAATAATATGTTTTAAAGAAGACGTCGTCTGGGGTCCAATAGGAAGTTCGCGTTGCCCACATTTGTGGGCAGCAGTCGTCTTACTCTCGTTGTAGAGGGCATAATATCTAGAAGATCCCATTGAAAATCAAAGGATCGGCCTGATATGGCCATAAATATTTAAAATGCAGGACCACAATGACAGTTGGGATCCTAAAACGTAATATGCGATAGATGATAACAACTAAATGAGGCAGCATGTTGTGTGGGTTTGAAAACGAAGGAAACACAACAACCAACAACTTGGCTTTTGCATTATGCTTCCCTATTGTCATTTTCTTGTGCTCCTTACTTTGGTATGTACACTAGCACCGAACATTTCCTCCTTCCCCTTTACTCCAAATTGAAAACTTGACTGCTAATGCAGGTTTCGTTGATAAGGGCCAAAAGGTTGTAGTAGGGAAGAATTGAATTGAAATTGGTATGATGATTTAGAAAAATTGAGAGATTTTTTTTATGTTCAGTAACTCTGATTAAGTCTCAAACTTAAAATTTTCAGTTTTGAAAACGTTTTTTATATCAATAACTAGAACTCATTAACAGGTCATCAGCCTAGGACGGTCCAATTTTGGTATCGAAGGTTTTTCATTAAATTCATTTCGTGGGAGGGTTCAGCTTGAGTTTTTTATTCCCAATTCTAAAGCACATAAACTGGACAAGCTTTAGTATATGTTAGTTCAATTAAAATTCAATTCGGATGAAGTAAAAAGTTTTAATAGCTCATTATTTTCTTTTTTGGCCAAGTGTAATAGGACTTGAGTTAATGAGCATTCCACTGTCTAAGGGTGAATTCAATTCCGAATAAAATTTATTTTATGGTGTCCAGAAAGTTTTAAAGTATATCAACACAATACTATTATTTAGTTCGGTAGAATTACATCACTACTGCTTTTTATCGTTGCAACTACATCACTATGATTGTCCTTTGTATCATTCTTATGCCTTACATCTAGCATTGCATTATGTAGACGTAAAATTACATATATTTAGAAAAGTTATTTATATAAAATATTTTTAATTTAGAAAAGTTAAAATTAATTTATTATTTTAACTATTTAATTTTATGCCCTTTTTTCAATTTGATTATTAATGAAAAATGATAGAAAAGCTACCCATGGTTAACAAAAAAATATTATGCAGTCTTTAACGCTATTGTTAAAACTGAAGCCGTGTATTTATCAAGGTTGTCAGAACCGAACCGGTCATTGAACCAGAAAGTTGAGAGGTTCAAGGTTCAAACGGTTCGACCGGTAAAACCGCGATTAAACCGATATTTAATATTAAATATATAAAAATTAAATTTTTATATAATTTATATAATTATATAAATGTTATATTATATAAGAATGATAATAAATATTTAAAATAAAGTGTATTTTAAGAATTATATTAATATTTACATACATTAAGGACATTACAATTAGTATATTTAATAAAATATAATTTATAAAAATTAATTGAAAAAATAATATTTATAAATAGTGATTTAATGTTAATTTTTAAAATTTAAAGATTAAATTGAAATTTTTAATCAATTGAGGACTAAATTAAAATTTTTAGTTAAAATTAGAGTCTTAATTATAATTTAGATAAAGTTTTGGGTCAAATTATAATTTAAAATTTTTTGGTTTAAATTGAACAGGTTCAACCGGTCCGATTTTTTGCCGGTTTTCCCGGTTTTTGATCAGTTTTTCCGGTTTTTGACCGATTTTTTCCGGTCCGGTCCGAATTCCATTTTTAGGCTTGTACCGGACCGAACCTAGGACTGGTTCCCTGATTTTTCCGGTTGAACCGGCCGATTCGATCCGATTATTTTAACATTGGTATTTATTAGAGAATAAGGGGACCCTCTCTCTCTAAAAACTCTTTTCTCTCTAAAATTCTGTGCTTCTACCTCAAAAATTTAAAATCCCCATGGTCGGTAGTGGAAGATTTCTAGCCACCACTGTCAGCCATCCTCTCCTCTCCCAACTCCTCTTTTGCTGTTCTCCCTCTTCTCCTTCGCTCTCTTTGTTTCCTTTGTTCTCCTCCCCTCTCCACCACCACAACATTCTTACCTCCTCACTTTTCCTTTCCTTTACTTTAGATATAGTTGCTTAGAAGCCACCAACGACCCTTCCAACAAAAGATTTGGACTCCTTTTTGGCCGAACTCTCTTTTTGCCATTTTAAACGTAATCTCTGCCATAACGCTATCTCTACTGTAGGTACTGCCATACTAGCTGCCAGCACCATCATCGAAGACAGTTTAAAGATTATTGAAACGGACACTGTTGCTATCGCTGCCACTATTCCCACCACAGCTAGCCATTTCCCCTGCCACCGTCCTCCTCAGGTGAGTTGTCGCTGCCACCGCTGCCGTGGTTGCCGCCACTGCCACTGCCACTGCCCAGACTTTCTTTTGTCTCCTTTGAAGTTTTTTTGGGAAGGGTTGTGTATTTTCTATCTCACATGGGTCTATTACTGTTGTTCGTTTGTAGCTTATGGATTACTGTATTTGGAAATCCATATCAGTAATATCTCATCAATTTCAGTCACAGTTTCACTTAGGTGCAGTGTCTGCTTCCATTGGCAAATTTGTTCGGCCGAATTAAATTTACTTTGCTGTTCTCCCTCTTCTCTTTCCCTCTCTTTGTTTCCTTTGTTCTCCTCCCCTCTTTACCACCACAACATTCTTACCTCCTCTCTTTTCTTTTCCTTTACTTTAGATATAGTTGCTTAGAAGCCACCAACGACCCTTCCAACAAAAGATTTGGACTCCTTTTTGGCCGAACTCTCTTTTTGCCATTTTAAACGTAATCTCTGCCATAACGCTATCTCTACTGTCGGTGCTGCCATACTAACTGCCGACACCATCATCGAAGACAGTTTAAAGATTATTGAAACGGACATTGTTGCTACCGCTGCCACTATTCCCACCATAGCTAGCCATTTCCCCTACCACCATCCTCCTCAGGTGAGTTGTCGCTACCACCGCTGCCGTGGTTGCCGCCACTGCCATTGCCCAGACTTTCTTTTGTCTCCTTTGAAGTTTTTTGGGAAGGGTTGTGTATTTTCTATCTCACATGAGTCTGTTACTGTTGTTCGTTTATAGCTTATGAATTACTGTATTTGGAAATCCATATCAGTAATATCTCATTGATTTCAATCACAATTTCACTTAGGTGCGGTGTCTGCTTCCATCGACAAATTTGTTCGGCGAATTAAATTTACTTAACTACTTATGATTAGATAAATTTAGTTATAAATTGATTTGTATTCTTGAAAGAGAATTGTGTTTCAATGAACTGTGTGCTCAACTTGAAAAAAGTCGATTTGACCTTATATGTTGCAGCCTATTAAAATCGTATTTTTCTCTTATTTTACGCAAATATTCAACTTTTTGTTACCCTTATATACTATTCCAAAAGATGTTAATAAAATAGATTTTCATTGTATTGAAAAAAAAAAAAAAAAAACCGAAGCCGTGCCATCAGCCTCAAAAGCCGTGCCCGAATCAGTATGATACTGTTTGTAATTTGTCAATTTCTAGACATTCAAACAGCACTATTATAAATAATAAAATTATGTGAAAATGTTGAAATGAGATATATTAGAATACTTTTTTTTTTCTTTATATGTATATATTCATTTTTTTGTTGGTCCACTGGAAAGAGTCTAAAGACCCTATAATAAATAAGAGAAACAAGAAGCTAGCTTACACCTCGAATCGATGCAACACCGATTAAGTCTTGCCTAAAAATGTCCGGTGCCGCTGGAGGGGGCTGGATATATTCTAACTCCACTCTTTCGAGATTTATTAACGTTCTTTTTTTTTTTTTTGATTAATGTGCAACCCGTGTTCTGCATAGATATTAAAGAATAAGAAAATAAAAAATAGTATACTATATAAAATATTACCATTTATTTAATATAAACTGGTCTATTTGTGTAATACAACAAATTTAAAATATAAAAACGTGGAATCTCTATGCTGCTTATCTTGTTTAGACAACAAATTGATAAGGAAAAATTCTTAAAAAGTTTATAAGTGGAAAAAGAAAAGAAAATTCTTGCAAAGTACGAATACAATATTTGTAATCAAGATATAATAATAAAATTACATTATACTTTACATTCATACAAATTGGTATAAATTTTCATTTGAATCACGATCCTATATGTACTGATATTTTTAGCAAATCAAACCATATCGTAGCTTAATTAAATTATAGATAAAAATTCAAGAACAAGAATTACAAACACAAGAATCTCTCATAAGTTAATTTATCTATTCAAACTCTCTAAAAAGAATGACTTTCTATTAATCAAGAGTAAAATTAACGTCCTAAAGACACCATCTCACATATATAAACAATAGAAAGAGGGTATCAAACTCAATAATTAATTATTAGAAAAAGAGAATGACTGACATGAACAATTGTCTTATTTTAGACATAAATTTTCCTTGTTTAAAAAAATTAAATGAAAATTAAGTAATTTTTTCCTTTTCAAGAAAATATAGAAGGGACTTTAGGATTGGGCTTTTTTTTTTTTTTTCCCTTTTCTTACTTTTATTTCTGTTAAGGAGAAGTCATTGCATAAATAAAAAGAATATATTAGTTAGCAATACTTAAATAGTAACAATAACGAGATTTTTTTATTATTAATTAAAATTAAATTACATAATAACACTTTAAATAAAATTAATGACATAGTAAAGAAGAGAACAGTTAAGATTTTTACTTAATCTCAACAATATATATATATATATATATAAATATTTTTTTGTTGAATAAAATAAAATAATTTTAATAATATTTCATGATCCGTTAAAAAGAATTACAACTGTATTTATATCTAACTATTTATTACTAACTCCATAAGTTAGAGAATCCAAAATTTAATAAACATCGTAACAATAGTCAAATATATATTTAGCCACACTAAAATATTACTTTAACGAGAATTTCAACTTACCAGCGAATGAGGACCTTTAACCAGAACGAGCGGTATATACTATATAAGAACAAAAAGAAGACAACAACTAAGTTTGATAACAGATATTTCTTTTTCTCCCCCTCCATTGCTAGACATTTCACTGCAGAGTAATTCAAAACTGCCCGGCGGACCAAACCCTGAGAACAACGTTGTTTTTATTATATTTACATATCCATCTCTCAGACAGACAGACTTGAATCCACCTTTGTTGATGTCTTCCCTCCCGTGTACACTAAAACTGTTGCTTACTGGTTGCATGTAAAATAACAAGAATGGCAGACTTGACCCAAAGTCATCCCTCTCAGAACCTCAGCTCATGCTCACTCTAATGGGGATTCTCCTTGGCCGATTTTCAAACTGCTTTTAGTCGACCAATTTCTTCGTTTCTTTTTTAGTCATTTGTTTGCATATTTTGGTTTTTTTTTTTTTTTTTAAGAAATCGCTGGAATCTTTGAGTTCCGAGCTCTGAAGAGGAACAAGCTTCTCTGAAATTCGTCGAAATTAAATAGCATTTTTGGGTCTCGCTGAGTTCTGGAGAGTCAGAATTTGGTGAAAGGTAACGTAGCTCCCCAAGATCTCGCCGAGTTCTTTGTTTTCTACTCTGTTTTTCGTACTTAAAGCTTCGTTTTTGTTTTTGTTTTTTTTTTTCTTCTTTTTGGAATTTGGTCTTGCGTTTTATTTGTCTGTTTTATTATATTATTTATTGGGGTGGGTTTAGTGGGAGCTTAAGATAATAATTTAGAGAGCTAGGTTCGGTTGACTAGAATTTTTGGATGTTAGAGTGGGATCTGGTTGGTTAACACTTTCAAACCCATGAATTTAATTTTTTGACTTGAAAATCGCTGGTCCTTGGCATAACAGAGCTATAAATTATTATTATTTTTGGGTCATCTGACCTTTGCTTCTGTCCTGGTTGCTTTGGAATTTTCTTTTAGAAGATTGTTTTTGTTAGATTTCTTGTTGAGAAACACATCGTTTAGATAGATGGGTGTAGATTTATGGGTTGATGGTCACGACCGGGCTCCTATCTGTTGTTGTTTGATGGGTGTTTTTGTTGTTGAATTATGGAATTTATCAAATACTCATGACCCCATGAACCATTTACTTGTAATTTATTGAAAAATCATGATGTATGAGACATTTCATTCTTGTTTTATCTACATGCAAGGATGCTGTTTTCCCAATTTTCTCAAACAGCATATTGTTGCTTAACATTCTACTTGCATATTTCATTGGGTTTGTCACGAGGAGAATCTGGTTGGGGATGTTGAGTTTATGTGTTTTGATCTTTATTCTTCTTGCATTTTTTGCATGTAAATGGAAACATTCGAGTCTCGTTTCCTCGGCATGTTTATAACTTTTTGGCCTGGTTCGTGTTTCTTAATGAAGCATGATTTCAAGTCTTGTTTCTCTTGGCATGTTAGAACTATGTTGACTGATCTGTGTTTCTGGTTTATAGCTTGTTTTACATTTGTGTCTCATATCTGTTTTTTTTTTTCCTCGTCAGATTTTAATTTATGAGTTCCTCAGGAGTAGATGCTCCTATTTCTACATTTGTGTATATCATGCCCCTAGCAGCCATGGAGTATCAGAGCTGACCAAGGACATGCCATCAACTTTCAGTCAGCTGGAATGAAGACCTTACAGGTCTGTTCTTATGCGCAAATGCACGGGCATGTGTGTGCAGACATGCATACGTACACCTCGTGTAGGCTTTGGAAAACTCTCTTCTCTCTTTTTCTTTTGGTTACATCCTACGTAGTTAGTCTCCTCTGCTTGTGAAATACTGGAACCTCATATTTCATGCGATGGGTTCTGCCAAAGTGTTTCACTGAATTGACTTGAAACTTGTACTTGTTACTCTTGCTGAAATTTTATTTTTAGCCTTGATTTTTTTTTTCTCTATAAATTGAGATACAGTGTCATAATTCTGGAAATTGATATCTGTTTAGAGACTCCAGATCTGGAATTTTAAAATTTAATTCCTTGATGCTGGATTGCAGAGTGGACAAGAGATACAGTCCTCAAATCAAGTTTCACAGGACTCCCAAAGTGACCAACAGAAGAATCACGCATCAGAGGCTCCAATAGCAGACTCTGGCTCCATATCTGCTTCAAGCAATGATAGCCGAAAGGTTTCTCGCCAAGACATTGAGCTTGTAAGAGAAACTTTTATATATGTTTGTTAATATATCCCTATATCTATTGCACATTATTATATGGACTTATGTTATTTCTCCTGAAACTTTTTGTTTGATCGGGAAAAGTGCTCATCCATTCTCTTTTTGCTGCCAATGACAATCTCTTATATGCTTGTTTCAGGTGCAGAATTTGATAGAGCGATGCTTGCAGTTGTATATGAACAGAGATGAGGTGGTCAAAACGCTCTTGACTCGTGCAAGGATAGATCCTGGATTTACAACATTAGGTTGGTTGCTGAGATTTTCATCAGTTTTACAACCATTAAGCAAGAGAATGGCACATTTTCCTACATTTCCTTTGTTCTATGTCCAAATTTCAAACAAAAGCCAGGTGAACATTTGGAATATTATTTCTTTCTTAACATTCAAAGATGATTCTTAGTCCGGTATTTCCAGTCATAATTCCTTGTTATTTTAGTGTGGCAGAAGCTGGAAGAAGAAAATGCTGATTTCTTCAGGGCATATTACATAAGGTTGAAGTTGAAGAAACAAATCCTATTATTTAATCACTTGCTCGAGCATCAGTATCATCTAATGAAGTATCCTGTACCTCCAAAGGTTCCTTTGGCCCCCATACAAAATGGGATCCATCCTATGTCCGGTAAATTCTAATTTTCAAGTGAACCGAAATCTTAGCTTTCTAGCAACCTGTATCTGTTAGATGATATTTCATGATATTGCCACCAATATTAACATGCTACTAATTTATCATTGTGATTTGGATCTCCAGTAAGCCATTAATCCATATCTTACCTTCATATTTGTTGTTTGCTCCCAGATTAGACATTCCAAGAATTATTTTCTTTATTGAGGATCAGAACCCTTCTAGACATAGGAGATATGGTCATTTAGATCAAAATATTGTCATTAATGGGTATTATGCAGTGCTTGGAGATCTTGTGATAAATTTTTTATATAAACTCAGCATTTTGCTTTGTACTATTATTCAGCACCTCTTGTTTGCAGTGCAGTTAACAATTTACCTATGGGATACCCTGTGTTACAACCACCTCCAATGCTACCTCCGGGGCAACCCCATCTCAACTCCATGGGCTGTGGAATATCAAGCTGTCATGTGGTTAATGGAGTCCCTGCACCTGGAAATTTTCATCCCATTCGAATGAACTCTGGCAATGAGTAAGAAAGTTTCCATCTTCCCCTCACTCTTATTAGATTATAAACAGACACATTATTTATTCGAAGTGGGGAAACAGCTTCTAAATGTTCCCCTCTGACGTGGTAATATGCATTTACTTAGTGCTTTATTTTTTGTTTGCTTTCACATGTAAGTTATAAACTAATTCTTAGCTGATAAGCAGTTTTAGTTACCTTTTGATTTCTTGTCTTCCTTTGAAGTTGACATTGCATATAGCTCTACTTCAGATTTTTTGACATAAGAATGACAAGATTATAAGGCATGAAAAAAAAATCCTGTGATGAATAATCTTTCTGAATAAACATGATGTTGCTTCCACGCACGTATGCTTTACTCCTAAGAGTTTGTACTTTATGTATGGTGTGCTCCTATTAGATAATTTTGCAATGATCAAGATGGTATTATTTTAAAATCTAAATAAATTAAGCCTTTTGCCTCGCTAAAGGTGAGCTAATGAGAGCTGCAAATTTGCTTGTAGCATGGTGATTGAAAACAGTGCAGCTGATGTAGCTCTAGTAGTTCCATCAAGCAATGACATGCCATCCATGGCAGATATGCCTGTGAGTCCTACGTCAGTGGCATCTAGTGGTCATTTTCCATTCACTGCCCCAGACATATCTGGAATGGGTGTAGACACATCAGCACTGGATACAGCATTCACATCTGATGTGGCAAATTCAGTAGGATTGCAGCTTGGACAGGATTGTAGCACAGTAAATTCAAGGGATTCTCTCAGATCATTCGATCAGATTCTGTGGAATTTCAGCCTTTCAGATTTAACTGCAGATTTGTCTAACTTGGGAGGTAAGTTTTCAGGTGAAGTTTATGTAGCGAACATTTTTTTCTTTTATTTTCTTGCTTTAATTTGTGTGATTTTCTTTGGAGAAGATTCCTGCCCCAAAAAAGGAAAATAAACGCTATTGTGCGTTGAAAATTCCTGTACAAAGGGAATATGCATCATCCAAATGTACCAGTGAGACATAATTATAGGGGATAGCTTATTCTTAGATGCAGTTCATCGGGATACAGATTATACTGCTGCCACTTCCTCGAATTTGAAACCTTCAAACATTTGAAGCCATTTTAGAATATTTTATGCCTCTGCTTCTTATGCTTCTTAAAGTTTTGATTGGTTTACCTTTGAATTGTTGCTTTTTGCAGATTTAGGAGCCCTAGAAAACTATCCTGGTTCCCCTTTTCTGCCTTCAGATTCAGAAATTTTGCTTGATCCTGAGCATGAAGACATAGGTAATGGGGGAATGAATCTGTTGTTGATCGAATGATTAGTTTATGATGATGTTGTTAAACACTCTTTGTAGCTGTCTTCTTACCTAATACGAAATAATTAGAAGAAAGAACATGTACCAAATTTGTCTATCACCTTTCTGTTTGCAATCAGGAATAGAAAAACATAAGTTTGGCTTCCATTGTCACGTGGTTTCTGGTTCACGTTGTGCATGAGTTTTGGTAATGGATTATACAAGAGTCTCCATGATGTATGCTGTATTCTTCTGTAATTATTTCTGCTGATTAAAAAGTTCATCTTTACCCATTGTTCATTACTAATGCCGGTAGAATTGTTGTGCAACAGTGGAGGAGTTTTTTGTTGATTCCGTCCCCGGGCAGCAAGGCTCCCAGTCAGATGAAGAGAGATCTTAGCCTGAGGTGAGGAGGATCCTTTTTACTCTCCACAACTTCTTGGATAGAGAAATTTAGGAGAATAAATCGAGAATCTGGTAGTTATATTTTAGGGATTTTTAGTAGAGTATTATTAACAAGCAGTATGTTTGAGTCATGTTGTGACATAGTTTTGATCGATACTATCATGCTAATGGGAGGGTTATCATGCTGTTTTGTAAATTTTATTTCAGCCATAATAATCAGACTTGTGACTTCTTCACTTTTGTTATTATCGTCGAAATGGACTTTAAAGCCACTAATCTGCATTATTGATCTAGGACACATTGGTGCCAAAATTGCCATAGTCTTGAATGCCTCTAATCTTAGGGAAGATATTAAAGAGATGATTGAATTTTATGTGTGCTGATTGTATGCTAACCCCCTCTCTCCCCTCCATTTATACTCTTCTCCAAGGAAAAAGAGGAAAGAGAATCAGTTCACTAATTGAAAAGTGGCAATTTCAAGCCATGAAAGGATCGACACTAAAATTATATATACAGTATGAACTTTAATTATTTTTATTCAAGCATGCACGGTTATTTAATTACAGTTTGACCAGTATTAACGGAATCAGCCCATCAACTGTTGAATCCAGTATTGGCTTCAACGTAAATAATTTTATTTGGTAAGCAGTCAGGAAAAAGTAAGGAAAAATGTAAAAGCTAAAAGTACAGCACTTTTTCTTCTTCTTATTATATTGCTGCAGAAGTAATCTTGCACTTTCGTCATTTATTCCTGAAGTTTAGCAGTTTTTCTTCATCTTCTTATTTTATTGCAGCAGAAGTAATCTTGCACTTTCATCTTTATTCCTAGAAGTATCGTGGCCATTGCGCGTTTAGAATTACCTGCATCAAAAACTTAACTCAGTAACAGTACCATTTCATGCGGCTATTGGAAAGGAAAAAGTTAACTGAACAGGTAACTTTGACAGAAGAGAGACACGACCCCTTATTTTGGAGGAGGCAAACTCCCTTCGTTTTGAGGCCTCCTTTAAAACAAAAAAGTGTCTCTTTTCTGTCAAAAAGCCTTGTTCATGTAATTGGATAGTATCAGAAAATTTGTGATAGAGAGAGAGAGAGAGAGGAGCATACCAAGCCCAGGTGTCACAATTAGTGTCAGGTTTAATTATAGGAAAAGATATTGAGAGACCACATTTCTTGGGAATTTTAGAAACGCGATCCGGATCATAAGGGTAGGGGTTATTGGCCAATACTTTCTTAATGCACTGGCACACAGCCGTCCTATCACCTTGGGTTTTAAGTCTCTGGTCAAGATCCTTAACCCCATTACAGCACTCGCTTGATGGTTTCTTCGCTCCTCCAGTCACATATGCAGCGCACGGCATCAGCTCGCTCTCAACTGTTTCGCACGTAATCTGTGAATATACAGTCGATATTGACAGTAACAAGACAAGGGCTAACAACCCAACAAGGCGATTATTCATGGCTGCTGCTGCTGCTGCTCTTGACATGGTTTCTTAATGAACGAAGACTATTGTGATTAGTGATTTATTTATGTAATGCATGCTATGTAGCTAATGAACCGAGCTACATATATATACAATTACACGCACACACACAAACGCATGCATAAGCGTACTTTTGTTTCGTTCGGATTCTCTTGCTGTCTCCATGTCAACCTCGTGAATTTCAGGCCTTTGGTGCCTCCTCTGCTTCCGTGAGTGGCCACGATAAGGATAGACATAAACGACAAACTTATGTTGATACTTGTTATTTTTATTTTTTTATTTTATTGAATATATATAAATCACAAAATTATGGGTCTTTTTTTATTTTTACTTTTAATTTTTTTATAGAATTTATTCGTCATCTTATATAACAAAAATTTATTTTATTATTAGTTTTTATTTTAGGTAAATTTGTTTTATTATATAGTATAAAATTATTAGTGAATTATATTAAAAATGAGTGACGAAATTTTTGTCCCCAAATGTCCAGTCCAACTAGAAAAGACGTGTTGTATTGATCTCAAGCCCAACTAGAAAATTGCATCGATTTCTCACTAACCAGACCCCATAGAAAAAGTTACCTTTTTTTTTTTTTTGAACAAAACTAAATTTTTAATTCTAGAAACAATTTAATTAGTACTACTTGAACATTTAAATTTTGACAACTAATTGAATTTTGACTTTTGCTAAAAAAAAAAAACTAAATAAATTTTGACTTAATAATACGACTTATTAAAAAAAAAGGAAGAAGAGCAGCTGTGTTAAAGAAATGTCCCCCTATGTTTAGGTTTCTAATATTTATATGTATTTGCTAACTATTAGTGTAGATGACAGTTTTTGATAACTCAAACATTCACATTATAACTATGCTTTTTTATCCCCATGGATCAAATTAAAAACTGATTTTGGGACCAAATTATGGGTTGAGCGAAAAATATTATATCAATAATAGCGATGAGATTATTCAGTAATGATACTTAGATATGATATATGAATTGCGAATCCTCAAAAAATAGCTCGTGATAATATTGTGAGTTAGGGGAAAAAGAAATAAAAACAATGTCCATTATTGGAATCTAAAGTTTTGCACCGTTATTATAGACCTCCGCTTGTGTCGCATAAGTATCTCATCTCTTCTTGTTGTGTCCATTCTTAACCCTGCTCTTGGCCATTCTCAATTTCAAGGTTTGGGGACCCCTAGGCAATTTATTTCCTAATTTAAAAAAATTGAGAGTTTCATGTAAAAATTTGAAAGAATTTTAAGGTGATATATATAATTAAATAATTAAATTAAAAAAATAAGAAATAGATAAATCGTTAAATATTTTATATATAACTATATTACTATTTTAATACTTTTTAAATGAAACTATATAATACTTTTCTCTAATTCCATTCAAATTTTAAAGGTCCGGAATCTCAGGCAAAATTCTTCCCAAAAATTTTCCAATTACGAGGTCAGGAGCCTTAACCAAAAAAGAAAAAGTTAGTGGGTAGACACAGCTGTGATACTGCCGTCACATACGTTTGATTTGTGCAACAAATATCATATTTTGTATAATTATAATAAGAAAAAGTGATATAAAAAAATATTATTATTTTTTTTATTTTATATTTTTTTAATTACAATTGTAAAAAAAGAGTCACGGTTGTATAAACTACGCGTGTTGACGAAATCTGCCTAAAAGTCGTCTGTCCATGTAACAACCTCTAACCAAAATTCTACCTGGACACTTTTCCAATCTTCGAAGTCGAGGAGACTGACAATATTGTTCTTGAAATTTTTTCTGATTTTGAGGTCAGAGAGCCTCATGCAAAGTTCTTCCTACAATCCAATTCTCAGAGATGAGCTAGGGATCTTTATACAAATATTCTTCCCAAAATCCTGTCCATTCTCAGAGGTGGGGGAGCCTCTGCCAAAATTCTTTTTGCATCCTTTTCCCGTTCTCATTGGACTGAGAGGCTCAGGAGAAATTCTTCTCAGCCTATTTACAAATTCTATTCACTTAGTCTCCAGTAGGGCGGGAGCCCTTAGCGAATTCTCATAATTTCATTCAATCCTTAGTGGGTCAGGAGCCCTTGACAAAATTCTCCAAAATTTTCACTTAATTACTTATGGAGTTAGAATCCTGGGGCATAATTTCCTATAATTCCAAATTTCCAATCTAACCTAGTCAACTCTGTTCAGCATCTAGCAATCCAATCTTAAGCCAAATCATCCTTTTTATCGAGGTCATTTCCTGCGTCATCGTCTTCAGGCTTCTAGTCAATCCAAACAAAAAGGTGACATCTAGGGCATTCAACTGGAAAAGCAAGCATAAAAGCACAATAAGATCTAGGTGCATTACTGCCATTCGGGTTAGACGTCTGGATGGATTATTACCCTCGCCTCACACAGCCTATACTTCGAATCCCATGATCTCTAGTTCCTAGATCAAGTCCCATTAGTTTAAAAAATTGCACAATTCTCTAACTTAATAATTTTGTTGTGTTCCAATCGTATGTAAAACAGTTGGTAGCGACTCTAAATAAGGATTAATATTAGATCAAAAGGTTGTTAGTAGATGCTTTAGTAGTCAATAAGCTAGTTATTAGTATGAATATATTTTCATGCATGTTATTAATCAATTAATTATATTATTTATTTTTTGTATTATTCATATATACAATATGATCATCAAAAAATTTTAAAGATAAAATTTGTCGAATATATATATTTTACAAAAGTAATAATCATGATATCATAACTATTATATTCATATTATATCAAAATATTATGAAATATTCTTGATCGATGCACCGTTAACCTAGGATATTGATGGAGTTGTGAGACTTGGAAGTTGTATTCCTTTCTTATAAAGAAAGCAATCAATATCGAAGTACTGGAGATACGTGAACAAACATGTGGATTCTTGGTAGATGTACAAATTAATCGAATTTTCCTGCTATGAGAATTTTTAAATAAAATATTATTTGTATATCTAAAGAATTTTTCATATAATAATCATATAAGTGATTCTTAGATTTGAGATTTTTAAAATATCTCATATAAAAATTGGTACATGTTGATCTCAACTTTAGATTTTCCAAATAAAGATCGGTTGAATTATATAGAAATAGTTGCATAATAAATTAAGAATTCGTCGTCATAGAGTAATTATAAGAGAGTGTTCTGTTTGTTTTCAACAAGAGTGATTCGACGTAATCTCGGGAGGGATATGGACTGAACCACCAAAGGAGGTGAGAGAACTAGGCTGAGTCTCGTAACCTGCAATATAAGATATGACTAGGAATGTCAGGGTGGAATCCAACGTTAATACTCTAATGCCTAAATTAGTAACGGGTAAGATGATGCAGGATCAAGATGTCTAGAGATCAAGATGTCTAGAGTATATATGAGGTCATTACCTTAACAACAGTGCCTTTTTTGAATATTTATAGGTAATTTGATAGACTCTTATTAGTTGTTAGATAGTCATATTGAAGAGCGACGTTTCCTAAACGATTTGTGGGGTTCGGGGTCTTAGGTGGTGACCCGGGATCTGGGATCCGGCCCGAGATCTTTACGGATGCATCCTTCTTGTGAGGTGGACTTTAACCTTGTAGACTTGAACTAAGGCTTAGTCCTTATTAGAGAGAATTGATTCAATGTAATAAAATAAAAGGGACCAAAAAAAGGGATAACTTTTTTAAAAATAGATTACATGAGAGCACTGACTTGAAAAAGCAATTTGCTAGTGAATTTCAAAATTTTATGTGGGTAATTTTAAATTGATGCATTGCGACACAAATTATTAGCTAGATTGATTTTTTACTTTGTACATAATTTACTCGCAATTTCTAAATTAATCAAATTGTTGTTAGTCCAGACTGCAAAGAAGAGAGATAGAGGGGTTAAATCTGGATAATGATTTGGAAGCACCAAGCAAAATGACACATTAATATTGCATTCATGTAATACAGTTTTTATGGGGATCCTCAATATGAATCCATCATGATTCTATGCTATTCACCTCTCCATGAAATTTTTCGAATAATAATTTCATTTTTTCTCAATTTTCCACAACAAATTCACAGACACACTTGGTTATCTAAGTAAAAATTTTATCCATCCTCTTTTGGATGAACACATATTGAAGAATAAGCTAGAAACTACAAAGCAGACTTTATTTATTGATTACTGAAAAACATTGGATCAACCCAAGGTTTAGACAAGACATGCCCCGAGACCCAACAAAGGGTCATATGTAGTTCCATATAGCTACTGCACGACTTCTAGAGTCATGATGATGTTACAGAATATCATTAAGACAATCTTCCGGGGCAAATTGGAGTTCATTAATGTTGATATCGTAGGTGATGCGCATGTTTTGCTGATGCCATGCCCCAAGGATTGAAAATCCATTAAAGGGCATTATTGGAACACAAAAAAAGCCAATATTTAAGTCCCCCGGATAGTGATTATATTGGCCTTCCACATGATAGTCAGCATTTTCCAAATGATAAGTGATTGTAGCAAAATCGTTAAAACCAGGAGAATACTTATAACATAGATCAAATGTTGTCGGTCCATTCATTTCTCTCTCAAGATTTCTACCATCATAATATGCTCGATACGCTGAAATTGTTGAATCGTATGCGTTGCGCTCCCCAAAAAGCGTTGTGTCCATTCGGGAGATTGTACTTCCACTATCTATAAGGAAACCACCGCTGCGATCCTGTCTAACTTCGAATTGTGTAGGAGTGAATCCTAGTCGAACCCCTCCTACGCTGATGTCCATCAGTTTCACGTAATATATGCTTCGTCCAGGAACATTTACAAATCTTGTCCTCTGGACATTATGTGGAGGTGGCGGAATTTCATTACCAAACCTGAGGATGCTAGCTCGTTGCAGCGATTGAGCAAATGGGGCCAAACAATAAGAGAATCGATAGTTGACAACGTGAGCTATTTGCGAAATGAGCGAATCTGGACTCTTGCTTAGTCCTAAGACACCTGAAATGATCTCAGTTTCGGAAAATCGAAAACCTTGGTTATCATTTGAGCAACCAAAGACTATATTATTAGCGAATGTGAGATCAGGTTGATCAACATTAAAGGAGAATGCTTCCGTGGCAGCAACGCCACGCGTTGAGGATCCATCTCCGTACCTCTTGTTGTAGATGCACTCGTTGTTAACACATCTGTAGAGGGGGTTGTTGCCTGAACAAAAAGGGTGGTCGCAGCGGAGCTTTCGATAGAACTCAGAATCTCGAGAATCGTATATGGGAGCACGCTGTTCAAAACAATTTGCGCAAGGCCTACACTGGGTCCAAATCAAACCACTACCTGTGTCAACAAACAGGTACAACCGGGTGCGTTTGCTTCCAATTTCAGTCATTACTGTGTAGTAACTAGCAAGACGTCTAATTGGAAGGCGGATGTTCACTGCAGGCTCTATCGTAGCATTTAGATGTGAAAGGTTTTCCAAATAATTATCCCCAAATCCGGAGAATCTAATGAACCTCTCTACTCTTTCAAGATAAGTAAGGTTTCCGGGATACAACGGAGACTCAGGAGAATCTCTAGGAATAAGTTTTAGGCTAAATCCAGAAGGCCTCGAGGACAAGGTGAAGTCTAGTTGGGACAGTATTACAAGGTAAAAACAAAGAGCAACTAATGACAAAGCTTGGATTTTGGCCATCCTTAGTGGCGATGGAAAATGTTATCGTGATTCATTAACAAGGTACATAAATATATAGGTGTTGAAATCTTATGTGTTCAAAATTGGTACATTTGTCTAGCAAAATGAAAATGGAGGGAAAATATTAAATGAGTATCTTATTTTGCTGTCCTTTATTTAATTACATTTCAAAATTGATCGCTTTAGGTTGGTAAGAAGCAAAAAAGGAAAAATATCTTATCTATAATGGGCATGTTATGTTTCCTCTATTGCAATCTCAGCCCGAGTCAAATGCATTGTCCTATTCATCTAAAAAAGGAAAAACAATTGGTTAGATAAATTTATTAGGGAAAAAAAAAATTCAAAGATGAGTTAACATATCGAATAATGAAAAATTAACATATAAAAAATTAACCACAATCACTAAGTTAGAGATAAAGAAAAATGTCACTCAGAAGACACACTAATGGTTAGAGTCTAGACATCTAATGAAAAGAGTGTGAGATTTATAAAATAAAAAAATTACCTCATTATATAGTTAATGATCTAATATGCTTCTTAATAAAACACAAAATTGTTTGTTTTTTTATTTTATTTCATCCTAATTAATGTCTAATACAAATTGAGGATTTAATAGTACTTAATAAGATTTGGCAATTACAAAAAAGTTACTAAACAAACTAAATTTGTCATACTTTGCATAAAACTTTTTCGTTTAATTTCTTTGCATTCAATTTTTTCTTTTACTTTTATTTGTGCTATTTTTTAGTTCATTAAGAAATCTGTTTTGTTGTTAGCTATAGAACTAAGGTGGATTTGCTTTAAACTTCCAAGCCAAATCAAACATACATGAAAGATTTGCGTACCAGGAAAAATAAGTAAAGATATTTGCAATTACTTTTATATATTTATGTTTATATTTATATACACACAAATAGCAAGAGAAAAATTTCAAAAATATGAGTACAAAATAATTAGGGAGAAGACTACATTCACATGCATTGTGTGGCATGTAAAAACCTAGTTGCATAGTGATACTCTTCTTAATTCCTTTTAAATTCCAAAGTTTGGGAATCTCAGGCAAAAACGCAAAATTCTTCCCAAAATTTACCAATAACGAGGTCAGGAGCTTAAGCAAAATTCCACCTGGAGTCCATATGGATAGCTGGCAATTTGGCTAATGGGAAGGTAGAGTTCGACTCCTACCTATTCTATAAATTTTTCTTTTTTTTTATATAATGATTATACTCTTTTTATAGATTAAAAAAAAAAAAATCTACCTGGAGTCCTAAACATTTTTCCATTTTTCGGGGTCGAGGGGTCTCTGGCAATATTTTTCTTAATTTTTTTGTTTCCAATTTTGAGGTCAGATAGTCTCGTGCAAAGTTCTTCCTACGAACCATTTCTCAGAGCTGAGCTAGGAATTTTTATACAACATTCTTCCCGAAATCCTGTCCATTCTCAGAGGTGGGGGAGCCTCTGCCAAAATTCTTCTCGTCGGAGCTCCAATCCCGTCCTCCTTCTCCGTCGTCGCTTTCCTTTGTTTTTTGTGGTGTTCCGCAGATCACCCTCCTTTTCCGGTGTTATCACAGCCCGTACAATTATAGATTTGCTGGTCGCTGGTGGTTCCGTTGTCATCTCAGGTCCATATTTCCTCATTCCGCTACTGTTCCCTTCATCCATCAAGATCGCACTTTCCTTTTTTGAGCAGCCCCTTTCTGTATGATCAATGATACCACAATTGAAGCAGAAATCAGGAAGCCTTTCGTGCTTGAAATACACCCGTTCCACTTGCCCCATTGCTGACCTGTTATTGAAACCAGTTAGAAGCGGCTTGTTAATACAAAATTTCACCAGCAATCTCATAAAACTGTTCCATGCCATTGAGTTATCAATAGTGAAATCCACATCAACAAGACCCGCAAAAAGCTCTCCAATCCTTCGAGCATTCTCTCTGGTCATTTGATTCAAAGGTAGCTGTTGAGAACCAAGTGTAGAGTATCTAAGGAGAGGCAAAATGTCCCACATGTAAAGTGGGAGAAGAGTGCTAGTAACATATAATCGAGGCTCGTATTCAAGTCAATCGGTTTTGGTAAGAGTATAGTATTTGTTGTTTGTTTTCGTTTTTATTTTTCAGTGATCATTCTTCGTTATTAGATCTGAGCTCATACATGTTTGTTTTTGTAAATTTTTCAACAATTAGTATCAGAGCGTAAATAATTTTACGGGACTTGTGGATCTTAAAAAAAAAACTACACCCTTAATTGAAGGCCTAAAAGGAAAGTCCAAGAGAGAGGTAGACCATTAAGAGTATGGACCATAATGGAAGATCCTAAGAAAATCCCAACAAGAGGAGTGAATCCCAATGAAAGGCTTAAAATGAAGCTCAATAAGAAGAGTCCAAGCTATTGTGAAGAAAGGAACAAAAATACATAAGCTCAAAAGAAGGCAACTCAATGGCAAGACGGTTCATCAAAAGACCAGACAGTTAAATAGTCAGGTAGCCAAGAGAAAGTATGTAATGAGTTTCTAAACATGTTGGAGAGCAAGTCCACTTTACACTTGAGATGAAGTGTTGAGAATTAAGTGTAGAATGTCTAAGGAGAGGTAGAATGTCCCATGTGGAAAGTGGGAGAAGAGCGCTAGCAACATATAATTGAGGCCTAATGACCCATATCCAAATCAATTGGTTTTGGTAAGAGTGAAGCCACTGGCTTGTTTGTTTGTTGTTTGTTCTCGCTCTTACTCTCTAATAATCTCTCTCCATTGTTAGGTCCAAGTCTGTGCATGTCCGCTTGTGTAAATTTTCCAACAGTAGCCCACGTACTTAGATCCATATCTGAGAGGTAGAAAAGTCGATATCTTCAATTTCAAGATGAGGGGGCCATTCTTTAGTTATTAAGTAGGAACCAGCTAAGGCGATCGGATTCCATTTAGCACTCTTCATCTCTCCTGTTCCTTGATGAAGCAAAAGAGAAAAATATTGTTATTGAGGCTCTGGACTTCAAGCCCCTCTTGGATGTTCCACGATTTACTTAGAGTTGATTTAATAACTTCTGGACTGAAATTCTTATCTCCTAGTATTTTCCTACTAGGACCATTTGGACTCTGGATGTAAAGCCAAAAATTAAACACTTCACTTGGAGGGTAGCTCGAAATTCACTCCCAACACAAGAAAAACTGATGAAGCGCAAAGCTACATTGAGTGGCAATTGCCAGACATGTGAAAGACAGGAGGGAACAGTGGAACATCTTCTTTTTTTTTTGTGAACGCGCTAGGATCACCTGGTTTGCAGGAACTCCAGGCTACTCTCCAGATCGCGTAGGTTTTCCATCTTTTCGGACTTGGTGGGACACAATGGCAGAGGTGCTTAATAAGTCGGGCGGACTACATTTCCTCAATGAATTGGCTGTCACATACTGGAACATTTGGAAGATGAGGTGTACAGTATGCATGGAGCATAACCGAGTGGACCCCCATCTTACGCTACGGAGAGTGGCAAGTGACAAGGCTGAGCTCATTGCAAGACAGGTACCTCCCCAACAAGCGCAAAGGGAAGAAGGCAGGGATATGGCATGGAAACCTCCAAGTCCAGGAAGCCTCAAGATAAACTGTGATGCTGCCTTTGATTCTAAAACCCAGCAAGCAGGCCTAGCCATCATCTGTAGGAATGACCAGGGAAGGATTGTTGAAGGAAATGTAATTGTAGCAAAATTTAGTTCCGCCCTTGTTGCGGAGGCAGGTGCTCTCCGAGAAGGACTCTACATGGCCAAAAAGCTAATCCCCCAAGTACTCACTATAGAAACTGATTCTGAAGTCCTCTACAAGGCCGTAAGAAGAAAGAACCAAAACTACCCTTGGGAGATCCTACCCCTAGCCAACAGCTGCTATATGGAACCAATATCACCTGCAGTTGTATCAACAGAAGGGCTAACAAAGTCATCGATTGGGTGGCTAGACAGAGTTGGACAAGATCGTGCCCCATAGATTGGATCGCGCATCCACCCCCTTCCCTTGTAAGGCTATTATGTGACGATGTTACTTTGTGAATGAATATCTATTTTTCCTTTACTGAAAAAAAAACAGAGAGGCCTAGAAGAAATTCTTCCTAGGGGGAGCTCTTAGCGAATTCTCATAATTTCATTCAATCTTTAGGATAAAGATACATAAACGGAAAGAAATGAACTGAGTTATCTCTTATATACATTCTTCATAAATTTGTTATACATCAATTTTAATAATTTAACACGTCATAAATTTTTAAAAAAAAGATATAAAAACTCATGAAATTGACAGTTAATATTAATATATAACAAAATTATAAATAATATGTACAACACTTAACTCAGTCCACACTCAGCCATCTCAGTCCATTGACCTTTTCTCCATTCTCAGTGGGTTAGGAGGCTTTGACAAAATTCTCCAAATGTCATTCAATTGCTTATGGATAGACATGTCAATTGGGCGGGACGACCTAACCTGACACAAGTCGTGCTAAGCACGATCCGTGTTATATAGTATCGGATTCGAGTTGGGCACGATTAATATTAGGGTCTGAGCTGAACTTACATTTTTAAACCTATGGGCCAAGCACGACCCATGTTGGGCTCGGGCTCAGGCACGGTCCTAGCCCAAGCACGTCTGAAGTCCAGGCACGGCCCAAGTCTGATCCAAACCCGACTCATAAATGAGCCCAATATAAGGTTTTTTAAAAATGAGTTTAAAATTAAAATGAGAAGTGTAGGTAACAAGTTTTGAACTATAATTCAAAAAAATAAAAGTACTAACCTCTTCCACGAAATTAAGTGTATTAGTCTATATATTTTCTTTATTTTTATTTTTTATTTAACAGAACATAATATATCAATATTTCATGATATTTATTTATTTATTTTTTTCATAAATAATGAATGACAAAAGTTAGAGACAATATTTATACGATAAGTTTATTTAAATTAAAAAAAATTATATGTAATATAATATTTTGTTTGTATTTTTTTGATTAATATTTAATATTTTATTTTTATAATTAGTTATTTTAAATTTTGAGTTTAAATATTTAATAAAAAATAATATTTTTTTGATCTTTCACTTAAATTTTATATTTATTTATTTATAAAAATAGATGATACTATTTAAAAAAATGAATGATATAAGCGTTACACGATTTAAATATGATCAATTATTTAAGTATATAACAATTTAAACACGATCAATGACTTAGCATAATAAAATAGGTGGCCCAGTTATGGCACGATAAGTGGCCCAGATATGATACGGTGAGTGGTTCAAACACGACACGAGCTCATAGTACTTAGGATTATGGGGTGGGCCAGACTCATTATCTAAATTTTTAAGTACGGTCCTTATTGTATAATTTATAGTTTTACAGGCTTCCTAATAGGGAACTAAAAAAGAAGGTTAAATGAAGTCAGAATTTTAATTTCATTAAAATTTCAAATTACTATGAAATTATATTAACTAAACTAGATAATTAGAAATAATAAAATATATGATGACAAATTTTTTTATGTTTTATTATTTTTATTTTATTATGCATAATTTTTTGATAATAAAAAATAGGTTAGACATAATTTTATTTGACTATTTTTTTTTTTTTGAAATTTAGCTATTGAATGAAATTAAAATTGAGTGGTAAAGTGCATTTAGGTTTCTATCTATGATTGGTATTTTATTTGATACGAGAGTCCTTTAATATTCCTCAAATTAAGAAAAAGATGCCCTAATTAATATAATAGTCTTTTAATATTTCTTAAATTATGAAAATACTGCCAATAAATGTTGTTAACTTCAAGAATTGTTGAGTATGAACGAGTTTTCACATTCTCTCATCAATATAAATGTACTCTAGTGTGAAATTCATGCCATATGCAGATTTATGATAATTATTGAGCAGTGCCAATCGACTTATGATAGACGTTGAAATCAAGTATAATTAATGTGCTATCATAGATAATGTAAAAACTATATGTTACATTATAAGCATTTTTATCTTTTTTTTCTTCTTCTTTTTAAGAAAACAAAATATAGAATTTATGATTTTTTTTTTCTTTTTTTTCAAGTAAAGCAGCTGTAAGGCGGTATCTCCCCTTCATATCCCGCGTTAGGTCATCTGAATGTGCATTGACATACCATCTATGGCATATGGTGTTATAATTTTCATCTCTGCAGGTTGGGTGTTATAATTATATTAACAAGTAATTGATCTGTTCATAAGATTTAAAATTTAAAATTTTCATTTTTACTATTTTTTTATTCGTGTATATATATATATATATATATATATATATACACGATTCTTAACAAACTTCTTGTATTCGCTCGGCTATAATTCAGGGCAGAAAGAGTTGTGAATGCAAATGTTCAAGTTTAAATGACATGAAGTAGAAGATTTCTATTTTTAACTTATTATTTTTTGTAAATATAAATCAGTTATAATTTTATATTATACAATAATTAATGTCTGCTTGAAATAAAAAATAATAAAATAAATTTATATGATATAAGATTATGAGTTAGTTATATTTATAAAAAATGAGCACAAATAGAAAGCAACATAAATAGAAGATGGAGAGAGGAAAGGATTGCAAAATGAAGAAAAAAAAAGGGTCAAAGACTATAGCACTAACTATCTTGAAGTCTTAAAAGTTGTTTGATAAATTTTTTACATGCAAATCTCAATCTCTGTACCGATGAAATTTGTAAAGCTTTGTCAAACCTCCAAAACATTGTTAGAGCAGACCCATTTAATGTGGCAAAGCCACTTGTGGGGCGATCGCTCGACTATGATTTGGGTGTTTAAAGTGTAAAGTGAGATTAAATATACGTTTAATCCTACATAATTTTTTAAGAGTAACTAGCCCTAATTGAAATTCAGAAAGTTTGCTCCTCTAATGGGACCAGTGTAGCAGCCTTGCCTATTCTGCAGTGTACTCAGTGCAATATTCACTAATAAATTTGTAGGACAACTAAGGGATGGATTCAGAAAAATTGTTTAGGGGAGCAAACTTAATACATAAAAATACAATAATAATAACTAATATTTATGATAAAAAAAAAATTATATTGATTATTATGAATAATAAATATTATATCTTGTCAATTTTAATGTTTTAAATTTTTTTATTTTTTATCCAATCAAATACATTTTTTCACGCAAGTAATCATTTAATTATTCAATCATTTATTTCTTATGTGATTGTATAATATATTTTTTTTAATGATATTTTTTGTAAAACACCACTATAAATTTTATAACTGATGAAATTAATGTTGATTTTATAAAAAAATATATATTTGAATATAAAATATATTTTTAAATATTTTTTCCTTTATTAATAACAATCATTGCTAATAATTTATTTTATTAAAAGATAAAATGTTTTTTAAAAAGTGTTAATATAAATATAAAAAAGTTATTGAAATAATTTTAAAAATAGATGAAAATAATTTTAATGACTACATTATCAATAGGTTTAGAGAGAAATAAAAAAAAAACTTACAAGTTTCTTTAAGGAAATAAAAGAAGAAAAAACAAGAAAGAGGCGCAAATGAAAAAACAAGAAAAACAAAAAGAGGCGGTAATGAAAGGGAAAAAAGAAAAACACTGAAACTGCGCAAACTGCGCCCCTTGTCTCTCAAACCTGCGACATCGATGAGATGAGGGGGGCAAAAGGCCTGTTCTACTACACCAAGACCAAATTCATGGGACCTTTTTATCTATAATAATACATTACTTAAAATTATGAGGGGGGCTGTGGTCCTCTGCTATCACCTCAATTTTTCCATTTTCAAACAAAAAAAAATAATGAACATATCCATTTAGGGTAAAGTAAAAGTGACAAATCATTTAAAAATAGTTTACATCAGTACACTGAATTGAAAAAGTAATTTGTTTGTGAATTTCAAAATTTTAAATTGATGAATAACAACACAAATTATAAAATTAATTGATTTTACTCTATATTTAATTTAATTGTGATTTCAAAATTACTCAAATTGTTATTAGTCCAAATTGCAAAGAAGAAAGATAGAGGGTTTAAATCTAGATAATGATTTAGAAGCAACAAGCAAAATGATGCATTAATACTGCATTTACTAAAGCAATTTTTATTAGGATCGTCGATATGAATCTATCATGATTCTATGTGATTCTCTTATCCATGAAATTTTTTCGAATAATAATATCATTTTTCTCTCATTTTTCCACAACAAATTTACAGACACAATTGCTTTTCTGAGTAAAAATTGTACTTGTCCTGTTCTAGATAAACACATTGAAGAATAAGGTAGAAACTATAAAGTAGGCTTCATTTATTGAATATTGAAAATCATAAGAAAATTGGATCAATCCCAAGTTTTAGCCAGGACATAGCTCAAGACCCAAAACCAGATCGTACGTAGTTTGATATAGCTACTGCAGATGACTTCAAGAGTCATGATGCTATTATAGAATATCATTAAGACAATTCTCAGGGGCGAATTGGCGTCCACCAATGTTGAGATCATAGGTGATGCGCTTGTTTTGGTGATGCCACGCTCCAAGGATCGAAAATCCATTAAAGGGCTTTACTGCAACGCAAAAATGTCCAACACTTATGTCGGCAGGATAGTGATTGCATTGGCCTTCGACATGATAGTCAGCATTTTCAAAATGACATGTCATTGTTGCTAGATCGCTAAAACCAGGAGGATGCTTATAAGGTAGATCAAATGTCCTCGGTCCATTCATTTCTCTTTCAAGATTTCTAGCATCATAATATACTCGAAATGCTGGAATTACAGAATCATATGCGTTGCGTTCCTCAAAGAGTGTTGTGTCGATTTGGGAGATTATAGTTCCACTGTCTAGAAGGAAACCACCACTGCCATCCTGTCTGACTTGGAATTGTCTAGGATTGAGTCCTAGTCGAATCCCCCCTACGCTAATGTCCATTTGTTTCAGGTAATATAACTTTCCTCCAGGAACATTTGCAAATCTTGTAGTCTGAACATTTTCTGGAGGTGGTGGAATTTCATCAGCAAACCCGAGGATGTTGGGTCGTTGCAACGGTTGAGCAAATGGGGCCAAACAATAAGAGAATCGATAGTTGACAATGTGAGCCAATTGTGAAATGAGTGAATCTGGACTCTTGCTTAGTCCTAAGACGCCCGAAGTGATCTCCTTCTAAGACAATTGTTTAGGGCCACTCTGCTAATGAAGATAAGGGGACGTTTTACGAAGAGAAGGGATTCAACAATTTGTATGAACTCCAATTAGGTAGATTTTTTTAATAAATATAACTCACTTATAATCTTACATTACATATATATAAATGGATCTATTTGAAATAAAAAAAATAAAATAAATTTGTATACTGTAAAATTATAAGTGAATTATATTAAAAAAATGTGAATAAAAATAACAAACATTAGTATTAATACTGTAAGTTGATTAAACTATGAAAATGAATGATAGTGTATTGTAAAACTTAAAGAACAACAAAGTTATATGGACTTTAATTGAATGTTCTCAAACCATTTTCATTAAACTCCACCGTCTAATCTATCATGAGCAGAGGAGGGTGAGTTTCTACAAATTGGGCAAGTACAGTTCCTCCTCAACCACTCATCGATGCAATCAGCATGGAAGCAGTGGTTGCAATCTGGTATCCATTTCACTGTTTCCTTCTCCTGGTATTCTGATAAGCATATTGCGCAGCGGCTGTCATTTTGTCCTGGCAGTCGCCTGCTGCCGTCAATGACTAGCTTTTGATAGGATTGGATAGTGGATTCGTCAAGACCTGTCGCGGTGATTGTAGGCTGTGGTGTTATTGTTGCTGCAGTGGACTGGATCTCTGCTGTGCTCGTCTGCAGGTGGCGTCGAGAGCGCTTGTCCATCCAATATCCAAAGATGACAATTATAATACCACATGCCACAAATGGTATGCCGATGGACACGCAGATGACTTTCAAAGCATGGCGAACACCACTCGATCGGCCTAAAATCAAATTATGTCAATTTTCCTGAATCCTTTGTTTCTTTCTAAATATAATTTTGTCAATCCAAATGCGGAAAGTTAATTTGTCAGGAAACATTCAATCCAAACCGTAGGCTAATTCATAATTAAGTATGAATACAATATGGTTTGAATATACAGTCTTAACGAGACCATGATATACAATCTCAAGCAATCATTCCATCTAAAAGCTTAAATTTTGGATCAGATTCAGAAATGAAGCATATACTAGACTCCAACATTATGTCGTCCATTGTGATTTTTCCCGAATGAAAATTGGGAAAGCATTTTGATAAGCGTCCGTGTGTTTCACGGCAATCGTAATGGGCAATTAGAAATGTCCTTCGTCTAAAATCAACCATGAATACACGTTTTGGTAACAACAATACATATTACATTTAGGAAAAGGATAGGTGCACTGAATTTACGGAGGGACAATAAAATATTATCTCTTGTTTGGGTTTTCGAAAAAGAAATTTTAAACGCATCCCAAATGATTAAATAGTTTTAAGCTTCCATCAGTACCTACACTTATTATCTTATGAAGTCAATACATTACTTCTGGAATACAAAACTCATATTTCAAAGGCGCAAGCAAGATTAATTTACTCCAACTAAAGCAAATAGAGAATATTTTGTAGTCCTTGTTTATCTATCAACTACAGGGCTCTCCAGAGAGTATTTTGACCCATTCAGACAGTTGAAAATTGAACAAGTCTAGGAAATGTCACCTGTTTCTGGATTGTAGTAGCAACCAACTTTCGTTCCTGCATTTCCTTGGAGCCCGCAGGTCCCGCCTTGTGCTTCACATTCGCCACAATCAGGAGAAAGCCATGTTAACAGAAGATCATCATCAAGTTCAGTAGTGAACCCCTCATAATATTGAGCTGGCCATGAAACTGGAATTGGCAAGGTTACTATTTTCTGGCAATACTTGGCCATGGAACCCGAAAGGCTAATTGAAGACGTAGCTAAAACTGAAGTCGTGGAGTTACTCAGGCAATCGATTCTTGCGAAACGAGACCTCAAGAGCTGAGTAGGACAGCTCAGGAACGTGTAATTTTGATATGCGGAGACAAAAAAGGGCGAGCCAGAGAGATTGAAGTTTTGCAAAAGGCGATTGGGAAGGCAATTGTCAGGGTCATAAATCTGTATCTCTTGCGTTAGATAATTGATATCACGCACGAGAAATTTCCCAGAATGAGGAAGGTTCAGGGAGGTCAGGCTCTGACTATTGCAGCCGAGATTGAAACCAGGATAACTGCAATTTTGTGACTGATGGCCTCCAAGCTGAAAAGGGAATCGAATTGGGATGCTGTCTCGTCTGCACATGAAGATTGGACAATCAGTTGCTGCAGAGGTAATTTGTACGAGGAAAAGGAAAAAGGGGACTTCTAAGAGGATGCCCATAATGGTTTTAAGGGCTAATTTTTGTGAACGAAAAAACAGGCCATCTTGCTCTTGTTGTAGAAAAATTTTTAAGATACTAAAGATTCAAAAGTCAACTTTCATTTTCAAGAAGCTTTGCTTGCTTGTATTTATTGTTATTGTTACAGCAAATTATGACAAGGATCTTTAGCCTACTGGTCAACTATTCATGATCAGCGTTTATGAAGGGAAGGGAACATCTTGGCTCTCTAAGCCAAACAAGGCCTCACTTTTATTATTATTATTTTTTTTTGCAAATTTTTTATGCTAGTGTAAATTAACACAATTTTAGGCAGTAATGCTAAGCTTTTTATTAAAAGTAATTGAATCAATTATGTTGATTTTGTACATCTGAATTAAAACTCATACTTTTGTCTCGTGAGAATTTGAAAAAGTTTGGAATTTGAAGTTACGTTTTCTAAGAGTTTTACTCTTGTGGCAAAGCAAACTAACTTAATTAACAGCTAAATGTCTACAGTATACACCAAATCAGCACTTGATTTATAAAAAATGACCTGATCTATGGAGAATTTTAAAATATCGAAGTCGATTTGAACAAAGATAATTCAAGAACAAAATTAAAAATTTGACAAATTTAATACTTTTTTGTCAAACAAATTTAAACATTTTGAAAAAGGAAATTCCATCTTTATTTTTTTTGTTTTTGGTTTAGTGGCTAATATAAAGGCCCGACATACAGATTGTCATGGATTTTCGTTGGGTATAACTCTTCCTTAGTAGCCCACCATCCCAAACTCCAACATCATGGCCCTTAACCGAGTTGCCAAAAACCTTTGGGTTCTTTTACGATGCCCGTAACATCTCGTCCTAAACTACAATCTCTCTATCTCATGCGTAAAGGGTGAATTCACTTAACAGCATTGAAGACCTTCGGCCCTGAACTCTGAGGTTCATTTTGATTGTCAGGTCTATGCATTGCATTTTTTTTTTTTCTATATGTTATCACCACGCATTTGTGTGGGGTATATTTTTGGAATTATTTTCAGTTTTTTTTTTTTTGAGTTATAAAAGAGGTCAAAAGGTTAGTTTATCACAATAGAGTCAATAGGACTCAAACACCATGCAAGAAATCTCTACATATTGTTCTAACCAATTATACCAAAGCACAGGACATTATTTCTAGCTAATATTGCCTTTATTTTCCTTTAGGAATTCCCTGTGCAATCTAAACTCTGATTCACTATTTGTAACGGGTGCTTTCATCTGAATGCCTTAGATTTTTTTTTGCAATATTCAGCACATAAATCTTAACAAATACATGTATTGTTTGGCTAATTTTACCAAATCTTTTCTGTTGTGTAGAACTTTTTTTTGTGGAAATGTGGCCATAAAGTGAGAGGACCTTTTTTTTTGGAAATTATGGCTATAAAGTAAAAAGGTGTGAGTGGAAAGGTAACAATGGCAATGTGGATGTGAACCAGGAGGAAAAGGGAGAGGGCCCCATCCTTACTTGAGTTTTTGCATTGCGGCTTCTAACCCTGTTATTTGCACGTATCATTATGCTTTGACTATCTGTATGCTGTCACCTAGCTTCCTACATTGATCAAAACCTTGTTTTAAGGAATGATGTGCTCTAGGTTTGAACTGAGGGAAAAACTAGAAGAAGCTTCAAACAAATACATGAAATAGGCTAATTTTATTAAATGGATACTATAGTTGACGTAGCATTTAATGATAATAAGGCTAATATATGATTGAGTTTTAGAGAATAACACTTCTCAAAGAGAAAGTACAAAAGACAATGTGAAGAGTTATTTTTGTAGAATAATTTAGCCATTAGGATATATATATATATATATATATATATAACTAAAGTCTACTGCTACGAAAGGAAATACTTTAATGATAAAATCAAAAGAAAAAAGAAATTAGAATAATTTTACGGTATTTCAGAATATTCAAAAAATATGTTTACAATAGTTTTAAAATATGCTTGGAACATTCTGAATATATTTTGAGAATCAAATCTTCTCAATTCGTCTACAATCTTGTCTGGGCTACCCGTTCCACGCAAGGACAAAGGCAATTTCCCCCCTCGCCCACTTGATATAAACAATTTTTATTATGTAACATTAAGTTTGTCCCCCTTGTTGTGGTAGTTTGCCTCCCATTTTTTGCTAGCTTGCCCATCTGTTGTGCCTCTCAAAATATTTTTTATACTATTTTTACTATGTAGTACAAATTGAAAGATGCGAAATAAGGTAGAAAATCAAGTTAAAATAAATTGAGAAAATTCAATTCTTGAGGAGCAAGTCGTGGCCCAATTCGTGCCGTGAATCTTCAATTGACTGCCGAGGATTGTGGATATATAGTTTCCTTATTATGCCCCCGCAAGAGAGGCGTAGTGTTAACGATGTCGATCTTGAGATAGTGTGCGTGATGTTGAGCATGACTAAGAGATTTAGTAAGTGAGTCAACCAGCTAATCACTAGAGTGAACATGAACAACTCGGAGTTGCTAAGCCTGCATTTGGGAGCAGACGAAGTGGAAGTCCACATTAGTGTGCTTTATGTGACTATGAAAGACTGCATTGTGACAAAGATGTGTCGTACCAACATTGTCGCACTAAACTGTTAGAGTATAAGACAACGAAAAGTGAAGCTCACAAAGCAAATTTTGCAACTAATTAATTTTTGCAACTATGGCCGCAGCGGCCCTATTCTTAGCCTCTATAAATAAGTGGACAATTGTGCGGTGCTTCTTTGACTACCAGCCAATAGGAGTTGCACCAAAAAAAAAAAATGTAGGCAGTAGTAAAGGTGCTATTGTCAGAGTTACCAGCCCAACCTATATTGGAAAATGCATATAAAGAGAAAGAGTAACCCTGAAAAATGAAGATGCCATAATTGATGGTGTGTTTGAGACAGTGAAGAACTCTTTTAGATGCCAACCAATGAGTGCTAGTTAGACAATGCATGAACTATGAAAGACAATTAATTGTGAAAGAAACATCTGATCGTGTAAGAGAGAGATATTGAAGGACACCAATAACTTGACGATATTGGATAGCATTAGTAGGGGCAGAGCCATCATCAAGCTAAAGTTTGTCGGATGTTGAAAGAAGAGTACCAACACCCTTGCCCTTCGAACATGTTATGTCTCCGAAGAAGAACTATGAAGAACTTCGACACCAAAAAAATAGTGAAGATCACCAAGGTCTTTTAGAGAGAAACACTGAGCTAAAAAGCTGATCATCTTATTCAGTAAAGTATCATCATTGCCAGTAACAACAATATCATCAACATAAACAAGCAAATATACCAGAGATTGACCAACAGATAAAACAAAAAGAGATGTATCGATGTGGAATTAGCAAACCCATACTCCTAAAGAAACTGTTTGAACTCAGTGTACCAAGCCCGCGCTACTTAACGAAGACCATAGATAGCCTTTTTGAGATGGCACATATAATAAGGGTACTGTGGATGAACAAATTCTGATGGTCGTTGCATATAAACCTCATCCTTAAGACGACCATAGAGAAAAGCATTATTGACATCCAATTAGCATTGAGGCCAGCCAAATTGGTTGGAAATAGTAAGAACAACACAAATAGTTGTTAGTTTAACCACTGGACTGACGGTGACATGAAAATCAACTCCAAGACATTGAGTAAACCCCTTAGCAACCAACTGAGCTTTGTAACGATCAATAGTTCCTTCTAGCTTCCATTTGATCCTATAAATTCACTTACAGCCAACAATATTTTGAGTGTCAGTATTAGGCACTAAATCCCAAGCATTATTTTTTTATAAGAGCATCAAACTCATCAGACATAGTAGTCTACCAATGAGCATGTTTTTGTGCCTGATTTAGAGTTGACGGTTCAAATGATTTAGAAACCGCAAGGTAATTAATAATATGTTTAGGTTTAAAAATATTATGCTAAGATCTGGTAGCCATGAGATGTCAGGTAGGAGTGGAGGAAGAAGGAAGTGGTAACAGTGAGGAACTTACCTTTGGTGACGGTGAATAAGACGACATACCATCATCCAAGGACAAAGTGTTGGGAGTCGATGATCGAATTATGGAAGCTAAAGTGACTGGTATAAGAGAATGAAGTAGATCCATACTCGGTAAAGGAGGTATGTCATTAGTCGCAGCAAGGGGCACTAGTGTGTCAGAGATAGCAGATGAATTAGCAGTGAGCCTTATGAAGGAGGTATGTTCGCAGACACTAGAATCAGAATGAGATAGAGTGTGGAAGGGGAAGGTGGTTTGCACGAAGACTACATGGTAAGACAGATATATGCGAGATGTAAATAGGTCAAGACATTGGTAGCAATGGTGAGTAAGAGAATATCCAAGAAAGACACGATGTTAATTTGGAGTCAAATTTATTTTTGTTGTATGGTTTGAGCTACGAATACCATAGACACCCAAAGACTCGAAAAGTGTGGTAATTTGAGACTATTTTAGATAATATTTCAAAGGGTGCTTTATTTTGAAGAATATGAGTCCGCATGCGATTGATGAAATACACTGCAGCAAGACATGCTGAGGTCTAGTATTTGAGAAGGACATACGCATGACGAAGCAGAGTAAGAGCATTTTCAATAATATGACAGTGTTTATGCTCTACAATGACTACATGTTGTGAGGTATCTGGAGGAGAAACTAAGTGCTAAATTCCTTATTTACTTAATAAATGATATAGCCCTTGGTACTTACCTCCTCCATCAGAATATACTATGAGAATTTTTCATTAAAAATATTTTTCCACCAATTTTTGAAACTGCTCAAAGATAGCGAAAACATCAAATTTATTTTTAATGGGATATAACCAAGTGTATTTTGTGTAATAATCAACAAAAATCACATAATATTTGAATTGGTCATAAGAGGTAACCGAAGCAAGACACCAAACATCAGTGTAAAGCAATTCAAGAGGTCGAAAACTTTTTGGAATACATAAAGAAAGAGTAGGAATTATACAGAGAAAGAGTAGTAGCCTTTTAAAACAGGCAACTGAAAAGATGACAAGATGCAGTCAAGTAACTCATGATGAGGGTGTCCTAAACACTGATGCTAAAGAGATAGAGAGGATAAAGTGGATGGATTCCGAGCATGAAGAGCTTAAGCTATAGTCGTTTGATCCATGATTAGCCATTCATAGAAATTTTCAAATACTTGGCCTTGGATAAGTGGTGCCCTCGTACTGAAATCCTTCACAACAAAATAAAAAGGAAAGAATTTAATAGAGGTAGAGTTAGTTTGACAAAACTGAGATACAAATAACAAGTGTGACAGCAAAGGCATTAATAGGGTTTTGAGGAGGCCAGAACCTGTATGTGTTATAGGAAATGATTACCATCACCAATAGCGATCTTATCCACTCCAGCATATAGTGATTAAGGAGATAGATTTTGAAAATCCGAAGTAATATGGTGAGTTGCTCCAGAATCTAAAGGCCGAACTGGTGCCAGTGATGTTTGGATGTGTTGCGAGATTCGCTTGCAGATTTGTAAAATTTCGAGAACGACAAACTTTTGTTGAATATCCAAACTTGTCGCAAATCTAGCACTAAATGTGACCATTAGGCAAATTAGGTGGAGTTTGTTACTGAGGATTGTTGCTGCGAGTGTTAGATCCCAGAAAATTTGGTCGCCAAGCTGGATTAAATCCGAGGCCACCACAATGCGAAACCCCAAAATATTGTCCACTATCAAAGAAACATGGGTTCTAACAAGGGATTAAAGGACTTGTTAATGGGACCCAACGGCCTAGGCGAAGAGCGCTGGCTGAACTACGCTGTGATGATGACTGATTCCTTTTGCTTGATTGTTACTGGAGAAATATTTCATGATCAATCAATTTTTCAAATATGTTATTAGGGTTTCTCTAACATATATAGCAACACTTATTTCTTTGTAATCAGAATCAAGCCTGGTAGGGATTTTGATGACGAGTTTGTCATTACTAACGGGAGAGCCAACAAGTGCAGGTTCATTGGAAACAATTCGTATTTCTCTTAAATAATTAGCAATTGACTTACTATCTTTAACAATCGTAGCTAAAGCTGTATGCAAACCATAGATCCAAGTTTTTTATGTACTAGCATATACTGGTGCAAGCGAATCCCATACCTCTTTAACAGTTTTAGCCGATGTAATTAGATGAACGATAGTGACATCTATGGAAGCCATAATAACATTGCGTAAAAGGCTGTTTTGACGGGTCCATAATTTATATTCTAGAGTGGTTGAATCTGTAGGACAGGGGTTTGTGCCATTGATATATCCGAGTAAATCATAACCAAAAAACAAAGTTGTGAGCTAGTTTTTCCAGGTTGGGTAGTTTTGGCTACTAGTAAGTTTCAAAAGCAATTGAGAGGCAATATTAAATGTAATCAAAGAAGGAATGGTAGAGGCACTATTGGCACCAACCATCATAACTGTAGTATTCAAGTTTTCATTGGAGGATGATGTCTGATTGGTAGTTGATTCGTTTGTATCAATCACGTTTTAAAAAGACTATGCAAAGAAAAAGAAGAGGAAGGGGACTGAGAAGGCTTATAAGAGCACAAAAAGCTCTGATACCATCATGGAACAATGTGAATAATAAAAAATAAGATGCTATTATTGATTGAGTTCAACAATATACAAACTGAAAGATGTGAAATAAGGTGGAAAATCAAGCTAAAATAAACTGAGAAAATTCAGTTCTTGAGGAGCAAGTCGGGGCCCAAATTGTGCAGTAAATCTTCAATTGACCTGTCGAGGATTACAAAGATGTAGTTTCTTTATTAATTCTATGTCAGTATATCACTGGTTCATGCTCGGTGAATGGTGTGCTCTTTGAGCGTGCGTAAGTAATTCATATGAGCTTACTGGGTACTGAAAGAACATATTCACACAAACGAAGGCTCTGTTCTAGCAGCATTTTTGCATTAGTTATGAAATTCTGAAGTCAAAAGGCTATATGGGACAGCTTAATTGAGGCTGGCATAAAGCAAGAAGACCAATCATAGCTCTACAAAATAACTTGTGAAAGTTGTCATTCTTAATCCAACCAAGGCCGGTTCAGTGGAGGTTTTTTTGGGATTTTTTTTGGGGGGGGGGGGGGGTGATGTTGTGGGAGGTGGCAATATGTGTGACTAGATTTATAGCTTTTTCCTTTTTGCTTTAGTTGACTTCGTTCAGTTGATCTAATTTCATCGAAATTCAGGTGCACAATGTTTTCTATTATTTGGGTTGATTGTCTTATAAAATACAATGTACCCAAAAACTTTATCTTAGGACAATTATTGTTACTTCTCCCACCTCCGAAAGATACTCGTTCCACCAACTGATCTCTTCTCACCGGCTACTACTTCATGGTAGATTCAAAGAAACAATGGAATTGCTTCAGTCAGTTGACCAGAAGAGAAGAAAGTTGATGGCGGGTAAAAGTTTTGCAGGGACACTAAGGAAAGTACCCACTTCAAAATTAGTGTGTTTGTTTTCAGTCGGGACAATGAAATGCCACTTTCCTATGCTTTTGAGCATGGGAAGCATTCTGGTAGGCTTGGCGTTTCGGACTCTGGTTGGCCATACGACAAAGGAGAGTGATTTGGTTGGCCCGTTTTGACCAATCCCATCACTTTTTATTCTCAAACATTTTGTACAGTTTTGACCAATAAAATGTTGAAGCGAAAAATGAATCTTCCATTTAACATCTGGATAAGGCATGTACTAAGGAAGATATGCTTAAATCATCCTATGTGGTCAACACATTCAACAAGAGCTTCACAACCCGGAACAACTTAACCTTAGGCAGCAATTAAATAACAATGCAATTCGACAAATGGAATCTAACAACTTATTTATTTTTTTTAAGAAGAAATTTAGTTATTTAACGACTTATACTACTTTATTACTATCTAATTTTGCTATCTAATATTTCTCCTTCCAACAAAAACTGTATATTATATATTAAGATTCAAAATGATTGACCCTCTTTGCTTTTTAGCCTAAACAAAACTAAAACACAATAAAATGCCGCCCCACTGGTGAGTTGTGGGATAATGGTTAAGATGGTCCTAGAAAACCAAGAAAATAGTGGCCAATAATTGGCCAGTTCTTGTACTATGCATAAACTAGCTAGTAGCTCAAGGTCTGTTTCTTGCGCCATAGATTTTTATGTTACGTGGATTCTTATGTGTGCGCGTACGTAATGCGATCCGCGTTAATTAATTAATTATTTTTTAATCTACTCTGTTAATCACGAGATATTTGATAAAATAATCAAATTATTCAACACGCCAAAAATATCATTACCAAAAAGAAAATCAGAATTTATTTGGTCAAAAAAAAAAGATAATCAGAATTTATTTTTCGTCAACAAGCCACTAAAATGTTGACTCAGAGAATGTCTCAGGGCTCGTGTAATATGACCTGAAAGCACTCACCTGAACAGAAGTGTTTTGAGCGCAAATGATTAACTATGCAAATCTTTTGGCTTTTTTTTTTTTTTTTATTTTTTGGTAACAAAAGAGAAAATGCACCACAAACTAGTCAAAAAGAATTACGTGGAGGACATCCTACAATCTAGACTTATACACTAAACTTATGAAAAAAAATATACTTTTTGTTACCCACCAAAGTCATTAGCCATATTACTGGTTAGGCTAATGTGAAGGGAAATGCCTATATCAATCCAAGAACCGTGACTCTCGATGGCCTGAAAAATGAGGAGTCCTCCTCAACTTATTCATAATGTTCATCAAATTCTAGACATCATTTTCATGGGACATGGTGGTGGGTAATCCACCTACATGACAAACGGGCTTCCGTATAACGTGCGGCCGTCCGGGCATTAGACTATTCAATTCCAGTAATTTTGGACCAATGTTAAATTCGCGTTTTCATAAATCTCTTATTTTCTTCTTAGAATTAAAATCTAAAATCTTTAAGATAACATCAAAATTTTTAACTATTGATGTGTTCCTAAAAAAAATTTAATGAGCTGATTTTAAATTATGAAGTTAAGTTACCATATCGATATGATCTTTAAGTAAGATTACTGGAAAACAAATACAAATATGGAAAAAAAAAAAAAAAAACCATGCCATCCAACATCATTATTTGCAACGAATTAATAAAATAATGTTGAGAATATAGCAGCAACTCGATGCAGAAACTATTTTCAGTCCAAAATAAAGAATCCGATGCCAGAATATTGAAATTCATCCATACGTGGCAATTGGGGAATGTTTCTCGTTAAAACAAAAAAAAAAAAATTAACAAAAAAAGGTGTATCTTGTATTTCCTTCGCAATTGCTTGTTAGCATTAGGCTCTACCAATGATCATATAGAGTTCTTCAATTTAACCTTCTATTTAAGAGGTCTTAATTTCAGTTCTAAAAAGAATAGAGCAAGATTTATAAAAAGAAAAGGATATAAAATTGACGAGGAAAAGAGAATTGCCTCTATAATATATAACTTGTGATCGTTAAAACCTCTTAATTAACTAAAAAAAAAAAAGAAACACAATCAAACAGAATTTGACGATTTAAAACAACAAATAGAAATGACTACTTTCCATTTTGTTTTTAATTTTTACAACTCAACAACTAATTATTCAAAAATAATAGGTACTTTTTGTTTTTTTTTTAACAACAATAAAAAGTGCATCACTGGTACGTAAATCATTGCACTTATAAGTTGAGATCAGAGATATCTGTTGTCATTCTAATTTAATTTCTTTTATAGAGAAGACTCATTGTTTAAATACTGTTAAACTCGAGTAGGTCTCTCACACACTCAATTTCGATGTTAATGAGTTTAGAATCAATTGGTATACAAAACACAGATATTCTGGTATAAAAGTGCAGCCACTAAAACTTAAACTCGAAACAATACAACACCAAATCATTAATTAAACTACTACTTTGAGCAATGGTTTTTTTTGTATGCTGGTGTGAAATTAATTAAAACGCATTGAGCGGCAAGCAAGTCAAGAATTATTGTAGCACATCACATTGAGGCTATCATTATTATTATTATTATTTATTTTCTAATGCAAGTTAACCGCCATTCTTTTTTTTTGTATTTCTTTTAACCACCATTCTAAATACCTGTGTTCCCATCAATCAAATAATGCGCTCTTTTTTTTTTTTTTTTTTTGTGGGGATAGATATAAGTTTTCTCTTTAATTGCAGTGGGATTTTTTTGTTAGTTCTTATTTCGTTTTCTCCTTCACATTTTTTTATGGTGTGAGTCGTGTGACTCTTTCCCTTTTCATTTTTTTTGTTAATATAATATAAAAGCCATTTTATATTCTATTAATTAACATTCAATTATTAAGTCATTCGAAAATTTCAAAATATCCTCCCCATGTGATAAAACAACATAGGCCAGAAACTGCCATAAAATGACACCCATCATCTGACCGTTAATTCTCCGCCCTTCCTTCCTTATCATGCCCCCACTAGCCCTATATCTCCAAGCCTTCTCTGGCTGTCTCACCATTTCTCTCTAGTGGATGAGAGCTTCATTACCCCTTTTCCATTGCGCCTCCCTTCTTCATTATCCAATTCCTAGGAGCCCTTTTCTTGAATCTTTCAGCCTTTTATCTTACACTCCTTTCCTACCAATTTCAGCAAAGTGATAGTTGTAGCAGCAGGCTTGCAGCTCTTACTTGGTACCAGCCTCTACATTTAGTGGTGGTAGTGCATTAAGCACCCCTTTTTCTCTCTATCTCTTTCTTGTTCAACCCCTTAGAGTTTTGGAATCTTCTTTGGTTCAGATTTTCTGCTACCTCGTCATTATTTATTTTATTTTATTTTATTTTTTGTTCATCGGAATTCAACGGTAAAAAGAGAGAAAGGTGAGCTAATAAGTTTAGAGTTTGAATCTCAAATCTAAAGGGTGAAGGTACTTAGCCTCAACTAATTGGGTTATACCAAGTGCTCGCCTGATCATTATTCATGTTGTTATTAATGGGCGTCCTTTCCTCTGGAAAGCTCTGATTTTTCTTCTCTACTTTGTAAAATTGTTTCCTTTTGTTTTCGTTCAAGAAAATAAAATTTTAAAGTTTTGACAGTATTCTGCTATTGGAAAATTTGGTATAGTTTCTGGGTTTTTTTTGGCGACTCTGTGTTTATTAAAGTTGTTTAATAATGATTTTGAACAAAAAAAATAAAGAAAAGGCAGTAATGCAAATTTGTTGAAATAGGTACACTTGACGAGCTTTAGCCATTTTAATCTAGCATAGGTCGAAAATGGCACCTAAGAACACTCGTGGCAAAGCAAAGGGAGAAAAGAAGAAGAAAGAAGAGAAGGGTATATCATTAATTTGTTATCTATGGATTTTGTTGAGTTATTTTAACTGTTGCTTTTTATTTAATTAGCTTTTTTTTTTTTTTTTGGGTGGGGTGGCGGGGTTTGTCAAATTTCGCAGTTCTCCCAGTTGTTACAGATATCACAGTTAACCTCCCGGACGAAACTCCTGTTATTCTGAAGGTTGGTGCTTCTATGTTCGTGCTTCTATGTTCATGCTTTTTGTGTTCGAAATTCCCCTAAAGAATTGCCATACTTTTTGTTGTTTGTTGCACGTAATAACTTTAATTTTTAGTATCATAAGTTATTATATTCTCTATTCTATGGTAAAATTATCCTCTGTGGTTAAAATAAAAAAGTCAAGTAAAGTCACCGAAACTACCACCGGTCTTCTTCAATTACTCATTTATATTATTAATTTACCTCGTTTGTCTTTTTTCCTTTTTTTTCAATTCAATTTTTAACCCTTCAATCATTAAAAAAAAAAAAATGTCCTGGGCCTTACATGCATACCACAATAAGATTCTTTCGTCAATTTCACCAGCATCTTCGGCTGTGTTATGCACTGCAGAATATAAAAATTGGTTTTGTTTGTTATCTACCTCAAAGACTACATTATCACACACTTTTAGCTAATTGGTTAATGAAGTCAAAAAAAAAAAAAAAAAGCTAATTGGTTAATAAAACAATTATTTTGGCCTTAAGGTAAGGCTTTTTTTTTTTTTGGTCTTTGAACACAGTTGTTAGTGGGAAGTTGGTTGTTAGGGGGAAAAGAAAGGCATTTTTAGTGGCAAGGCTTCCGAATTGGTACTCTTGTCGCCAAATTCCAACTCTTAATTTTGACAATCATTCCCCGGCAAGGGACTTGAACACCATTGGTTTATGAACAAATTGTTAGGCAGACAGAGTCTTATTTACAAGATAACATGATAGCTAGGTCGAACCTATCTACCCAGTAATTTTTTCAGGTTGTGACAGGCAAGATGTTCGTGGTCGTATAATCTAGCGGAGTAAATTGATTGCACGGCAACTTGAGTTTTGTCTGTTTGTCGGAACTTGGAAGACGGTTCACGATTTTTTCCTTTTTTTTTTCCATTTGTCTATGTACATGAGTTTGCACCGTGGCTGCATATTTGTCGCTCATTTTGTATCCCTTTTTTTTGGTAAGTCCTTTTTTTTTTTTTTTCAAAGTCTAACTTTTTTTGGCAAGTAAAGTTAGAAATGTCTCACTTTTCCTTGTCGAACTTGCCTAATAAAACAACTAAATCTTATCAGCAGGGCATATCAACGGACAGGATGATAGATGTTCGTCGGCTTTTATCAGTTAACACGGAAACTTGCTACATCACAAACTATTCGTTATCCCACGAGGTGAGAAATTATAATTAGCAGTGTTCCAACTTTCAGTACTTTACTTTTGTATTAGTGGCTCTCACGAGGCTGAGCTGCTAACATGGACCTTTTACAAATCAATCCAATCTGTGTTTGTTAATATTACTTATATTTTTTTAATATAATATGCGCTAGATGTAATTTATTTTATTATATTTTTATCTTAACTAAACTCGATTTAAAGTTTTGTTTTTACTCACGTTTAAAAAAAAAAACTAATAAAAAAATAAGCATACTTGGAATTCGGACCCATCATAAAGAATCTTTTTTTTGGTCAATCATAAAAATTCTAGAACAAAAAGATTTTTATTTTGAGTTTACTAAAAGAACATAAAAAAATAGTTATAAAGTAATTATATGGATGAATTTAATTTTTAAAAAATAATAAAAATTTGTTTTTTTTCAAAATTTAATATCAAACGTATTTAGTATTACTCTAAATTTACATAGTATTATCTTAAACCTTAATTTAATATTTTTTTCAAAAAAAATTTATTATAAAGCAAATTTTTAACTATTTATAATTACTCTATAACTATTTTTTATATCTATTTTGTTATTCTCTTTTGTTTTTAAGGAACGATGTGCATATACTGAATTTAACTGCTGAATTAATTATTAACAGTAATTTTATTTTTGTCCATTAACTGTAAAATTTTGGGTTTATGGTTAGTTGATTTGGGTTTAATGTCCTACAGATTAGAGGGCCGCGGTTGAAGGACACCGTCGATGTTACAGCGCTCAAGCCTTGCGTGCTCAATTTGGTCGAAGGTAAACATTTTGACCGTGACGATGCCATTGCCAATCCTTAGTACAACGATAAATCAGTATTTATTAATTTTATTTTAATTTTTAATAAATAAAATTAATTAATAATTTAATATTATTTTTAATTTTTTTTAAATTAATATTATTTTTTATATGGTATAAGATAATAAATAAATTATATTAATTAAAAAAAAAGTTAAATTTGAAATTTCCTGACAAACCCTCTATCAATAAACTCACCGGACCCACCTATTGCGCAGAAGTGAAGTTGGCTGGTTATCGGTGTTTGTCACTTTTATGTATTTTTTTAATATAATTTATATATAATTTTTTTAATTTAAAGTATTTATAATTTTATAATACACAATAATTTTTTTAATATAACTTACTTCTACTTAAAGTAAAAAAATTGATGAAATAAATTTATATAATGTAAAATTATGCGTAAATTATATTAAAGAAAAGTGAGTTAAAAGGTTACTAAATTAGAAATCCCTAGCGTAAATATTAAAAAAAAGGAACTTATTGGTTCTAATGTTGATTATTATTTATGTTAGTGGTAATTTTGATAATCAAATTTGGAAAACACTAATGAGTGTCTGTAAAATACTATTCAAAGGCTACTAAAATTTATCTATTTTAAATATAATTTACTACATCTTAATTAATGAGTTTAGTTAATAAAGATAAGTAGTCTATATTAAAATTTAGTGTTGAAAAATCTGGCAGAGAATAATTTTTATGTTTCCCAATGTTGAGAAACAACACGAGCTTACTTCAGCTTTATAAATTTTTTTTGGTTCAAATATAACATAAAAAATGAATTTATCCATGTGAAGCATGCTAAATTATCTTTGATGTTTAATAATTTTATCGTTATTGGACCTTTGAGTTCATTATCTTTTGTCCATAAAAAAAAAAAAACACGTATTCATATCAAAATTGCAAATATTTTTAATTAAAAGAAGGAAAAAAGAGAGCTTAAATTTGATAATTTTGGAAGCTTATATTGTACGTGATAGAAGTATATAATATATGGGAACTTTAAAATGAAGTGCACGAAGTACTTGATTAGTTATTGTAAACAATAACATTATTTGATGCAACATCTAAACATGATTAGATAAACAAAATTATCCTTCAATTACTCATGAACAACATAAATCGAATTTTCTGATATTAATCGGCTAGGAATCATAATCTTGTTGAAATCCATTTCTAAATTTTTAATTGTTTAACCACTCTATTTTTCCTTTTACTTTTGAAAATTCCTCAACACAAAACAAAATATAATCATTTCAAGCTGGAATCAAATTACTTGACAAGTGAAACCTTTTGTTTTTTTGTTTTTTTTTTTTTTTTTTGGGTCTTTGGTGAACGTAAATTTAAGACCTTTGTAATTAGGTATTATACAGGGACCTAACTGCAATTTATACTAAGTGACGACGGTAGCGCGGAAACGACGCCGTCGAACACCCTGACAAATTTCAAGCTAGGGTATCAACGACGCTCTAATAGCAAAACGACGACGAATTGCTCTTGCGATTGCCGGCAACGGTCATTATTTTACTTTCACGTCTCCTAATTTTGCTGCCTCTGTTTCTTTTTAACTTTCCGATCAGAGGATTACGATGAAGAGCTCGCGGCGGCTCACGTCCGGCGGCTACTGGACATCGTGGCCTGCACGACGTGCTTCGGTCCATCGGGAAGTGCGCAGGACAAGCCTAAGTCGGATTCTGCAAAGAATGTACCGGTCGGGCAAGATAAGAACACCAAGAAAACGACTATCAAATCTCAAGTCACCGGCAGCGGCGGTGGCGGTGGCGGTGGCGGCGGTGGCAGTAAGCAATCTTTATCGACGAATTCTCCGTCGAAAGATGTTTCAGTGGATGCTGAAGAATATATGAACCATTCTTGCCCTAAGCTTGGGAATTTTTACGAGTTCTTCTCTCTCTCACACCTCACTCCACCTCTTCAATGTAAGTGTTTCTTTCTGTGCATATTTAAATTGTAGAAAATAGGCACTAGGAGAGTTTTGCCCCCTAGTGGGTCATTCTTGACTCGAATCGGATTAGTCGAAGCAAAATATGGATTCCGGACACCGGAGTCTGGCACAAAAAAAATTATTTTAATCGTATGTTCTTGTGTAATTGAGGATTTAATTGTGGAAATAAGGGATGGTGCGATGAATCTTGCAGTTATAAGGAGGGCACCGAAACGACAGATTGATGAAATTAAAGTGGAAGATCATCTTTTCTCTCTGGATGTAAGAAGATTCATTTTCCACACATCTTTTGAGTTGCTATTTCACAATGCCGTTTTCGAAAATCGTCACAACAAGATGTTTTTGTTTGAATGCTTAGGTTAAGCTTTGCAATGGGAAGTTGGTTCAAGTTGAAGCTTGCAGAAAGGGATTCTACAGTGTTGGAAAGCAGCGGATTCTATGTCACAATCTTGTTGATTTGCTTCGACAGCTTAGTCGAGCCTTTGACAATGTTAGTTTTGCTATCAATTGCTTGCAAGCTTTCTCTTTTTCTTTTTTTATTTCTTCCGTTTTCCTTTGGTCTGTTTTTTCATTTTTCACTTAACCATATTTTCCTCAGAATAAACAGCTTTTAATGTGGATTATATTTGTGCTTTTTCGACGTTGCATATTTTGTTGTTGTTTGGTCAATTTAACTTTTGACTTTCCAAAGTATTAAGATATACAATAATGCACGTGTGTACATCAAATTGAAATTCTATCTTATCATTGACTTCTGTATTCCGTTGGCTGGCTAAAAAGTTTAATTGAAGTTTTTTTTGTATATGACTCATTTTTCAGGCTTATGATGACCTGATGAAAGCATTCTTGGAACGTAACAAGGTATAGAACCATAAGCTGTGCTGCCCCATATGCTATTGATGTTTAACAATGCTTATAATTCCTGTGTTTAATTCTACTTTTTGCCTCTTTTCCCCAATTCTCCTCTTGCAGTTTGGGAATCTTCCTTATGGATTTAGAGCAAACACGTGGCTTGCCCCTCCCTTTGCAGCACAGTCACCTTCGGTTTTTCCTCCTCTTCCTGTTGAGGATGGAATGTGGGGGGGAAATGGAGGTGGTCTAGGTAGAGATGGGAAGTGTGATTTGATACCTTGGGCTAACGAGTTTTTGTTTCTTGCATCTATGCCCTGCAAGACAGCGGAGGAGAGGCAGATTCGGGACAGGAAGGCCTTCCTTCTTCATAGCCTATTTGTTGATGTGGCCATTTTCAGAGCCATTAAGGCCATACAACATGTTAAAATTAAGAAAGACTTGATTTCTTCAGATGCAAATGGTGAGGTTCTTTTTACAGAGAAAGTAGGGGACTTGAGCATTAATGTCATGAAAGATGCTATCAATGCAAGCTCTAAAGTGGATACTAAAATCGATGGAATTGAAGCAACTGGAGTGGATAGAAAAAATATAGTAGAGCGGAACCTATTGAAAGGGATTACTGCAGATGAGAACACTGCTGCTCATGTGAGTTTTTTACAATATCAATTTTATGTTTTGCAACTAGTAGAAGTCCTGATGACTTTTCTGCAATTTGAGTGCAGGACATTTCAACACTTGGTGTAATTAATGTGAGATATAGTGGTTACGTTGCTGTTGTGAAAGTTGAGGGCACAGCAGAAAATAAAGTCAGTCCTCTGGCTCAAAGTATTTTACTTGAACAGCCTGAAGGTGGTGCTAATGCCCTTAATATAAACAGGTCATATGCACTACTTGCTGTCTCTGACTTGCAGAATCACATTTATAGCCAGTTTAATGCATTGTTGTCCTGCCTGTAAAATTTGTAGTGAATGATATTAGTTAGAGTGCAGCGGCTTCGCTCAACTTATAACAACTACAGGAGGACGAATTAACTCATGAATCTGCTATCTATTTGGATGAATTAGAATACTGATTTCAGTCTGAGGCTATTACCTGAGTTTGGCCATTTTAAGAAGTGGATTTTCCGAAACTTCTTTGAAATGTAACAATGACCTATTCAGCATCACCAGAAATTTTTGAATTCAATTGAACTTCTCTGAATTTAAATTTCTATCCCATTATTATTATTATTATTTCAATTCTAAAGCAAAGATGACTTCACAAGGAGTTGCAAATACTTTTTATTGAAAGTATACCAATTGTATCATAGTATTCAGCATTGACAGAAGTTTTCCGAGGTGGGGCATTTGAACAATGGTATGATACATTTTTCGATGCCCGCATACTGGACTTTATGTGTGACTATCTAGGAAAGCCTCGTCCATAAGTAGCATTAAAAACAGTTTTTGGCATGTGCATGGTGTTTGCTTACTTACTTCACATCCAATGTGTTTTTTGTTATTATGGGCACAATCTAATCCTGAAATCAAAATGCCTACTGTTTTCCCAACACACATTTATGGATTTTATAGTTACATGGAAGCCTTTCCTTGTCTGGTTTACAGCTTGAGATTACTTCTTCACGACACAACACCCTCAGAATCCAATAAATCAGCTTTGCATTTGCAAACTTTGGAGCATGAAGAGCTCAATACCTCTCAAGCTTTTGTAGAGAGACTGTTGGAAGAAAGTCTGGCTAAGCTTGAAATTGAGGAACCCAAGCAGGACGATTTTGTGAGATGGGAATTGGGAGCCTGTTGGATACAACACTTGCAAGATCAGAAGAGTAAAGAAAAGGATAAGAAACCATCAATTGAGAATGGTAAGAAGTTTTCCAAGGAAAAAGAAATGAAGATTGAGGGACTTGGGGTGCCTCTTAGGACCCTTAAAAACAACAAGAAAAAATCAGATGAAAGCAATAAGAAAATGGAGTCCGGCAATTTGAGATCTCTCATCGATGCTGTAACTGGGGAAGATGAAGATGCTTTATTGGCTTTGAATGATGCTCGGCTTGAAAACAGTTGCAAAGAAAAAGAGCTTGGAATGCAAAGGCTGCTGTCTGATACAGCTTTTGCTCGACTAAAAGAAACAGATACTGGACTTCATTGCAAGGTAGCAATCTTTTCTAACACTTTTGTGTCACTCATCTTAGTTTGTTGTTCTGTTAACTAACTATCATTTGATTGGCAGACCTTGGAAGAACTAATAGACTTGTCTCAGATATATTATATTGATGTTGCTCTGCCAAAACTGGTAATTCCTCTGTATTATGCAGCAAGTTTTCCTTAATGATCAGAATTTGCAAAACCACTAATGAAAGAATACAGGTAGCAGATTTTGCTTCGTTGGAGCTTTCACCAGTAGATGGACGGACTCTAACTGATTTTATGCATACTAGGGGTCTTCGGATGCGTTCTCTGGGACAAGTCGTAAGCTACTAATTCTGATTTACCTGGGATTTCAATCTGTCATCACACATGCTTGTGATTATTTATCAATTTCCCTCAGAAGAAACATTGTAGTTGTGTGGCCTTATCTTTGTTTAAAGCAGTCCAATCATATCATAATTGTGGGGGCATGGTAGCCATTTCTGTTCCCTGGATGTCATCTAGTTAGATCTTATATATCCATGCTTTCACTGTGACTTGCTTCGTGTCTTTCAAAAGAAGGACAGTGGCACTAAAAAGGCTATAAATTGTTCCTGCTTATGGGATAATATGTCAAAATAACTACTTCATTTTCATACTTTGATTCTTAGAAAAAGCATAACCTGGTATACAAATATTGTTATAACACTTAGGGTATGCCTTGAATTGTGTTTGAGGTAGTGACCAACTATTTAAAAAAGACATCGCAAAGTCAAGCATTTACATTTGATGCAGCAGTGCATAATCCTCAAAAATATCAATTACTTCGGACTAACGTTCAACATATGTAAACATAATTGTGAAAGTAAGGATTTGTAAATTACCCTGTAATTAGCCACAAAAATTACAGATTGATAATGAACTTGTTAGTGTGCTATGTTATTGTTTTTATCTGACAACAATAAGATCTGTAAACAGTATGGCAGATACCAACATGTCATATATGCAGCTAACTAGATCTCAATGCACTATGTTTCTGGATTTTTGAGCTTTTGCAAGGCATCAAAAACTCATCCTTTTCTTCATTCTGTTTTTGTCCTATTAACCCATTCTTTCTGTATATGAAAAGTCTTCGAATTGCATTGCAGGTGTGATTTATTTACCATTCATTGTAATTGTTAGCTGTGAAGTGCTAATTTTTCACCAAGATTCTCATATTGTGTAATTCTTGATTTTTGTTTTATTCACCAGGTCAAGCTTTCTGAAAAGCTCTCTCATGTACAATCCCTCTGCATCCATGAGATGATAACACGAGCTTTTAAGCACGTTCTTCAAGCTGTGATTGCTGCTGTCGAGAGCCACGATAAAATGTCTGTATCAATAGCTGCCGCATTAAATCTGATGCTTGGGGCTCATGAAGGTGGAGTCAGTGAGTCTATTAATGTTCACTCTCTTGTATGGAGATGGCTGGAGGTATTTTTGAAGAAACGATATGAGTGGATTCTTAGCAGCTCAAACTTCAAAGATGTGAGGAAATATGTGATTCTACGTGGTTTATGCCAGAAGGTATGTATTAGGAATTTTAAGTTCACAGTTCTGAAATGCCCTAATGCATATTGTTTAAGATCTAGAAATTTAAAATTAAATAATCCATCAGAAGCTTGCAGGTTTCATTTGTAAATAAAAATGGAGTGCAGGACTCATCATGGGCAATAATATGTTTGTGACAACATATTAGTCATCGTATGAGGCTAGAATGATTAGGGGCATGTGGAGGGAAGTTAGGTTCTATACTCGTAAGTTCCACTGGAAGATTTCAATAGGCCCAGGCAATTTATTGCTTCAGTTGACACCCTATTATATTGCTGTTGCTTATAAAACCAGTGTCCTTGTGCTCAAAGTTGATGACTTGTCCATACTTGAGGACTAAATTATGCTAAAATACATCATAAGCCCCACAAGTATTGGCTTTTAAGTTAATGGTGTAAAAAGTTTTTTGTGCACTAATCTTGTCCTCTACACAGATTCTGTGGTTCCCTTCCTTTAGAAGGACATATTGCCTGTGTTATACAAACACAGCTCATGTTTACTCATAAGGAATAATTTAGCTCTTTTTTTGCTCATGGAGTTCACGGAAATCAGAACATGAAAACTGACAATGCCAATTTTTCTTTCCCATAATGTTCGCTCCTAGGTTGGTATCGAGTTGGTTCCACGGGACTTTGATATGGATTCTCCACAACCATTCCAGAAATCAGATGTTCTCAGCTTGGTCCCAGTGCATAAGGTGACAATTTGATGTGGAAGTGCACTTGTTTCTCTTCATCTTGTTCATGACCTTCTCACTTTTTTTTTTTTTTTTATATAACATATTGGGTCTCTTTTTCAAATTTCTTGCAGCAAGCAGCGTGCTCCTCTGCAGATGGTAGGCAACTACTTGAATCATCAAAAACAGCATTAGATAAGGGAAAACTTGAAGATGCAGTTACCTATGGTACAAAGGTATGTGGCTCTGAATCTAGATGATCTGTTGTATGTCTTTCTGTGCATGAAATACCAGTCACTGTTTCTTTCTGATGGGATCTCTCTCTCTCTCTCTCTCTCTCTCTCTCTCTTCATCAAGTGCTTTGTCTTCTGTTACTTTGTCCTTCTGTTACGCAGAAGTATTTCACCTAAGGTAATTTGTTGGTGTTTCCCAGGCTCTTGCAAAGCTGGTGGCAGTTTGTGGTCCCTATCATCGAATGACTGCAGGAGCTTACAGCCTTCTTGCTGTTGTTTTGTATCACACTGGAGACTTCAATCAGGTTTGCTTGTAATTCAATTTACTTTTGTGTTTTTGGAAAGTATGTATTGTATCAGATTATGGTGACTAGCTAGACACACATGATTGTTTGTGCCAGAATTCAATAACTAGTAGCAGTTTGGTTTCTAAAAGCATTCTTATCAAACACATTCAAAAGTCAATGTTGATAAACATCTATTACAGGCCACTATATATCAGCAGAAAGCCTTGGATATCAATGAGAGAGAACTTGGTCTAGATCATCCAGATACAATGAAAAGCTATGGGGATCTTGCTGTATTTTATTACAGACTTCAACATACTGAATTAGCCCTCAAGTATGCTCTACTCTTCCCTTTAAGTGATGCAGACTTATCAAGCTTCCGTCTTTTTGCATTTTTTATTGTGATTCTCTGGTTGCATCCAGATCTCCTGTCCATGTGTGGCTAATGCGGCCTTCTTTTTTCTGGTTTGCCTTTAGCCTCTATGGATAAAAGTTTAGTAATGTTTTATTGATTAGGTATGTAAAGCGAGCACTGTATCTTTTACATCTCACATGTGGCCCATCACACCCAAACACTGCTGCAACATATATAAATGTAGCTATGATGGAGGAAGGCCTAGGCAACGTGCATGTTGCCCTCAGATACCTTCATAAAGCGCTGAAGTGTAACCAGAGGTTACTTGGCCCCGACCATATTCAGGTTTGATTTTGTCTTAAATCAAGTTCAGTTACAAATATTGTTTTCCAAGATCTCTTCTACTTGCTAGTTGGCAACTGATCATTTGGTAGGAGCATTAGATACTTCCAGTGAAATGCTTCAAAGAATACGATATTAACTTATCAAGCACAATAGCTGAAATTAACCTGCAAGGAGCTGATAAATACCATTCCTGCTTACGTTGAGACTCGGTGTGTAATATTGCAAATTAATTGGTCTTAAATTTTCCATCTTCACCTACTAAGCACAACCAATGAACTTTTGACATAGATGCAATTTCTGTGAATGCTGTAGTCCATGAACTGAAGGCTTAAACAAAAATATGGCCACTGAAATTTCCAGAGTTTGAACTTCATACATATTTGTAAACAATCTGCTTATTTACTTCTGAAATGTATAGTGTTCATGCTTTTATATAAATTTCCTTTTGAATTTTAAGAAGTAAATTCTTTTATGTGTCAATGGTCTCAGACAGCAGCAAGTTACCATGCAATTGCGATTGCACTGTCTTTGATGGAAGCATACCCATTGAGTGTTCAGCATGAACAAACCACCCTGAAAATTCTACGAGCCAAGCTGGGCCCAGATGATTTGCGTACTCAGGTATCTTATAATATTCATGCACACCCTCACTTCTTGATGGTGATGCATTCAGTCTGTAGCTAGTCTGCAAAAGAAGCAATGGTGAATGTTGACAGGAAAAAGCAGTGCAATTTTATATCTTATAAATTGAGTCAGCTGTAAATACACAAAATTGATTTTAATTCTTATTGAATTTGAATTCTTGATGTATAGACATGGTTATTTCATGTTTTTCATTTATTTATAGAAATCTATATCTTATATTATATACTTCTCAACCAAATATTGCAGGATGCTGCTGCTTGGCTTGAGTACTTTGAGTCCAAGGCCTTTGAACAACAAGAAGCTGCACGTAATGGTACCAAAAAACCTGATGCCTCCATAGCTAGTAAAGGTCACCTAAGGTGAATGAACATAGCTTTTTTTTTTCCTATTTTACAGAGCTCATGAAATTGCTAAACCATAGGTTCAATATAAGACTATTTTCTGCTATTTCTTTAGCTAATAGGACCACTGCAACAATCTGCTATTAGTTTTGTGGCACTAGGTGCAAACTTATGCAAGGAACAATATATGCCGAAACATAAAAATATGTGTATTTCTTCACTAGTTGCTGGCATGATATTTTGCTAGTAGCTTTCATCTGCTATTGTGTCTGTTTCCCCAAAGTTATTGTGGACCATGTTGGAAAATCTTTAACTTTCCTTTTCATTTTAATTTCTGTCTCTTCTGGAGCTGAAGTGCTTTTGCAATCAGTGTGTAAAATTAAAATTATGATGAAGATGTTTCGTAGGAATATCTATCAAGAGAATTGCTTTCCTTTAATGCACCATAAAAATCTGCTAGAGATCGAGTTTATTATCTGTGGTCTTTAAACAGGTATGCATCATGTTAATTAAATATATGACACCTTTCATTTTTTGGCAGTGTGTCAGATTTGCTGGACTATATAAATCCAAATCATGGTGCCAAAGGGAGAGATGTGGCGGTAAAGAAGAAAAGCTATATTACAAAGGTATATGGCAGTTGGGTCATCTAATTAGAATAACTCAACCATTATTCAGGCTAATAACATATTGGCCAGAATAATTTCACGACATTCCTCTTGTTGAATATGATGCGGAGGAGTCATTTCAAGTTGCAATACGACAATTAATTTCCTTTCAGCTCTGTCTCCCTCTGCTCCTGTCTGCCAAGAACTAAAGCCATATGTATGTCACTATAGAATAAAAATGTTGCTGCACTGGTTGAAACAGGAGGAAAAATATTCTGGCTCATATGGGAATAAAGTTTGACAATTAACTAGGTTCATCAAATTTATCTTTCAAATTTAGAGCTTTAGGGAAAATATAAATCTGTGGTAAGCAGAATTGTTTGTCATTGTTGACTCCAGAAAGAAGTTACTAAGGAGACACTAATGAATCTACTACCTCATTTTCTAAATGTTTTAACTGCTTTCCTCAGCACCCATTGTGTCTTGTTATCTCTGAAAATTTCTGTCATTTTATTTCCCTTTTACAGGTAAAGGAAAAAGTGCACCCTGATATCAATTTAGAAAGTTCTATTGAATCTTCAAAAGAGACTTCTGTAGAGCATTTAGAAGGAGATTCACGAATAAATGATTCAAACCTGGAGATCAGTGATGGCCAGTGTCAGGTCCAGCTTCCTGTTGTTGAAGAGACTTCAGATAGTAAACCAAGCTTTGAGAATGGAATCTCACCTGAAACACAACCTGAAGGAGATGACAGTTGGCAACCAGTTCAAAGGACGAGATCAGCTCGCTCACATGTGCGAAGAGTAAAGCAGCGACGGGGTATTATTGGTAAAGTTTATAATTACCAAAGGAGGATTATGGATGCAGATTTGGATCTCTCTTCTGTCAAGAATTCTCATCAGAATGGTAGGTACTACCTCTTGAAGAAACGAGCACTGTCTCATGGAAGTTATGCAGAGCAACATACCACAAATACCTCACATGGTACTAAATTTGGGCGAAGAGTTGTGAAAGCCGTGGCCTACAGGGTCAAGTCTGTTTCTTCATCTAATAAAACTGCCACAATAGAGACTTCAAGAAGTCATGAAAAAGATCTCACTTCTTCATTTCCAATTTCTGCTCCAGTTGAGGCTGGTTCATTAAAGAATTCTGTAGTGAATCTTGGAAAATCTCCTTCATACAAGGAAGTAGCATTGGCACCGCCAGGTATGATAGCTAAGTTGCAGGCCTGTGTTCCCCAAAGTGATATTCCAGATAACCAGGAAACAAGTGCTATAAAACTAGAAGAAGATGTAAATGAAGCAAAAGAAATTGCTAGCCCAACGGTAGAAGATACGCAAGGAGAGGATAAAAATATTACTGTAGACTCTGCAGACAACGTGGAAAAAGAAATTGTTGTTGTTGAGGAGAAAGAAGAAATCCAGTCCACTGATATCATGGAAGATATTTCTTCTTTAATGGTGCCTCAGAACGTGCAAGTATCTGAATCTGGTTGTATTGAGGTTCATGAAGTTGCACATAGCACACTGATTGATAGTATTCCAAGTTCAACTGATCTTAATCCAAAAAATTCCTGTGAGAAGGATGAATTTTGTGAGTTTGAAACCCAAGTTGATGCTCATGAAACCCAAGGTAACCCTCACTCAACCTTGCCAGGAGTAGAGGAAAAGGAAAAACTAATTATGAATTCAGTTGATGCTCGGGGATTCCTAAATAAGAAGTTGTCTGCTTCTGCAGCTCCATTTAACCCATCAGCATCCATCGCTCGAGCTGCTCCGGTTGCCATGAATATCCCTCTTCCCTCTAGTCCTAGTCCTGTTTCAGCTGTTGCTCCCTGGCCAGTAAACATGACTCTTCATCCCAGACCACCCACGATCTTACCCGCTGTTAATCCACTGCCATCTCCTCACCATCCATACACATCTCCTCCTACAACGCCAAACATGATACAACCATTGCCCTTTATGTACCCTCCTTATTGTCATACCCAAGCAGTACCGAGCAGTGCCTTTCCCGTAACCACTGGCGCCTTTCATCCCAATCATTTCTCTTGGCAATGCAATGTAAACCACAATATTCCGGAGTTTGTTTCTAACTCTGTGTGGCCTGGCTGCCACACAATGGAGTTTCCTGTCCCACCTATTGTTGAGCCACTTGCTGATTCGGTATTGGAACCTGGAGTACAATTTGAGAATTCCAAGAGTCCAGGTCCAGCTCCCATTCTCCCATTGGACATTGACCACCCAGGAGAAACTAAGAAAGAATTGAACTTTCCAGAGTCAGAGGGAATGTATTCTGACGAATTGGCTAGGGTTGACACGTTAGATGCAAAAGATAATGGCCACTCAAATATTTGTAAGGTGGAAACTTCAGGGAATGATTCTAGTCAGAATGATGCCTCAAAAGAAAATACTGGTGGCAGCAGTGGAAGGAAGATTGATGGGGAGAAAACCTTCAGCATTTTGCTAAGGGGGAGAAGAAACCGGAAACAGACTCTGAGAATGCCCATTAGTTTGCTTAGTCGACCATATGGTTCGCAACCATTTAAGGTTATATATAGCAGAGTCGTGAGAGGCAGCGAGTCTCCAAAGTAAACCAGCCTTTTGTCTACTAGAGATTGCAAAGCAGACACCACATAACATTTGGTTCTACTGTTCTTACCAATCAACCTAGAAAAGCATCACAAGGGTGTTCTGGAAAGATTGAAATATGCAAAGCATTATTTTTATCACTTGCAGAAGGCAAATGGATGCTTTGACATTTTCTGGATTCCATTTTGTTGTCACATACGATAAAAAACCAGGTTAGTTCCCGTAGTGAATTTAACATTTCTGGGACATAATAAAGTCTCTGACTTTTTATTTGGAGGAATTATGCATATTGTGACCTGAGTTTTTTGAGTTTTTCTGTCTTTAGTGAATTAACACATTTGTAGGACATGAGGTGGATGGATCAAAACGTAGATAGGATGGATGATGAATGCTGTGACTGTATTAACATTGTGCCTTCTTGCAGAATCTCACTTTGACTTAGTGTCCTGTCTTGAAATTTGAGATGGATACCAGAGATAACCGACGATGTTTTTTTGTAATAGTTCAGGTATTTCTATTACTGTTGCTACTCTTATGGCCTTTCTGGTGGTTTTGCTCCATAAGATGACTCCATTTGGCTATGATAGATAATTGAATGGGGCAAAGCTTGTGTTCTGGATTTGTTTCATTTAATCGAAGGCATTTGAGCAGTCATCGGGAATGCTTTAGTAAACTGTTGCAAGGTGTCTATTTTGCTAGAACAGAAGTTTGTCCACTACTTCTCAATGTAAAATTGCATTGCAGCGGGATGCCCTTGGATTTTTAGAAACTTCTGCTCTGTAATGTAATGCTTCAACTTGTGGCTGATCATTCTGTGTCTGTCTATTTGCAGGTTCACAGTAGGAAAGTCTAATTTTAGCAGTGTTCAGATGAGGTGACAATTTTGGCCGACAACACAATTAGAAATTTTTGCATCCTGGATCATAGCATCTAAAAGCAGTTAACTTTTTTGGTTTCCAAACAAATAATTTAGAAATGGCTATGAGTGAGTAATACAAAAATTATTTTTGTTCTCTTCAAATTGGTGTTGGGAACTTATTTTTGTTGAATTGCTGTATTTCCTTTTCTCTAAAACTGCTATGGCACCATGAAAACAAAAAAAACTGAAATTTCAAATTTATGAGGTTTTTCTAGTCTACAGAACACGGTTCATAAATTAGTAGATACAGTTTTGGCTCTTTGATAGATAATGGCACCTGAATTAATTTATAGCTCCACCTTGTATGGTATGCAACTGCCTCATTTTGTCATCAGTTTAATTTTTTATTGAGTGATACCACAGTTTTATTTTTCATTGCACAATTTTTGTAGCTTAATGTATATTTATTCCTTATTATTATTACAGCTACGGCTCTTGTTAGTTTCGATTTAAAGCAGTGAATTCTCAATCGTTCCCTTTTCGCGATGAGATTGTCAAAATTAAAAGAAATGTATAGGTTTTTGTTCGTTGCAAAAAAAGAAAAGTATGATTTTTGTGTTTTGTTTTCGGAGTACATTGGAAACTATTGGGATTTCGTTCTTGCCGTATGACCTGGGCTGTAAAGCAAATGGGAAATAGAAGAAAAATAGGGAACACTTGCACTTGCGCTAGTCATAATGATGCCAAAGGTGCTCATCTAGGCATTAATGAACATGCTAGAAGTACATTTCCATCTAGCTACGCTCACACGTGCGGAAACCCCAAAGAAATGGTGCCCGCAATGTTGAAAATATTGCCCCACAATTGGTTTCTCGGACCAGTGAGCGTGAAAATTCTGTTGCTTTAGCTTGACAAACAAACAAAGTAGCCTTTTATTGTATCTGCTTTATCCCCCTGAGCTTCGTCTAAAGGAAACACAGACCTGAAAGAACTTCATAAGTTTCAAAAACAGGTACATACTGTACAAAAGATTGAAATCAAATTGCAGTTTGTCGTGTGTTTTTTGGCGTGCTTAGAATTGGTCATTGGTGGGTACAGGGCTCAACACAAGGCCTTTCTGATTCGAACAAAAAAAAAAAAAACAAAACAAAAAACAAACAAAATTGCACACACCAGGTGACATTGGTTCACGTGGTTCATGAATCAATTCTTGGCAAGGTCCTGCCGGAATTGACCGTTGGCATAAATGTAACCTGATTGTTTGAGGGGACAAGAAAATTTTTCATTGAATTGCATTCATTTGGAATGATGAAGGTAGCTTAGCGTCCTCTGATTTTCTCATCCGCGACAATGTTTCCAGGATAATAACTGTGACCAAAATCACAGTGATTTGAAGTCCAAAAATTGTCTTCCACGCAATCCCTGCGGATGCTATATGAATTCCCCACACTATATTATAAACTCCGAAGAAAAGGGAAATCCTCCCACACCAGCCATGGTACCAGTTCCAGTACTTGCGAAACTTGGCATCCGTCTTGGGACGCAGAAAGAATGCCAATATCTGAAATTCAAATTCGAAACTTTTACTTAGATAAATCATCAAACATGAGAACCAACCTGGAAGATTTATCAATCTTAGGAACGAACCTGCAGGATACTTAACACAAGAACGAAGATTCCAATGCCTCTATGTGCTTCTATGTCCATGACACCAGTTTTAGCATAAATTTGTTGTCCAATGACTACAGCAGCAAGGCTCAGTAAAAATCCAACAAACTGAATGCCTGCATGCAAATAGTACCAAAGTGGCTCTTTATGCCTCAAGTATCTTGCAATTATTGCCCCAGCAGGAAGGAGGAAACCCCATGCCAAGGTGGCCAATATCCCATGACTCCTTATCATCTTTCCTGGTCTGAAATTTACAGCAGAAGCAGAACCTGCAGAAGTTTCAAAACCAAATAGAAATGAAGCCATAAGGCTTTGATCATTTGTTATGGAAAGCTGAGGTTAGAGTTCAAAATTGATACAATACCTCTAGAAAAGTCGAACAGGATGGTGGTCTTGTCATTGTGCTGGGACAAGCGATGGCGTTTAGGATAGGAGGTTCCGAAAGCCAGAAGAATTGGTTGGCGGGTGAGAGGTTTCTGGAACTTGACTTGAAATGCCAAGTACACTCTAGCCTTGTCAAGCACGATCGCGGGTGGAACTTTGGTGATGTCCAATTCACCTGCATCCGCTATAACTTGTGACGGCCGCGTGCCTTGCAGGTAGTACTGTTTGATTCTGGGATGACCTTTCTTGTTAATCCACCCTGCCATGGCGCTGCCCCCAGCCATCCTTCCGTCTCTCGAAAACCCCATTCCTACCCAACCGGTTGTGTACACCGCAGATAATATGAATGTCACTAGATTCTCCTCTCCCTTGTGATACTGCAGGAGATTGTAATTCATCAATAAGAGAGGTACTGCAGACACATTAAGTTCAAAAAAATCAATCTAGGCACCAACAGGATGCCAATGTAAAGAAAGATCAGATCAGAATTACCCTTAAAATGAAAGTATTCCAAACAGGCGTGCAGACCATGTTGGATATATTGTTGTATGGTGGGGGGAGAATGAAGTTATATGCATTTGTGTTGCAGAGATCTGATCCTTCGTCCATCTCTTTGCCGATATCTGGGGCAACATAGAGAGCATCATTGTAAACTTTATCATCTTTGTCCGTGTTAGAAGTGGAACCACTAGCAGCATTAATATCCAGACTGACTTCTTCTTCTGTAAGCATAAAATTTTTGTCCTCTCCATGGATCGACCTGTTAAATTGACCTTTTGGCTCGGCTGCAAGAATCGAGAGCCTGGAGGAAAGAATTATCAGACAGAATACAACGGACGCGAGCATCAAGGCCCGAAACCTTGAATTTGCCATGGGGGTCTAAGGCTCATAACAGGCAGTTAGCAGGAATGCCAAAGAACAAAGAAGAAAGGTAATGCAGGTGTGTGTCTGCATGCTTGCGTGAGAATATTGAGATGAGGGTAGTTGAAATGTTTCAGTTTCTTGAGATTGAAGGCACAATTATGGTCAATTCTGATGAAGAAGGTGGCTGCTGGTGGCGGGTAATCATCATCCTCGCCATTTCCTGAAGATTCACCGGCCAAGAACATTCTCTCTCTGTCCAACCGTTTTTACCAAAAATCTATGAAAGAAAGAAAGTTTGTTATGATGCAAAAATTTGATGAGCTGAAGATGTCTATTTACATTTTGCTAATTGGTTGTTGGCAGAGATGGCCATGATTGGCCCAAAAATAGACAAAGTAACACATTCTGTTTCATTGTAAACGCATTTGATCATCTGTATATCTCATATATAGGGGGCTTATTGTTTTTATGTTATGTAGATGGTAGTTATTAGTGTGGCTGTAATTGACAAATGGCATTGTAGGTGGAATTGGGATTGTTTGCATAACAATTAGAGCTGATTTGGTTTGTCTCCATGGTGGTTTTACACTTTAATTATTCTTACCGCTTAAAGTTGTCTCTAATCCTATATTTGGGTTATGAATGATGAAGCTATCTTTACCTAGGAAGGACATTTTTATTCTCCTGCATTAATAAGAACCAATCTTTTAGTCCTTTTCCTCCCCCCGGTTTCAAACTTGAAAATAATGCAGTTCAAGTCTAACTTAGTTCCCTTATTTTTTCTTTAAAAGAAACACATTTAAAGCTGGAATTTTTGTTCCATTTATTTTTTTTATCTTGCATAAATGTTTAAATCTGATGGGATACGTTCTGGGATCATAGAACACAAGTGACAAGTCGTTTTCAATAGTTTGAATAATAGCTATTTGGACAAGAAACTGAGTTGTGTATTGGCGACCAGTAAAGTTTTAAATTGGTATGGATTAGTTTGCACTAGTAGGTAGCAGAAAGATTTAGCCTGCATCAATAGGAGAAAATCTGAGATTGTTGTTGGGGAATGCTTTTTAAGGACAGAGAAAAGGCTTAAGAAAATGGGCATAGGTACAAAGACACTGCTTTTAAGCTTTTCCTTTGATGCAGTAACGTCATATAAGATTACTGCGAATAAAATATTTTTTTTTGTAAGAAAAAAGTTTAATTATGCAATTAAATCGATAAAATGTGGTAAAAATCGCATCCTACTACCGTTTCCCGATGAAAAGCCCTTTTCTGAAAATTATTTACAAGACATGTTAATTTATTAGAAATTATTGGGATTAAGGCTTTGTGGTTGTTGCTGTACTTTTGATTATCATTTGATTGATGTTGGACATTGTTTCTCACTCAAAGTCATAAAACTTGGCACCATGAAGAAACCGACATGTTAACCCCTGCATTATAATCAGATTAGGTGCTGATGATAAGATCACTTTTCTTGCTTCTATTGAGTTAAATTGAAGGAAAGCTGTCTTCAGACAGAAAACAGATGGGGATGTCATAATCTTCATTATTACATTCGCGGCCGAGGAATGCCAGCATGGAAATTTCAATGAATTTGGAAACCCCAATGAGAAGTATCTGAAGAAGGCAAATTTCCTAGCCCCAGAGGGTTTATCAATACCCTGTTGATTCAAGCTTATCAATGCCTTGGCCTTGTATGTTTTTGTTCGAAATTATAATTGGAGAAGAATTACTTTCAATTAGACAAATGTGTTAAAAAGACAAACTGTGACAGCCCCATGTTCAATACAAAGAATGAAAGAATAGTTTCACAGATCTTTCAACAAAGCTATTGTAGATACACAAGAATTGTTGTTCATAACACTAAACATCCCATCCCGTATGGCCTTCTTTGCTCAGGATTTAACTCAGCTTCTGTAGCCTCATTGACGTTTAGATGACATCGGAATGAGGAAGAAACGCGGTAGACTGGGCCTCCACTGCTATCTCTGTTGCCTCTCTGATCCTTTAACCAACAAGACTCAAGCAGTATCAGCAAATGCAAAGGTTTCTAAAGTGACCTCTTTTAACAATTCTCTATTCCCTTCATGTATCAAGCCAAGCCATTTTTATGAATAATGTCGAAGAATCCTGACGCTGGAAAACAAAATTATCTGCAAATTTGGATCATTTTACCAGATAATTATTGTTATGATTCCAGAGTTTGAGATTGGTACTGATCACGTTTGTCTGAATATCAGGTTAATTGATGTCATTTCGCGTTAGGCTCAAATGCCAACAAGACCTGTTCTCCATTGCAGGCTGCTTGAATTACTTTTGCACCCTGTAGATATGTTCCTCACCACTTTCCTCATCAACCTTGACGATCCATTTGCTCTTTGTGGTCTTCTTCGCAGCAATGCCCCTTAATGCAGGCAGATTATACCCTCCTCCACCCTGATCTTTCTTCTCAACATCCCTTCCCAGTTTCCCAATCATGGTGACCTCCATGCCTTTGCCTATGGGATGCTTCATGGACCTTACCACAACCTTATCCTTCATTCCCATAACATGGCCTCCCAACCCTTTTGCCTCACCCGCCAAGTTGTTTGCCACCACTACTGATCTGCTTGGATTAACATCCAGCATCTTTAGCAACTTCGTGTATTCGTCATTTCTGCAATCTACAAGCGAGAAATCAATGTTTTCGTAATGTAGCAGCAGCTCAGACGGGTCACCGGTTTTGAATTCAACCATGTCCTTAAGCCCTTTATCTTTGATTGCATTCTTGGATTCAGCCAGAACTGGCTCCGGAACAATGCACACAAGCCTGCCTCCGGTATGACGGGCAGCCGTTGCCAAGGCTATGGTTGATGGTGATGCACGAGATGTGACCTCCACAATAAGTTTTGCTCTCATTCCTGCTGCTAAAGCTGATATGAACTCATTGCTCCCAATTTCTCGCGTCCTCTTTGAATCACATAGACTCTTGCGTTCACCACACTGCCAAAAAAGATCCAAAAAATAAAAAATTTCGCTGTCTCATACATTTCACATAAAGTGTTGAAGGATGAGAATTTTTGCAATCTCATTCTACTTTGTACTGCATTCAATGTACGTGGCTTGGCTTGGTCTCGTCAAATGTATAATGCAAATGAGATCAGCCCAGAAGCATCCGTGTCTCTCATAATCAAGATCATAAAACTGAGAAATTGAGTCATTGCCTCTATCATTAAACTTGAAAGTCATGAAAACTAAACTATTTTTTCCCCCAGCAACCAATCAAGATATTCACTTTTTAATCAATTATCCACATATATCTCCACAAATTATACAAAACAAAGTGAAAAATTTTGCATAAAACAAAATTCAGATTGCAACATTGTATCATTGAGAGGGTCCTTGTCATCAAATCATTGGCCCCACAAATTGACTTTCCCAGTTCAAAACATTTCCAAATAGATTTGAAAAAACAAGCAATGGCAAGGAAAAAAAATAACAGAAGAGAAAAAAAGAAAGAAGCTTTACCAGTCTGAGGGTATCAAGATAGGCTTTTGTGGCAGAAGTTGCAGACCATTCCATCCTTTAAAGTATTATAACCCCACTTATCCTTTGTTCAAGCGCAACAAAAAAGTACGTTTCAGAAATATCGAATCCTTAAAGATTGGAAAAAAGAAAGGATCTTGGTTCTGCAAATTTAAGATATAAAATTAAAAGAAAACGTTTTCCTGTATTGAAATTTTCCTTTCTGGGGATCTTTCCTGGGAGGCAAAGCACACCAAGATTTTGTGCCGATTTTATATGAGAGAGGAAGAAGAAGTTACAGGTACGTTGTTGGCAGTGAATGTCCATTTGTCTCCGCGTAGAAACCGCGGAAGTTTTTAAAAACCGTGGCCGATTTTGTTGGGGTAGGGGGAAATTGGGTGTCCCTTAGGAGGAAACCATGCAGATGCTGTAACTAACAGCCTTATATTTAGTCATTTTACTGGTTCATCATTCATCATTGTCGGGTTTAATTAGTTGGCAACCGTGTCCGAAATTCCTTCAAAAAAGTAACAAATGACAGAACAAACAAGCTCCCCATTAGTTTGAGTTTATCCAAACAGTGAATGTTAATCTTCCGATGACTCAATCCCAAAAAACCAAAAAAAAAAACAAAAAAAAAAATCCAAAAAAAAGCCAGAAAGGAAAATGGCAGGCTTATGAAATGGCTCTTTTTATGTTCGACTGTTTTTTTTTTTTTTTTTTTTCCTTTCTTCTTCTATTTTACCTTTGGAAACATAGCTCTTCCACATATTTCTTGGTAAGTTGGTAGGGTTGAATTCCCGTACTTTCAAACTTTATTTTGAAATGAAAAAAGGCCTTCTATCCCCTCTCCCGGACATCTCTGGCTTAACTTCTATCCGTAAAGTAACAAAAGCTTTTTAGAAGAGGGGATCCAATTTCTTATTCGTTGAACTGTCTCCCTTTTCACTTTCTCATCAAACATATCCATCGATTTACATTTTTTTTTTTTTTTTGTAGTTTTAAGATCTAAATCCAAGATAGGAGGGAGTGAAAAAACGGAATTTGAACCCCACCTCTCTCTAACCAAAGGTCAGGTAGTGTGGTTACATTATTATATATATATATATATAATTTTTTTTCCTTTATGGATTTATTAACTATCGAATTGTGCCTAATTGTCTCCATACACAAGGAACACAGGACTTGCTCAACAAAGCCAAAATCCACTGATAAGAAATGAATCAATGATGTATCACAATGTACGTATACGAAAGGAATAAAGTGGCTAAAATGATGACTGTTACATATTCTCTAAGAAAAGAAAGGCCTTACTAACTCAGGCATGGTTAAGTGCACTATCTTAACAAACCGTGACAAATCAGCTATGAACGCTTCTCTGTAAATGGTAAGGAGTAAATTTGCAGGAATCCTGCCAATCCGCCCAAATTTTATTAAGAAAGATAATATATCATTCTCTACTTTGACCATGACACTGCATCTATCTCTGCTTGGGCACTACGGTACAACTCCAGTCTCTTTGCGAGGGAGGTACGCCGCTGCATGATTGCTGGATCCTCATCCAGCAGAGAACCCAACTGTTTTGTCTGTAGAAATGAAATGACAGGTCATTAGCATCACCTATATTCTCTGCTTGAGATTGAGAAAAGAAAAGAGAGAAAAGGTACTGGAATCTTCACCTCCTTCCTACCCAATTCCGCAAAGAAATAATCAAGCAAACTGCGTTTCGCTTCACGCACTTGACAATAGACAACAGACTTCGGAATAGAATTTCTCAGACTTGCACAGACCATGTTGACATAGGATAGCACATTGCTCCCTTTCATTGAAAGAATTGTAAAGAGAAGTCAGACATCAAAATTATGGCTATTCTTTTCTTTTGTGTTGCTCACTTTAACTAGCAGACACCACAACAAGGATTCAAACGCATAACCTCAAAGTCGACAAACAGAGGAAGAGATCATTGCTCAAAGCTTCTAATTAAGCCGGTGCAATGGAACCCCCTAAGAGGTGTCATCAGGAAAATCCTTCTTGTTTAGCATTTTGCATATTCATCAAATGTTTTGCAACTATATAGGCACGAAACTATGTAGGCACTTTAGCCACTTACCAATCCTTCTGAGATAGGCATCGGTATATCTATCAAAAATTGAATGCGTTGGGTTTCCACCCTTTTCAATATCCTGAGGAAGCTTCCGGAAAAACTCAACTGTCAAGTAATGACACTCCATATCCACCAGCTGTAAAGTTGCTCGCTTACTTTCTTCCCTCATTCTCTCCAATGAGTCAACAGCAGCAGCACTAACTTCCACTCTCAACGTGGGATACTGCTTCAGTTCCTACATACAACAAAAAGACCAACAATTTAGAAATGAAAAATCAGCTCAGTTAAGAATTCAGCAACTATCAGTAATATCTTGAGAAACAAATGCTTGAAATATTTCCAAAACTGTTGTCCACAACTGATGTTCACAGGGGAAGATATCTTTTGAAAATAGTAATAAGTTACCATCTATCCTGAATCCATTCTTTGAAGAATATCTATAACCTTGGAAGCCCGCCAACACTCATACAACACAAAATTTTCCACATACAACCATTTCAATGTCATTAACATAGCATAGGCAAGAACTTACTAGGGTTTCACCGATAGACTTGTGAACCAATTCCTTCAATAAAGCATGAACCTGAAATCACAGCAACAAGGACAATCACTATTTTATGAAATAAATTTTATTAAACAGCAAGCGCAAAATTTTGTTCAGAAAACAATGGAAAAAAGTCCATATGAAACACAAGCCTGCAATTGGCAACAATTTATATGCAAAGAGAGATCAACCCTAAGCCATATGAAAGAATAAGAAAGAAATGCTGGAAAGAAGTCAACAGGATCAAGGCCATATTAGCCGATTCAATCTGGGTGTGAAACCATGACTAGGCAAAGGATGAGAAGAAAGTGGCAAAATACACAGCACACATATGAAATTATATTGTCTGAACAATGAAGGCGACAAAAGACTCAATTCAGTCATATTTCAATGTGCAGTGCTATTTGTTGTAACTCCACTAAATTCATAACCAAAGCTGAAAAATTACTTACAGCATCTACAGCTGCCTCAGCAGGACCTCTGATTTGGACCAAAGTAGATTCAATAAGACGGCGATAACCTTGTTCGGGGGCAATTAGATGTGGTTGATATCCATCAGCTTCAGTTATTAACTTCCTTACATTGTCCATGGAGAGGTGTTTGTCAAATTGCAACCTCTTCAAAGCCGCAGGCAATTGATTATCAAACACATTATATATTTTATCACCACCAGGACGTCTGCGGGATCAGTCATTAACAAAACAAAGGTTACTGTGCACGAACAATGAGAGGAAAAGAGTAATTCCAGTTGTGTTAAAAGACAGCAGAAGGCCAAAAAAAAAAAAAAAACATACATGCCGTCAAGATGCTCTTTGAACAGTTGATCAAAAGACCGACAGATTTCCATTATCATGTATAACTTTCCCTGTATATAAACAATAATAATAAGTTGAAAATCCTTCAAACAACATGAATAATAGAGTCTACAAGTGGAAATCAATACTGCCAAATGAAAAAGAAAAAAAAAAATCAGCCACGTTGGTCATCATAAAGTTGATAGGCATGCAACAGAAAAGGGACAAAATAAAAGCTTACTCCAGCATCAGTAGCAACAGGCTTCCCAATACGGCTCAATTCTGCTTCTAACTCCGCAATAGTCTTGCTAATAAGAGACTGAAGACCAGGGATGCGAGACTTGATGACTTGTTCCAGATGCTGAAATTAACCATATTCGCTGGGTTAATATCATATATCAAACAACCATATTAATTTTCTGGACTATGGGCCACAAGAATTTTGAAAAACCAGAGAGAAGGAGAGGTCTGTTTGGCATCTTTGTAATGGTCTAGTCACGTGTTTTTCATAAAATGAGCATACATGCAAGCATGTAAGAAACAACGTGCAGACATGTAATCAATATATCACAGCATACCTTGGAAAGAACCTTTCATAAAATGAGCATATATGCAAGCATGTAAGAAACAATGTGCAGACATGTAATCAATATATCACAGCATACCTTGGAAAGAACCTTTCCTAAGTACTCGGAACCCATCCTGTTAGCAAGATGCCTATACTCTGGGGTATTTTGGAAATATTCTCTCTCTCTACGTCGAGCGGCAATCATATCAACGCTTTTGTTAATATCAGCTTGAGAGCGATTTACAACACCAATCCAAGGGAACTGTAGCTTATAGGCTTTTCCTTCTAGAATCTGGGAAAACCAAGATGTCATCAAAATTTCTTTCAAATGAGACAAGGGCACTTTCATGTTTCAATGAAATCACAAAACAATAAAAAAGAGCTTTTAACCGCAACAAACTCTGTGTTCATTCTACACTTGTATTTTAGCAAAAAATGTCGCATGCATCAAGATAGAAGCCTTATCATATTGTTAACTTAAAAAGGTGATATCTTGAGTCCAAGAAGAAGAAAATTTTTTACAATGAAATAACTTAGTCAGATAAACTATTAAAAGCAGACTCACATCAACTGCATTGGTGCCCTGGTCCATAAGATCAATCTTTGTTAAAACTCCAAAAGTCCTCTCCCCTGAAATGATTGCCAGTAACATAGAAAACAACAAACAAATTTTAAAGGGCAAAATATGGCTGCCTTCAGAAATCATCTAGTTTAAACAAAGAAGTCATCAAGTTTAAGATGGTAAAATGAAAACTTCCAAAATTTTTGAAGTTAAACAAGAACGAAGAGATATTGCAATGTCGTTCAACGAACAAGAAGTCCCCTGTGAAATTTGAAATTGAAAATCTAAAACCTAAGCTTCATTATTGAAAATCCACCATATAACCTTGGCATCTTATTGAAGTCACATTTTAATTTGTCCCCTCTTAGGGCATGAAGCTGTCGTTACATGTTAAATGCTATCAAAGCCCATTGCCATTTCAATTCAGGGAAAAAAAAAAAAAACAGAGAGAGAACAAAGAAAAACAGTAACATGATCCAATTCTAGCAACTTGTGCGATAGCTAATAAAAGTAGTGGATGATTGTTTTAGGAAATACATTCCACAACATTACAAGGGAATGAAAACATCAGCTATTTTTAAATTTTTCGATTTCATGTTTGCACTAACATTCACATCATCCACCATATTATGCATTTTGTGTTCCGCAACCTAATGGATCTAATGTCAGATCAATCTATTTCTTTTGACTGCTAAGTATTTAGAGAACAATTTCATGTCAAAGAAAAAGCTGTATAAAGTTTTACCTCTAGGATCAACTTCACGGGATATCTTAATTGCATCAGATGTAGCAAGATCCTGATTGGCAGGAGAAATTGCCAGAATAATACAGTTGGGCTGCAACAATGGAAAACTAAATTTTAATACAATTTCTCCGGGGAAAGAAAGTATGACTAATTTCAAAAACTATATTCAATAGAAGGATTGATTGTTACCTTCTCAATATAAGACCGGACCATGTTCTCAATGTCCTGTACAATACTGTCAGGTTGACCCTCTACAAAGGCCAGGTGACATATCTTCAATCATTCTTTTGATATATGATTTAAAAACAAGAAAAGCACACACAGGTACTAAGCCATGACTTAAGTGACAAAATTGCTTACCAACAGCTACTTTGGTAAGACCAGGAAGATCAACCAATGTCAAGTTAACAACTGCAAAAATCAAACAATCAGAGAGATTGAAATTAAGCAAAAGACAAAAACAATCCCAAAGTCAATAAAAAAAAAAATGAGGTTATTCGACTGATCAATTCACATTGATTGACCAAGAGCAAACACCATGTCCACAGTAAGAAGTTAAATGCAATAACATCTCACCATTAGGTGAAAAGATACTAAGGTGGATTGGAACAGAAGAGATTTGTTTGGTGCGGCCTGTTTCTCGATCAGTCTCATCAGATATCTCTTGCCTTACAGCAGCTACATAAAAAAAGTGTGATCAAAAGTTTCTATATAGAAAGAGACATCCACCTAAAGTAAGTACAGAAACTATACCCATAAAATACAACAAACTAAAACACATTGTATTTTATAACCAAACTAACAATCATCTACAGATAATAAGAAACACCAAAAATATACTTTTTCTCATCAACAACATACCAAAATCGGCGAATCTCTTTCTGGGGACGTGCATAAACTCTGCATACTCTCTTCCTTCATCAATTCTATGCAGCTGCAGGACAAGAGGACGTCGCGTAACAATCCCTGCAGCAGAAGTATTAGCACCATTTCAAGTTCTGAAGGAAGCATATACTATCTTTAAAAAAAAAAAAAAGATCTGCATTGCACGAATTTGAAGGCGAAAACAACATTAACAAAACTAAGATACCTGCCCCGCGAGGTAAGAAATCCTTTCCAACAATGCTTTCCAGCACTGAAGACTTTCCAGAACTCTGTAAACCATAATAGCATCACATCTAAATAATCATCAAATACCCTTTCTCACAAAAAAAAAGAAACAGTAACTAACAAAAGCAGACTACAATTTTAATTTCCTCTGGCTGTGGAGCCATTTATAATTCACAATCAGAAACCATCAAATGTATCCAATATTAACCTGATTTGAATATAATCCAATACGAAAACAAAAAAAAACAAAAAAAATTCTAAGGAAAGAAAAATTAAGCTGGCGGTCAAAGATTCTAAATAATTAAAGTTTCTGTATCGACTTAAATTCCGATTAAATTAACGAACGAACCACAAAAGATCTAGCTCGAAACCTAGACTAACGAAAACAAGATCGAAGAAATGCTAGTACGTTTGAAATGCATGAATAGAGAAGGGAGGGAGACCTGGCCACCGACGACGGCAATGGAAGGTAATGCATCCCACAGAGTGGGCAAGGCGCTCTCCTCTCCGTGATCGCCGAGCGCAGTGCACGCCCTCTGCAGCTTGTTCACCAGTGTTATCAGATTCTCCATTCTTGTTCTAAACGACGGTGCCGATCGGTGCCGGGCCAACCGGTGGCGGATCTGCGGCCGGAGTCGGCGCTTTTTGTTATCAGATTCTTTCTTTTTCCTTTTTTCTTTTTTTCTCGTTGGTTCCGGAGAGAAAATGGAGCCGAAAAGTGAAACGGAAAATCAGAGAGAGAGAGAGAAAGGGAAGGTGGAGAGGTTGGCGAGCGAACCGCGCAAAAGAAAAAAACAAATCAGCGGTCGGTTTGAGGGAGGGAGAAGGAACTGGGAAACTTTCCAACGCCCACTTTTACCATATTATCCTTTCAGTTTTGGATGGGAAGGAAAAGGTTAAGATGGGCAAACATGTCTATGCGATGATATACACCTCTGAGTCAACTCAAATTTTTTTGAATTTTTCTCATTGTTTACACTTAAAATATATATATATATATATATATTTAATTGAAACAAATTACTTAGTAGACAACTACACCGCGATTTATTGTAACAAATAAAACGTTATATTGTATTATTAAGTGGGCATTATTGTACTGTATTGAAATATAACGTTTTTCTATTGTAACAAGTTTTTTATAATGCTACAACAATGTTACAATAAGTTCTATATAATATTACAATAAAATCACACAATTATCGGGCGTATTTGTCTATTATATGGGTAATTTGGACAATAAAAAAATGTTTAGACTATAGAGGCTGGAGACGTAGAATAAACAAGCCTAGTCTGAATTTCTTGTACAACTAGTTAAGGTCTTGCGCTGTAAGAGGAAACCAAGAAAGAAGGCCCAAAAGCCTAAGCAAGAATAGGCCAAAAGTCTAAAGAAGAACGTGTTTTATTATGGCTTAGTCACAGTAAAATGTTTGGAAGAATGTGTTTTAATCTTTTGTTTGACTATATTGGTATTTCTTAGCATTTTCGGTCTGTCTTGCAAGGAAAAAGAATAACAAGCCTAGCGGATAACCAAGATTTTTATCAACACCAGAAGCGAACTTTGAAGATTTCAACAACATTTTTGTGGATGACGTTGGAAACAATACGTTAGAATAATTAACGCGTTTTGGAATTGGAACCAACAACCGGGCTAGCGAGAGAAGTAGAACGGGATCTCAACTCAAGTAACGCACCAAAAAACCGAAGAGCACCAATACGTATCTCAGATATTATTGTCTCGGACGGTATCTTAATTAAAATTAAAATTAATAATTTTTAAAATATAAAAATAATAAGTATTTCCAAAATTATTAGCCTTATTTCAAAAATATTAATTTTAATTTTAATTTTAATTGAGATACTGCCAAAAAAATAAATACTCAAGACACTAACATTTTTCAAAACGAAAAAGGAAGAAACAGAAAGAAAAACTACTACAACCACGCCAATACCTCCTTTGACTCGTGCATCTCAACGAAAACTGCTATCCATTTTCTTGTTTCTAATTATAAAAATTAAGTGGTCCATGGATTTGGTCCCGAATTATACAAGATGACACAATTTTCGGACCATTTTTCTTCGTGACGAACACAAAACGTTATTAATATTGGGCCATTGGGGGTGAATGCAAATTGAAAATTTTGTCAAATATGTTATTAATGCATTGTTTCATTAAGGTCATAGCCTAACCTGCCTTTTTCCTGATATAATAATTGCATGATGCATATAGAACGCAAAAACTACGTGGGAATAATTAATATAATCACACGGTCACACAAGGAGAGAGGAACTGCTTTGCCCTAACTTTGGCAGTTTTTTTCACGTAGCTTAGCTTTCCACGATAGGTTTCCTCCCTGAATGTAAGAACTAAATTTCACAATTATTCACATATATTAATTGTTAATATTAAAGCTTAAGAATTATCTTATCAACTGCAAAATCCATCTGGAGTTCAGATCCTAGATTTTGTTTATAGAAAACTTTATGAAAAAACAAAAGAACGAATAGAATCTCAGTCCTAGCCCCTGAAATGTGGGTGAAGTTCATTTTATGGAATATAGCCCCTAAAATGTACGGGAAGTTCATTTTATGGGCAGTGCATTTCAGCAGCTGGCAAATTTGTCACTCGCTATGTGAATGAGGCTGGAATAAGTTAGGGGCATATACTATGAGGGAAGTTAGTTGCTGGCTTGGATTAATAAGCTCAATTGCAAAGCGTTTGATAGCCAAATTAGAGTTTTGGTCTGTCCATGTACCACTTCTTAGTTATTACCTCCAAAATTCCGTATGTCCAAACATTAATGAGGCCGGTCTAAGAACTAAAAAAATCAGTCCAAACATAAAATTGGTCGATAACACCTTCTAAGACAGTGACTGGGGCAAGCCGCTAGTGCCTAACACACAATATGTCAAGAGGAGAAACACCTTATAAAGAGGCTGCGAGCGATCAGAAGGGATCTCCACTACTAGAAATAGCGGACAATAAGGGAAGTAAATAAAAAGAGACAACTACTAAAATTAAATGTCTAATGGATAACGTGATATGCTCTTTCTATTAATTTAAGTTTGAGTCTTTTTATTATTAGACATGCATTTATTAAATAGCACATTCTTAAGTTTTAAATTCATTAATACTGCAGTAGAGTATAAGGAAGATCTTCTCAAATTTAAAAGAGTTCAGGTGATGGATTTTGTCTATAAAGAAGTTAAATAAAGAAGTTAAAAAGTGACCCTTAACTTTAACTCACCTTTAACTTTAACTCACAAGTACAATAGCTAATATTTATAATATGATATACCTTCTTTTTCAAGTAAAACGCATTTGCCAAAAAGGATCGTTCACATTTGAGATTATAAATGGCAAGTTAGTCCATATTGGTGAAAGAAGACCGACAAAAAAAAATAAGTTTGAGCTTTGTTTTAAAGGTATTTTGTAACAAACCGTCTTAAATGTAATAAAAAATTAATTTTAAATAATAATATTTATATTTTATATAAAAAAAATTTAACATAAAATATAAATATTATTATATAAAATTAATTATTTATTACATTCAAAATATCTTTAATTTTAAACTTTTTTACAAAAACTTTCATTATATAATATAATTTTATATAATAATAAAATAATTAATTTAATATAATTTAATTTTTTATTTTTTAAAATTTTTATTAATTATTAATTTAAATATTACTACCAAATATTTAATTTTTCTTAGAACAAAGTACCACGGCAGTCCCGATCGGAACCGATTGTCTGATTCAGGGTCACGGACGTCTCGCTTTTTCTTTTTGACATTTTAAGCTGTGGCGGCCCAACCATTCTTAGCCACGTAGTTGGATTCGTGGTCTAGCTGCCTAACGGAAGCCACGTACAGTTTGCTGGTCCACCCTTTCACACACCAAGAGCGCTTTTTGGGTCCTCTCCTTCTCTGTTTTGTCTTTTTTTTTTTCGCTGGAAAAAAAGAATTTGCAGTCAAAAGAACGATTTATTTGGGATTTTTCAAGAAATTTTGTTCACTCATCAAGGTTTTTCTTTTTGGGGTAAATAATCCTCTTTAGCTCTAAAAAATGAAGTACAATTAGACGTTGGCCATTGTCTTGTTATCCCTTGAGTCCTCGTTACTCCAGAAGCTCCTCCGAAATGATGGTGGATTTATTTTATCTTATTTTATTTTTTTATCCATTTGAACTAGAAGTCAACAATAAAAAAAAGAGTGAGTACAAGTACGTCGTTTAAACTCAAAATTTGAAAAGTATAATTATCAAATCTTAACTAACTGAATTACAGTTAGTGTTAAATGTGAATTGATTTTATTATTATTTTTATTTATTAAAAGACTCGTTGAATTATAAATTATATAATAAAAATAATTCTTTCTTTCTATAAATCTCTCTTCTTATTCTAAAATTTAAATTTAAGACTTTTACTAAAAATTTTAATCTCTAACTATTTGAGTGTCCCGTAAAGTACATTGTGGATTGATTTTATGTTTGGCATATTTCTTTACAATGTGTAATCAGGCATTTCTTGTTGAAAATTTTTCAGGTCGGGCTTTTGAAGTTTGAAGGGCATCAGTAGTTTCAGGCTGTGATATTTACACTGCTTTTCTTTGCTGGGATTCTCGAGTACAGTGTGATGGGCTGCTGCTCATCAAATAAAGATAAACCAGTACAAGAACCTGCCTCCAAGAATTTCAGTGCTCTTGCTGCGCAAACAGCCTGTAAGTTTGGCACCCTTTATGTAGCTTTTATTCATGTTAATCCATTTCTTGACGATGGATGGCTCAATCGAATAGCAATGACTTCATTTTGCTGGAGTTTGGAATTCAGAATAAAGCACGTGCTTGGCCTTTGTCAAATAATTATTATCAGTCTCAAAAACTTATCGAAAGTTAGAAGTAAAGGAAACTCGTAATCATTATAAGTCATATTATAAATTTATTTTTTATCAATTAGGAGCATTAGGTACTTTTAACAGTCTTAATTGCTATTGTCTTTGCGTATTTGGCGCTAATGGGAGCTGAGAACTGAAATTCTGTGCTTGTGTTCGGCAGTTAATGTGAATAAGGTACAGTCCTTACATGAGCTTTATAATAAACTAAGCAGTTCCATATTTCAAGATGGGGTTATTCAGAAGGTAATATGTCTTCCCCTAGTCATCCTGTAAGCTGCTTGCTCGGATTCCATTGATTTGCCGCTGTTTTATCTAATGGACGGGAAATTTGCAATTTGCGCTTTTCAGAAACAGCGAGAAGCAAAACCTATTTGCAGACAGGGTGTGTGTTATTAATTTCCATGTTATTTTATAAATTGCAATACAGTGAGGCCTCCTCATGGGCATGCTTACAAATCTTGTTATCACTTTATATGGGAATGTAATATACGTCCTTATTTCAACAGTGATTCACCGCCTGATTGTTTCTTGAAAATATAGCATTTTTACTTTATCAATCTTTCTGCAGATATTTGATCTTTTTGACGTCAACCGTAATGGGCATACCGAGTTTGGAGAATTTGTCCAATCATTAAGCGTGTTTCATCCTGAAACTCCTCAGCAAATCAAAACTAAATGTAAGAAACCGACAACGGTGATACATAGTTCTGCTTTATTCATGTCCAGTTTAATGATTCCCATCTCACTTTCCATCAAAAGTGACCCAGTGTTATTCTGGTTAATAAACTTTAATGTGGCAGATGCATTCAGATTGTATGATCTAAGGCACGCCGGTTACATTGAGCGTGAGGATGTAAACTTTACCGTCCATACTGGGCCTGATGACAATGCTTTACAGGGGAATTTCAGCTCTTTTAGCATTACAATTGATCATTTTGGCTTTGATTTTCTTTGCTTCACTCTTACAATCACAGTCATCAATGTTGATTGCTGGAGAGGAAAAGCTAGTCTTTCATTATTGTCATAAATCCTGAATCTTACTCCACCATGCTAAAAAGAGGGTTAAACATTAAAAAAGAGCCCTGTGCACTTTGTGCAAAACAAATTCTGAAACTCTCTTTATTGTGTTTTATACAGCTAAAAGACATGGTATTGGCTCTTTTCAATGAATCTCATCTGGCTCTATCTGATGAAGTTGTTGAAGCTATTGTGGATAAGGTATGTTGTTCTGCAATGCAGAAAATAATCTCATGTTGGTCGTTCTGCTTTCTGAATTTTGGTGTCTGTCCGTGCTTTTATTTTGTGCAGACATTCAAAGAGGTAGATACCAAAGCTGATGGTAAGATTGATCAGGAAGAGTGGGAAGAATATGTGCCCTGGAATCCGGGACTATTAAAGAACATGACTCTCCCTCATTTGATGTACACTCTATACTCATTTCATAATTTCTAAATTAACTACCACAAGAAGGTCTCTAAAGTTGAGAATTGACATCAAAATATTGTCTTTTGATGACTCACAATTATCCGCTCAGATCCAGTCCCAAGAAGAGGACTTGTGGTGAATGAAGCCAGGTTGGGTTACGAATGAGATCGAACACTCGCAAGACAGAATATGACTAAGGAGAGTTGGGTTGTGTTCTTGGTGAACTCTCTCCGATACTTAAATCAGTGTCTAACTTAAAAGTAAGGGTAAAGTGGAATAAATTAGAGGAAGAGAGCTTACCGATAGGAGGGGCCCTCTTATTGATAGGAGTAGAAACATTGATCTGATGGGGTCTACTGTATTCTGAAGAGCTAGTGTAAGGGTCCGAGAGAGTCCATGATATGAGTGTAGCTCAAAACAAACCTATCTGATAGTAGATACAAAAATTGGACTTTAGGACCTTGTAACCCTAATATATAATCCTTTTCACTCTCTATTTGGACTCTGCGACTTGTTTTATTTTACTTGTTGGGTTCTTTTTTTTTTTTTTTTGCACCATTTGTATTCGACTGAACAGTTTGAGCACAAATTGAAACGTTTGATTTGCTGTTATACAGTCGAAGTCCCTTCATTTTATAACTTAGAGACCTGCACTTGTTTTAATCACTGTGTTTTTGGATTTTGCTTTGTCTGCGTTAGGGACATCACTCTGTCATTTCCCAGCTTTGTGGTGAACGTTCAAGAAGACGAGTCACAATTGTAGTCTGAGAGCGGCTCTTCCTAGATGGCTATGTGGACAGTGGACTTATCTGATGCTTTGACTATGCAGACAAGGACCATTAATCGGTTGTATTCCTCCTTTGGGATGGGCCCCAATGGTGGAAAATTGCCAACCAGTGTCATGCGCGGAAAATCCGAGATGGGCGAGATTATCAGCCTACCAATAGCAGTCAAAAAGGGTAATTGGAGCATATTTCATAAGGAAAATACTAGTTGGTAACACTTATTGAGTCACATAAGAGGCACAAAATGGGATAAGCATATTATTAGTGTTATACGTGTACTCTTTTTTGACGCAGCTCTATAACTTTAGAGCCGTTTTATTTAAGTCCTACACGTTAGCAAGTCATTTTAATCAAGTCCAATTTTAAACGGAGGGTTATTTGACTGTTAAAATCAGCGTTCACCTCAATTAAAATATTATAAAAAAATAAAAATACGTGATTTTAACGTATTAAAGTGAATAAAAAAATAAAAATACACTATTTTCAATAGATATACATAAATATAATTTTAAAAAAATTCAATAAATTTAAAAATAAAAAAGAAAAAGTTAAAGAAATTTAGTTAAAAACCTAGTTAACGTTAAATACTGTTTTAACTACGTTAAAATATTATAAAAAAATAAAAATACGTTATTTTAATGTATTAAAGTGAAAGAAATAGAAATATGTCATTTTCACTAAATATACGTAAATATAATTATAAAAAAATTAAAATTTTAATAAACTTAAAAACAAAAAAGAAAAAAATTAAAGAAATTTAGATAAAGACCTGATTGATTGTTAAATACTGCTTTGACTACATTAAAATATTATAAAAAATAAAAATATGTCATTTTAACTTATTAAAATGAATGACGAAATAGAAATATGTCATTTTGATTAAATATACGTAAAAACAATTGTAAAAAAATTAAAAAAATTAAAATTTTGATAAATTTAAAAACAAAAAAAATTAAAAAAAACCCCAAAAGTAATAAAAGAAAATTATTAATTTTTTAGAAAATATTTTTAAAATTATTTAAAATTGAAAAAATTAAACAAAATGTAAAAAAATTAGTTTCTCTCAATTCTTTCCTCCTTTCTCTCACCTCCCTCATCTCTTTCTCTCTCATCACCTCTCTCTGCTCTCTCCTCGCCTCTCTCTCCTCTATCTCTGTCTTCTCCCTCCTCCCGCTCTTTTCCTTCCTCCCTTTCTCTCTCCTTGTCATATAAGATCCAATTTCGTGTTCATATAATTCAACAATTTTTTTTTACAAAAATGTGAAAGTAGGTAGGAAGAGGACGATGATAACGAAAGAAAAAGGGGTGAAGGAAAAGAGAGGGGGAGGAGGGAGGAGAGAGAGACGAAGGGGAGAGAGGCGAGGAGAGAGAAAGAGAGGAGGGAGGAGAGAGAAAGGAATGGAGAAGAGATAATGAATTTTTTTATTTTTTTTATTTTTGATAATTTTAAAAATATTTTAAAAAATTAATATTTTGTATAAACCAAAATTTATAATTTTCTTTTCTATTTTTTTTAAATTTACTGAAATTTTAATTTTTTTTACAATTGTATTTATGATATTTAATCAAAATGACATATTTTTATTTTTTATTCACTTTAATAAGTTAAAATGATATATTTTTATTTTTTATTCACTTTAATACATTAAAATGACGTATTTCTATTTTTTCATAATATTTTCACGTAGTCAAAACAGTATTTAACAGTCAACCACGTCTCTAACTAATTTTTTTTTAATTTTTTCTTTTTTTTTAAATTTATTGAAATTTTTTTATTTTTTATAATTATATTTACGTATATTTATTCGAAATAGCGTTTTTTTATTTTTTATTTACTTTAATACGTTAAAATCAAGTATTTTTATTTTTTTATAATATTTTAATGCAGTCAATGTTGTATTTAACGGTCAACCAAACGTCTGTCCAAAACTGGACTCGATTAAAATGACTCATTAACGTGTAGGATTTAAATAAAACGGCTATAACGTTATGGAGCTGCGTAAAAAAAGAACAAACGTATAGGACTAAAAATATGCTTATCCCGGCACAAGAGATGTGGTCCAATCTTATTCTCATTACTCTTACAAATAAATAAAGTTGAAAGTAATAAAATGACTGTTGTTTTTTTATATACTTATTGTGTATCTTAATAAGTGTTATTACCTAATAATGTCTATTTTAGAAGGATTTGGAGACATTTGTTCAAAACAGCAGAAATAAGCCCTAGAGACTAGCATTCATTTCAAATTACCGTAATTTGTTGATTACGTTTTTCGTTTAGTCAATTGGTTCTTACCTAGGGTACAAATTTGAGACCCTAAAGGTAGAATTTATGGATTGTTTTACGTGAACTAAGTTTTATGCCTTTGTGATCTGTTATAATTTGACCATTGCTTAGCGTCTAAAATTCTTGGCATCGGGTCCTGCATTGAAATAGACAGTTAATTTGGCATATTGAAAAGTGATTAAAGGCTATGAACTGAAAGGGACACAACAAATTGCAAAAGCAAATTACCCCCCGCGAGGCGTTACACCAGAAAGCAATTTCTTAGCTTGGTCATTGCACCTTGCTCTACTCATGTTAATAATAATAATAATAATAAATTAATTAATTAATGTATTTCATTTTCTTTAACTTCTCCAAAAACTTCTGATGGTTTCATTGTACTATTTATACTTTTGTTGGGAAAACGAAGAAAACAATACTAAATTCATGAAAGGAAAAAATACAACAACACTGACCCAAAAAGGAAAAAAAAAACAACAACAACTAGAAATAAAATTAATCTCAAATTTAATTAGGTCATTTAAATGAATTTATTTTTGTCGATCGTATTTTGCCGTGTACTAAGTAAACTATAAGATCTAATTATTTTAAATTTTTTAATTAAAAATTTTTAAATCAACTTAAGTTTATCGTTCTCTCGTCACTTCATTTGGTTATTTACTCTGGATATATTCAAGCTAACGTCAAAAAAATGTTCCCTCAATTTTTCATCAATAAGGCTAAGTTTAACGGTAAAAACATATTCCAAAAAGAAAAAAAAGACAAAAAAATAAAAGAGCCTCGTCGGACTGGAGTGTACTCCAAGTATGAAACATGAACAGCTGGCTTGGGATACGAGGAATGTTTATGTCAGATTTTTGACCATTTAAAAAGAAAGAAAAAAGTTATACTTTTAAAATAAATATTATTTAATATATTATTAAAATATAATTGATGAAATTTTATAGACAATTAAATAAATTTTATATGTAAAGAAATAATAATAATTTTTTTTACATTAATTACATTTAATATTCACGCAGTTACAAATTAAACACCATTAATTATATTCAAACAATATTTTAAATTATTTTTTATTTAAAAATATAATAGTATTTTTAGGAGGAAAAATAGAATTTTTTCTTCAAAAGGAAAAATGAAAAAAGAAATTATCAGAAAAGTCATATCTAGTCGACGCGCTCCGCATAAAGCGCCACTGGGCGACACGTTTCTTGCTCTCCCTTCCTTCACCGCACTTTCGCTTCTCTCTTTCTCTCTCAGTCTCTCTCAAATTCAAACCTTCGTACAAGGCTAAGACCAAAACCTCCGATTATCGGGGCCATTTTTTATATAGGTTTTTGCTAAAACTGGAGCGGTTCTATTTAAGCTCCGGTTCCTCGGACCCGTTCTCTCCGATTCTTCCCGTTTGGTAAGGATCCTTTTCTTTTTTTCCCTCTCTTTGTCTGCTGCGCTTCATCGTCGATATCCAATTTTTTCTTTTTATAATTGTTCGAATCCGTACGTAGCTTCAATCTCAAGCCCTGGAATTCTCAGAAACTTTCGATGAATTAAATTGGGATTCGCTTGCGTTTTGATTTGGTTCTTCTGGGGGTTCTTTGTTTGTACAGAATTTGTTGAAAGATTTGATCTTTTTTTTTTTTTTAATTTAGTGGTACAGAAAATGCATGATCTTTCGTAATTTTGTATAGTGCGGTGGGTGGGGGTGTTGAATTTGAAGTCGTCCCTCTGGAAAAATCAAAATCAATTGTTGAAAAAAAAAGAAGAAAAAGAAGAAAAGATAAGAGAAAAAGAAAAAAAAAAGAAAGTGCGAAGGAAATAAAGATGTCGTCTGCTGGTGTTGCTATTACTCCAATCCAAAATGATCTCGTGCTTTCCACCAATTTCCTTGATGGTCAACCGGCGTTGTTGCCCGACGATTCCTCCATTTTCGTGTATCTATCGGTTGGGGGATCTATGATGCCAATGCGCGTCCTGGAGTCTGATTCCATTGAATCTGTGAAGCTGCGGATTCAGTCTTATAAAGGGTTTGTTGTTAAGAATCAAAAGCTGGTCTATGGAGGCAAAGTGCTTTCGCGGAGCAATTCCCTTGTGCGGGACTATGGCATTGCAGATGGGAATGTTCTGCATTTGGTTCTCAGGCTTTCTGATCTTCAGGTTATAAAAGTTAAGACTGTGAGTGGGAAAGAATTTACGTTCAATGTGGAGCGTGGAAGAGATGTTGGGTATGTGAAACAACGGGTTGCCAATGAGGAGAAGATGTTTGATGACCTTGATGAGCAGGAAGTTGTCTGTGATGGGGAGCCACTTGAGGATCAGAGGCTAATTGATGATATTTGTAAATATCGTAATGATGCAGTTATACATTTGTTCGTGAGGAAACCTGCGAAAGTTCGGCCTAGGCCTGTGGAGAAAAATTTTGAATTGTCTGTTGTAGCACCACCACCGAATGATGGAAAGAAGGTTAGACAATATGATGCTGGTGAAGAGAATGACAAGAGGAGTTATGAAGTTGATAGAGAGATTGTGCCAAGAAAGCCTCCTGATAGGGATTTATTGTTGGAGCCAATTATTGTTAACCCTAAAATCAATTTGCCCTCTGTGATTTGGGATATGATAAACGCTACAATTGATGGATTAAAGAGTGGGAATGATCCAATCAGGTCTATGGAGGGTACAGGAGGGGCTTATTTCATGCCGGGTTCATCTGGGAAGAAGTTTGTTTCTGTTTTTAAGCCAATTGATGAGGAACCAATGGCTGTCAACAATCCTCGAGGGCTACCATTCTCTCCTGATGGCGAGGGGTTGAAGAAGGGTACAAGAGTTGGTGAAGGAGCTTTCAGGGAAGTTGCAGCTTACCTTTTGGATCATCCAAAGAGTGGACGCCGATCATTGTTTGGTGATGAGAGAGGTTTTTCTGGGGTTCCACCTACGGCTATGATCAAGTGCTTACACAAACGATTTAACCACCCAAAGGATGTCACAATGAAGATTGGGTCCTTGCAGATGTTTATGGAGAATGATGGAAGTTGTGAGGATGTGGGTCCTGGTGCATTCCCAGTGAAGGAAGTTCATAAAATCTGTGTGTTGGATATGAGGTTGGCAAATGCAGATAGGCATGCTGGGAATATTTTGTTGAGTAAAGATGCTGAACGTGGCCAGATTGTGCTGATTCCAATCGATCATGGGTACTGCCTGCCTGAAAGTGTAAGTATTGCTTTGTTGTACGTCATGAATCTCAGCAACCCTGTGCATTTCATTTCTTCTTCTTTTTTTTTTTTCGTTTCTTGAGTCTTACATTTTATGGTGTTATTTGTCTTTGAGTTCCATAAACCAAACCATTCCCATTGCAGCAGTTAGTTGCTGGACTCTCCATTGTCATTTGCCAGCGTTATGAAAGTATTTTTAATTATAGTTATCAAAATATTTATTAATTTCAATAATCAACACATTCTTGCAGTTTGAAGATTGCACATTTGATTGGCTTTATTGGCCTCAAGCTCGTCAACCTTTTGACTCGGAGACTGTTGACTATATAAAGTCACTGGATGCTGAAGCAGATATTGCCCTTCTTAAGTTTTACGGATGGAAGATACCATTACAATGCGCTTGCACGCTTCGTGTCTCTACCATGCTGCTGAAGAAAGGGGTGGAGAGGGGCCTCACCCCTTTTGCCATTGGAAGCATAATGTGCAGAGAAACCTTAAAGAAGGAATCCTTGATTGAGGTGATTCTGCAAGAAGCAAAGTTCTCCGTGCTTCCTGGCATGAGTGAGGCTGCCTTCCTAGAAACTGTATCTCATATCATGGATCGCTGCCTTGATGAGATTGCTTTATCACTGCCTTGAAAGGCATGGATGCTTCCGTCAACATTGATCCACATTATTGCTTACATACACTAGTACATATGTGTATTTGGCGTTTGGCAGGGCTTTTATCCGAAAAATTATATCTTTATTTGTTTTCCCTGCAAACATTCTTTTAAGGCAATTGCTGTGACGTTTTCTGATTAATCTGAAGGTTTGATACCGTTCATGATGAATTTATCCTAGGCATTGAAGACCAATTGTGTTTTTTTTTTGTTTATTAATTTTTATTATAGCAGTTTAAATTTTACTTTGTTCATGATATCTCGCATAAAAGGACTGATGCATGATGCTCTAATTCTATATAATATATAGAAGGGTGATGTGCTGGTAACTTTGTTCCTTAGTCGACTATGATAACTTCATTTTTTTTAATAATTCTTGACTATAATAATATTTTGAACTAGATTTGTTGGTCAACATTTAGTAGGTGGGTAATTTTTTTCACATCAAACTCAATGCTTATGTTATAGCATTCAAATGCTGATACTGAAATTAATTCTAATAGCAGCGTTCAAATTCTAATAATTAAGTGTGCTTCTTGGACTAGTAATAAGCTTTATTTTTTGTAATTATTTCGTGCATTTTCGTGTCTATTGTATTAGAACTCGCATTATTATTTTGAAAAGAATTCTAACATTATAGGGATTGAACACATACGACTAGTGCTTATTAACCATTGTTTATTGAGTGGATAATATTTATTGGATGAGATTCAATTAGCATTCAAATTCTATGATTAACATAAATACCCTTTAGGTTAAAAAAATTAATTTCTATATAGAGTTAAGCTTAGCAATTTAGAGTATCAAATACAAAGTCAATTGCTATTAGTTAAGGCTCGTTATAAAGCCCTATTTATTAGATTAAAATTAATGTCCATAAACAAAAAACAAATTATAAAAAAAAAAAAAAAGAAATATCAAACACAATATGTTAATAAGTATTTATTATTTGTGCTGCAAAATTATGGGAAAATTAAATGTTGGAAATGAGGTGTCTTTGTAGAAATTGAAGGTAGGCATGCAATGTTTGTATGGGCCTTTGGGGTTGCAGGAGGATTTGGAAGGCAAGAGGGACACACCCGAATGCACTTGCTTTAAGCTCGGAAATGGAGGATTGAGAAGAAGAAGAAGAAGAAGAAGATCAATTGGCGAACTTAAAGGTTGAAGAAGGGAATGAAGGATTCTACCCTGAGAGCGGCATTTTTTTAGCTTGCATTCCATCATACAAAATGAGAAGGAAAGGCTTCCTGGATTTTCCGCTTCCCCAGAAGCTCCCCTAGACAAAAAGTGTCAATTAAGTCTAGGATCCGAATTGCATATATTACCCCAAATTTTATAGTTAGCGACTAGCGGTTTTTCCAAATTATGCTTCTCTCCGTGGCCCTCTCTTCTTTTTCATCACTCCCATGTGGCCATACGTGGTTAATTAGGAAGAATGCGAGAGTAAAAGATTTGGAAATTGGCAAATGAACAACATAGTATCAACGTTCTTAAGATGTTTATTCACAATTGCACAAAGCTTAGGCCTCCAGTATTCATACATAAGAGATTCTCAAACCATTTTCAGAATTTGCCAATAACAGGAGTACAATAAACAAAGCGCACAAGGAGAAAGAGGGACGTATGAACAACGATGGAACACAACAGGGAGTGGCAATGAGTGGGTGGTAATGAAGCCTAACTACAGATTCGGTATGCATGCACCTCCTTCTGGGTTCTGCTGTTCTTTCCATATCCGCCCTGTAACTCGCAGCTTTAACTCTTTCCTGTCCCCTCCAGAGAAAAAAAGTGCCATATTACGTTGTATAATGAGACCATCATGGCTGTCCCTGACCTTCCTGTGGCTATCTCTAATGCTTCTAGGGGTGCCTTCCCAAATGAGTTTTCGGCCGTACCCCCCTACCTCCAGGCTGTAGCTGTAATTTCGAGCTTCTGTCTCATCACCCATAAATCGGAGGAATGTCATGTAAACGGGAGCCATCCCCAGCTGGAAAGCTTCAAAATGGAGACAGAAGTATTGACCAAAACAGTGAAATACCTAATGAGAAAAGAAGAGACAGAGATACATCAACTAGACAGTTCAGTACTGGCTATAGCAGGAACCTGAACACGAAGTTATCGGTGAGATACAGGTACAACTAGGAGTTGGATGCCAAAAAAAGAAAAAAAAGGAATGAATGTTATGGCTCTGCAATTTCAAGAGACAAAATATACAGCATGTTCACGAATTCAATTTCTTCACTCAACATAAACATCACGGCCCAGTTTCAGCGGACTATTAAACCAATCAATCAAAAGAATACAGACAACATATAGCACGCCAGAGCTACACAGTGGGCACGACAAACAAGAAAAAGGAACACTTAACACGGGAATCCACCTGAAACTAAGTATATGCCAGAATCCACCCGAAAATACAAGCTAAACTCGGGAATCCATCCTTAACCGTGATTTCAATATTCATTCATAACAGGCCTCACAATAATGAAAATAACATATCTCCTATTTGTAGAGATAGCTAAGAAACTAAATAGGAAATAATAAAGCTAAATAAGAAATAAGTTAATATCTCTGCTAAACAGGAAAATATCCCTAAAAATCTAAATAGTAGATTTATAAAGAAAAAATATTATCATAGATACAAATGAGCACCACTAAGTGGGTGTCGCTTAAGGAACAACAAGTGGGAACAAAGATTTTTCAGTATTTCCGATTGGTTACTTTAAGAAACATAAAAAAGAAAAAAAAGTCTGATTGATTACTTTGTATTTGTGGCTGTGGCTTTTTAAAGTTATGCCAACTAGTTTTTCCCAATACCAAATATCCCGAATTCCTAAATAATAAAAATTCTTCTTCCTTATTATTCAGCACAGAGTCTCCAGGATCATCCCTCGCATAAACTAATTATTTTCCCTATTCAGTAAAAAATAACCGTTTCACAGTAAACACATGAAATTAGAGTTATATTGCTTACAAATCTCCAAGTACTTAAAAAAAGAAAAGAGCAGAGCAAAAATATTCGGTGTAACACTGCTGAGAAACTTTTTGAGTACTTTCCAAGTTATAATTAATGCATGTATGCATGAATGCATTTTAAACAAGACACGACAAACATTTGATCAACTATGTGTTGATATGTTCAAGCACCTATTAGCCTATGTATTCAGTGACGAAGCAAACTCAACGATGGATCTTTCATTCCTTTTTCTTTATTTTGTAATGTTCATTTATGATCGATTGAGGTAGATATATAGAAAATTTTAAGAAAATGGCATGGATAAATTTTATTAACAAGCCTTCCAGGATCTTATTAGTCGGTGAAGGTATGCTAGCATTCATGTAGGTCCATTGAAGATTGCCTATGGTGTCATTCTCAATATATAGCGACATAAAAAACATATACTCACAGTTAGCATCCATGTTGCATTTTCCACTTCACGGGGATTGGACTTGACATAACGATGGTTAAAAGTACATCCTAAATGCATATCCACTTTGTGATCATCCCTCAGATGAGCAACAAGGAATGGGATATCCCCGGTAACAGCACATTCTGATCCAGCGTATGGACAGTTGTATGGCCTGAAATTACAGAGGGACTCATGTTTGAGCTTACCATAGTAAGGAAAAATCTCTGGGCATCCAAGTGAAGAGTATTTGCAAGGCAGTTCGAGTGATTCGGCTACTTTTTCCAAGGCTAGACATCTAATGTCACCAAGCTCCTGTCTACAGGTGGGACATCTGTTATGCACCCTTGTCTTACAGGTCGAGCAAAGTGTGTGCCCATTGTGACACTGCAGAGAAATATCAGCAGAACAAGTAGATAATATCAGCAGAAAAATAGCAACAAAAAGTCCCCATTCCATTGCTTTTTTAAGACTGACAAGCCCAGACAGGCACAGTGGCTAAAGGCATCCCATTAATTTGAATTTCAAAGAAGCTGCCTGATTTTTAAAACATTCCACAAATCTTTCACCTTCCGAAATATCATGTATCAAGTGCCCAGCATTATAATATTCGTGTCAGTTAGGCACTTTTACATAAATGTGATGCAAAACTACATGAAAGCAAGCAGTGACTCCATACATTTGCTGTGAAACTAAGCTAAGAATCTATTGCGATCATGGGGAAGTTCAAACAAGTACATTAATGCACTCTTCTGGTCTTTTAATCCCAGAAGAAATATTTACAATCCACTATTGTCGGTGGCGACACAGGGCTTCACTTGGATATGTATTTAAATAGGCTAGTACTGATACTCAATAACCGACATCCGAAAACATGAAGCATCTGACTATACTATGAAATGGAAATGCAAACAAGCAAAACGAAGCAATAATATTCAAAACATCAACCATCAATCCCCTAAAACCCTATCCCAATAAATCCCAAAAAAAAGAAAAAAAAACGCGGCCTTGTACTCCATCGTGGCGTGTGCAGCCTGCTATTTGCAGTATGCGGTACTGGGGTCTACCCAGATCATTGGCAGTGTTCTGCGGTTGCATCATCGAACACCGCAGCGTGCTATTGGAGGGAGGCACCCTGCACATTGGGGCTGCGTGCGCAAGCCCATAAACATGCCTCAAAATCATGCCAACAGAACAAGCAACAGCAGTCGAATTCTCCATAATCGGATACAAATCAGCATACGAAAGAATAAAACAACAGAATCAAATCAGTCAAAAAAGAAATCTAAACACAAATGTCACTAACGATCTTTCCCAACGAACGAACGAACAAATCCAATCAACAAAACCCAAAAATAAATTTGCAACAACCAATACAATAGCCCAAAAAAAAAAAAAAAGGCAAAAAAAAGAAGGAACCTGATGAATAGGAGGGTACATAGAATTGGTACAAACGGGGCATTCAAGGAGCTCATGGACGCTGGTAGTGTGCATCGCTGTAGAAAGAGTATTTCCGTTGGCATTGTTATTGCCGTTGCCGTTGCCGTTGCCGTGAGGCTTTGGGGCAGAAGGGAATGGATGGTGATGATGATGGTGGATCTCATTATCATCCGTCGATTCTAAGGATGGCGCACATTCAAATGCAATGCTATCCAATTCCGTCCTCATCATACATACAATTTCCTCACCGAAAAAAAAATAATACTAATAATAATAAAATAAAAAATCAAAGTAGCATTGTTTTGTGATTAATCTCTGATGGGTACTGCTTGAAAATGTAATCCATTCTTACTTATCAGTTCTCCTCAAACAAAGAGAGAGAGAGAGAGAGAGATGATATCGAATAAACAATTGGGTATTTTCTTTCTTTCCTTCTTCTTGGATTGGGAATGGAGCACTGGGCTCTTTTGATGTGTAAGTAAATTGCAATTACAGTCGAATTTTGAGATAAAGAAGAAACTTTTTAGAAAAATACATACATATATATCTTCTGATGCTAAATTTTTTTTAGGGTTTTTATCATGCTCGATAACAATAGTAACGAATTTTAAACCGACAATCATTTTAATTTAAATCGTTATAAAAAAATATGTTAAATTATTATTAGACTATTACTTCCCATAACAATAACGATTATACTAATGGTAATTTCAAAATATAAAACTTTTTGTCGAACTTGAATTCTCTTACTTCAAAAACTTTTTTTTTTTTTTTTGGAGGTCTGAATATAACTAATTTTTGAGTTATAGTTTTTCTAAGATTCATTATACCATCTATTACTCTTTTAATTATTGTGGCTGTTAGAATATTCTAGATACTAGAATATACCAAAATATTTTAAATATTATTCTGACATTATTATGGTTATGATTATATAATTATTTTCATTTATTTCTTTCCTATTTTATAAGCAGTCTCTTTGTATAAATATGTGTATATTCTCAATAATAGTCGTACAACAATTTATTCTCTTCTTACACTTTATCATGGTATCAGAGCAAAATTCAATTCAGTGAGATAAGGGACCGTAGTTTTATCTATTTTCTTTTATTGTTATTTTTCCGGTTGTATTCATCTGGCCTTGTCACTGTCGCCGGTCGCTGGAAGCTATTCCAGTCCTGCTGTCCCTTTGCAATCTTTAATATTTCGGCCCGTCTTCTCAATCTGGTGAGCCCTTGGTCCCTCTTCTCTTCAGATTTCTTCACATCCACTTGCAGAAATCTGTTCTACAGGACACAAGGATCTCATATTCAGAAAATCATCTTCATCGGACTTGCCACGCGCCGTCACGCGCCAAGCTGACATTCTGCCCGGCATTCTACTCTCACCCACGCGCTGGTGAATCTGAAGGTTGAAGAAGACACGTCATCAGGCACATCATCAGCCACATCAGCAACACGTGCCACGTGGCCACATATTATTGGTCAGAGTTGCCACGTCATTTGACACGTGTCCTGCCACGTAATCTCCCACGTGTATTGCCATGTCATCTACACGTCAGTTCCGTTGATTGCCACGTCATCTGTTGACCGAACCGGTTCAGAGATTTGACCAGCCGGTTCAACCACTTCTGGGCCGATTTTTGACCTGGTCAGACCGGTTCCCAAGGTTTTCTGACGTCCTCTTTCCATTTTTGGTGTCTGTTTCTGCAAATTCTAACTATACAGACTTGTTTTGACAAATTTCATACCTAAGTCTACCTTTTTCATCACTATTTGATATTGTATTTGCTACTATTATGGAAAAGTTTGAAGTTTCTATGCCGATCAACACTGTTCTCGATGGGACAAATTATCTTTTGTGGTCTCAAGAGATGTACAGCTTTCTCATGGGGCGCAAACTGTGGCGCTATGTTAGTGGAGCCATTTCAAGGTCTACCTTAACAAAGGGAAAAGAGAAGGAAGAAACGTCAGAGAAATTTGACAAGCTTGCTGAGCAACTTGAAGAATGGGAGAGTATCAATCATAAAATTCTCACATGGTTTCGCAATACATGCGTCCCGAGCATCAAACTTCAGTTTGGATGGTTTGGCACTGCAAAGGAAGTCTGGGATTTGTTAGCATCACGATACTCAGTTTGTGATGTAGCACATCAGTATCAGCTTCTCGGAGACCTCTATCATCTCAAACAACAACCGGGTCAGTCTATTAATGCCTTTCTCTCTCAAATGCATGTCATATGGGATCAATTGGCTCTTGCTGAACCTGCATGGGACTATCCTTCAGATGCTGTTAAGTTCTCCCAATATAGAGATAGAATGAGAATTATGCAGTTTTTAATGGCTCTTACTAATGATTATGAGTCTGTGCGAGCCTCTTTACTTCATAGAGATCCACTGCCTTCTTTGGAAAGTGTTGTTGCTGAATTGCTTTCCGAGGAAACTCGTTTGTCCACTATGAGAGCTCATCGTACTACTGCACCTACTGATACAGTTTTACTCACATCCTCTCCTTCTGCACCTCGTAAAGTGATTTGTCGATATTGTCACAAGCCAGGTCATCTCATCTCAGAATGCCGTAAACTGCAAGCCAAGCAACATTCTGAACTCAACAAATCCCAATCAGGTCCTATTCCTCAGCCATCAAATCCCAAAGGTAAGTTTAATAGAGCCGCAGCTACCACTGCTATCACTGCTGACACTGAGGATTCATCTACTGACCTTGCGGTACTTTTAAGTCGAGTTGATTTTGATACCCTTAAACAAGCTCTAGTTCAATCCGGTACTTCCTCTTCCGCTCTATCAGTTGTCCCAGGTAACTTCACATCTTGGTTCTTTGACTCTGGTTGCTGTAATCATATGACTTCTAATCACACACTCTTTACGTCAAAGCAAGTGTCTCCTTTTGCACCTACTATTCATACTGCTGATAATTCTCAAATGCATGTTAGTCACACAGGTCACATCTCTACCTCAAATTTGACTCTATCAGATACTTTTTTGGTTCCAAATCTTTCCTTGAACCTTATTTCTGTGGGTCAATTATGTGATCTTGGTCTTGACTTACATTTTTCTTCCACTGGTTGTCGTGTGCAGGATCCAAAGACGGGTCAGATACTTGGGACAGGCCGTAAAGTTGGACGCTTGTTTGAACTTGTTTCCTTAAAACTACCTCAATTCTCTCATAATCATTGTGCTGTATCAGTTTCCTCTAAACTCTGGCATTCCCGACTTGGTCATGTTTCTTCCTCTAAATTGAGTCCTTTAATTTCTAGTGGTATCTTAGGTTCTGTTAAGGATGTTGACATATCTTGTGTTACGTGTCAGCTTGCAAAACACCATGCTTTACCTTTTAATAAAAGTGATTCAGTTACTTCTGCACCCTTTGATTTAATTCATTCTGATATTTGGGGACCTTCTCCTATTGATACTATGGGTGGATCACGATACTTTGTGATATTTGTGGATGATTACTCACGTTACACATGGCTTTATCTTATGAAAAATCGTTCTGAACTGTTTGATATTTATTCGCAATTTGCTACTATGATCCAAACTCAATTTTCTCAGAACATCAAAGTATTTCGTACTGATAATGCCATGGAATACAAGGATTCCAAATTCTTGCAGCTTCTCTCCCACAATGGAACTGTTATTCAACGTTCTTGTCCTAGTACCTCCCAACAAAATGGACGAGCCGAACGGAAACATCGTCATATTCTCGACACAATCCGAGCCCTTCTTATCTCTTCTTCTTGTCCTGAACGTTTTTGGGGAGAAGCTGCTCTTACAGCCATATTCACCATCAATCGTGTTCCATCCAAAGTCATCAATAATATGTCTCCCTTTAAGCGACTTTATGGTAAACTGCCTACCTATGAATCTCTCCGAGTCTTTGGTTGTGCTTGTTTTGTCCTTTTGCAGCCTCATGAACGAACCAAGTTGGAACCTCGTGCGCGTCTCTGTTGTTTCTTGGGTTATGGAATTGAACATAAAGGGTATCGGTGTTGGGACCCCGTCTCCCAACATTTACGTGTTTCTCGTCATGTCCTTTTTTGAGAACATAAGATGTTTTCTTCTCTTTCCTCCTTTCAGCTACGTGATTCTTCCCAATCTTTCTTTACTGATCCTTCTATTGAATTAATGTCAAACAATGTGAATACTAGCATCCCTATGCAGCTTTCCCCTACAGATCCTTTCCCTACTGATCCTGACACAAGTTCAACAGGTGTTCCACCGGCTAATTCTGACGTATCTTTCCCATCTATGGATCCAGAGTCTCCCTCTGAGTCTCCTTCCATGTCTTCAGATTCTAAGTCTTCTTTCGAGCCTTCACCTGTGCGTCGTTCTTCCCGAGTAAGTAAACTACCTTCTCATTTTCAAGATTTTGTTGTTTACTCTACCATTGCTTCCTTATATGAACCTCAAACCTATCGCGAAGCCAGTACTAATCCTCTTTGGCAGCAAGCAATGGTTGAAGAATTACAGGCTCTATCAAAAACTCACACTTGGGATTTTGTTCAGCTACCTCCTGGTAAATCTGCCATTGGCTGCAAGTGGGTCTATAAGATTAAGATCAAATCAGATGGATCAGTTGAAAGATTTAAAGCTAGATTGGTAGCCAAAGGATTTACTCAGGAATATGGGATTGACTATGAGGAGACTTTTGCTCCTGTAGCCCGGATCACTTTAGTCCGGAGTTTATTGGTCGTTGCTGCAGTGCGACATTGGAAGTTGTTTCAAATGGATGTTAAGAATGCGCTCCTTAATGGTGATCTTACTGAAGAAGTCTATATGCAACCACCACCTGGATATGACCGTCCACCAAACATGGTCTGTCGACTTCGTCGAGCACTTTATGGTCTTAAACAGGCACCTCGGGCATGGTTTGCAAAATTTAGTACTACTGTGCAACAATTTGACTTTTCTTCAAGTTCTTATGATACTGCCTTATTTGTGCGCAAATCTGCTAAAGGGATCATTTTACTATTACTTTATGTTGATGATATGATTATCACAGGAGATGACTTGCAGGGTATTCATAATCTCAAACAGTATCTCAGTCAGCAATTTGAGATGAAAGACCTTGGTCTCCTCAATTACTTTTTGGGACTCGAAGTTTCTTCTGATGCTACTGGATACTATTTGTCCCCAGCTAAATATGCGTCTGATTTACTCACTCGGGCCGGTATTAGTGACAGCAAATCATCTTCTACTCCTCTCGAGTACAATGTAAAATTTTCTCCCACCGATGGCACACTGTTGAAGGATCCTACTCTTTATCGTCAGCTAGTTGGGAGTCTAGTATATCTTACTGTTACTCGACCGGACATTGCATATGTTGTTCATGTGGTCAGTCAGTTCATGGCAGCACCTCGATCTACTCATTATGCAGTTGTTCTTCGTATTCTTCGCTATGTCAAAGGGACTATGTTTTATGGGCTTCACTTCTCTGCTCAATCATCACTTAATTTACAGGCCTATTCAGATGCTGATTGGGCAGGAGATCCCACAGATAGACGCTCTACTACAGGATATTGTTTCTTCTTGGGGAATTCTCTTATCTTTTGGCGTAGTAAGAAGCAAACCGTCACCGCTCGATCAAGCACTGAAGCCGAATATCGAGCTCTCGCTGAAACTGCATCCGAATTGATATGGCTTCGGTGGCTTTTACAAGATATGGGTGTCATACACTCTTCTGCCACACAGATTCATTGTGACAATCATAGTGCCATCCAGATTGCTCACAATGATGTTTTTCATGAGCGGACCAAACATATTGAGATAGATTGTCACTTTGTTCGCCACCACATTGTGCAGAATACTATTTGCTTGGTTCCAGTCTCATCTGCTGATCAGACTGCTGATATTTTTACTAAATCTCATCCTCCTGGCAGATTCTCTGATCTCCTTTCCAAACTCAAGTTGGTCAAACTACCATATTGAGTTTGAGGGGGCGTGTTAGAATATTCTAGATACTAGAATATACCAGAATATTCTAGATATTATTCTGACATTATTATGGTTATGACTATGTAATTATTTTCATTTATTTCTTTCCTATTCTATAGGCAGTCTCTTTGTATAAATATGTGTATATTCTCAATAATAATCGTACAACAATTCATTCTCTTCTTACACTTTATCAATGGCTTTTAAATTACAGTGACTAAAGTAAATTACTAGGATCGTAAGTACAGAGAAAAATTGTACGTACGAGATTCACTCTATCATAAAAAACGCCTGTTTTGATTGTGACTGGGGAGAGAAGATCGACATCAACGGGGCGAGGGAGGGCAGAGAAAGCATGGAATATAATAGAAGTATATAAATAAAATTAAATATGAGATGAGGTAGAGCTTTGGAAGAGATTGCTGAGTTGGCCACTGGCCCTGCTATTATATCGCTCTACATGATTATCCTTTTTTTTTTTTAATCTGTAATAAAGATAATAATTCATTTTTGAGAAATTAAACACATGAGGGAGGAGATTAAGGTATCTTAGGCTCTTGAAATTTGAATCTTAATCTATTTAAACTGACTGAATGCTCTTGCAAGATCATATCTTATTAGTAGTTGGAACGGTTTAAATTAAAAAAGAAAATAACTTTGTATTTTTTTCTTTTTATTTCTTTTTTTGTTGTGAACAAACATTGGTCGACCATGAGTCAGCATAAAAATATTTTTTAAAAAATTGCTTTTTTCCCTTGTGTTGGGTATGCAAAAATTGTTGCTATAATGCTATCTGTCCAATTGGAAAATGGAAAGAAATTTTGCTTCTTCTTCCGTTGGTTGATTGTACATTCGAATCCATGAAAAAGGCCTATTGGTTGTTAACTTATACACGAACTATCTTTACTCTTGCTAACATTAAACACTAGTCCTGTTGGTTGATTGTTAGGTCTTACCTAATAATTCAAATTTTTGGGATAGAAAGCTTTTTAACAGAGTATAGAGTCTTTATATTCGATCGAAAAAAAAAGAGTATAGAGTTTTTTTTGATGAAGAGATCTTGCGTTCAAGTTACGCCCCTTTCTTTATATTTAATTATAAATTTCAACAGATATAACTGATTTGTATTTTATTCATAGTACAACGGACTTGTGCGTGAAAGAATATATTAGAATTTAATGTGTGATTTATTAAGATATCACTAAACTAAACGGTTTAAACTTAAATTGAATGATTTCTTTACAAACAACTAAAATTTTTCAGTTTGAATGAAATCTCAACAAGTATAATAAGCAGGGTTCATGATTAATACATTTCTATCACGGCATAATTATCGTTGCCTTCCATTTTCTTTCAAATAGTTTTCTCTCGATTTCATGAGGAAACCATTATCATTTCTTAGCATTTGGGTATTGGCATGTTGTTTTCTGTGGGAATGTGATAGATAGTGTGTTTTATGGCATCATAAATCAGCTAAAAAGAAGATTAGAATTGAAAATGACATGACAAAGGCTGGATTAGTTTCAACGTTACTACAACATCAAAGTGCTCTATGAGTGACCAAGGGTTTCCGATGCGCCTCTACCCTTTTTCGTCTAGGTCAAGAAGGAATCTCACCCACAACATTAACGCCTTAGATCCATTCATCCGGTATTTTTCAAGGAGCACCACTAGGTCGCACCTTTTAAATAATGCTAAAGTAAACACGTAATTTATTGGCCGGTAATTAACAATAATAATTAACTATTTTATTTATTTTGTTATTATCATAAATTCGACCATCTAATAATCTACATTATTTTAATCTCACATAACATTTCCTTTTTTTAAGTTAGCTCAACACCAATCAGGAATTCCAAAAATCCTAGTTATACACTTGATCTAACCCTCAACTCTCTCTTCTAAGTTTAGCCATACTGAATCAATTGAATGCACCGATATGAAGTTGTAAAGAAGCTTCTACATTGCTGCCATACACATCCTCTGCACTACCGTTCAGCACCACGCCTTCCTATTGCAATACTACATCATGATTAAATCTGAGAAACGCATTCAAAATCTAAACTACTGAGATATGCTCAGAAATAGATGCTTACATCACATTAACATATATTATCTCGCCTAAAAAAAGGGAAATCCCATTTTCAAAGAAGTTCGAATATCTTATCTTTAAAAGATAAATAAATAAATAAATAAAATATGTCACAGAAATTTTTGTCTCCTCGTATTTGTCTACGCCTAAATTTTCTAAGAGCATTGTGCTCAGTGGTGATCAACGAGCTGAAATCGTTTGATATTTACCAGCTGAGGCAAATCCCCGTCCCCTCCAAGATTATGTCTGGAAGAGGGGTTGAACAGGCTCCGAGACAACCAAAAGGGCGATTATCCACTACCATTGATTTGGAAACGCTTCTCTGTAATTTGCATCCTCGCCATTTGTTATCTGTCTTATTGTTGCATCACTTGCTCGAGTATTTAGCAATTTCCGGGCTAGCCTATCTTTCGTGGTTACCTTCTTACGTAGCATGGATGCAAGGGTCTCTTTCTTGTTTCTGGCATACAGCCTCTCCCCATCAGCTGCTACAACCTCTTCCCCGACGACTGCAGAACGGGAAGTTGAGGCTAATGCAGCAACCCTCAGAACTGCTTCATTGTGTTCCCGTATCTTTGCACGCTTAGCATGCTTCTCTGACTGTTTGTCCATTTTTCTTTTACTTGCTTCCTCGTTATCTCTATCTCGCACATTCTTCACAGCTTGTTTGGCCAATTGCTCTATAAGGTCAGCCCCTAAATCAGGAATCTTGTCATTTGCTTCAGTTCTTTGATGAATAGGATTTCCTTCATCATCTCGGGGGATGATGGGTCCATGAAATGGGCACACTCTCAAATCTCTTCTCTGACAGAGGCCTCCTTTACGCAGTGGAGCACGACATGGCTGGATCTCTACTTGCTCTTCTTTGTACAGAGTTGCCGGAATACTCAGCTCTGCAATTTTATCCGCTGGAATAATTGCATCATGGTCTACTCTACCCCAATGATTTTCTACTTCCAAACCCCTCTGGTTGGCCAAAACATCCTCCTTTGACCCCCAATTATGAAGATGAGAGCCCCAGTCTATCACTGGAGCCTCAGCCAAGAGCTTGCTCCGAAGTGAACTTCCATCAGTTCCACCTCTATTGCTTTTCAGGACTTCGTCACTTTTTGACCTTTCGTTGCAGAATTCCGGAGCTTCACGTTTGATGTCTCCAGAAGTTGATTCCCCAGAGCTTCCAATTTCTCTATTGGGTGCGCTAGGACTCTCAATTTCAGTTGATCCAATTTTACCCTCCTCCCAAAAATCTTCTTCCTCGTCTTTATGATGCTTTGAAGTTTCACGAAGTGTACAACCCGACTCAACGCATTTCTTCTTCACTGATTGGAGAGTATTCTGAATATCAATGAACTCCTTCAAGATGGAATCTCTTGACCTGTTATCTTCCGCTTCGACCCTTATAAGAACAGATATCCATTCTTGGACTGAAACTAAATGCTTTGTTACTAGAAGCTTATACAGTTCCCTCAGTGCATCAAAAACTACTTTATTCTCACTATTCTCACGGATCTTTTCCCCTTCTTTCAACGTGCCGAGACGAATTTCCTGCAGCTCTGCAGAACGAAACTCTTCAAAATCATCGGCAGCATCATCTAAAGGCACGAGCGGCAGAGTTTCCTCTTTCCTAAGAACAATTTCTAAACACTCATTTATCTCATCTACTGTCAACATTATTTCTTCCTTAATTGATGACAAGTTTTCCTTCAGCGTTTCAAACTTGTTTCGCAAAATCTCATTCGACCTCAATTCTCTCTCCCTTCTCTCCTGCAGAGCGCGTGCTGCATTGGCCTGCAGGTTCGGAAACTGGAACCGGAGAGTGTTTTTAAGATAATCAAAACCCAAACGAATCTGTGTGTAATGAATACCAAACGAAGCATTCCACTTCTCCAAGAATTCAAACGCCTTGGAACGCAGAAGAGATGCAACCGCGGGCGGTGCAGGAAGCGGCAGATTTCTTCTGAATCCCACACTCATAGTCAACAACTGATCCAAATTCTCAACCATAAGGGCTCTGAAAAGCTTTGATCGCATAAAAAGTTCATCAATTATGAGAAGCGCCAGATACCGCACCTGCAAATTACAAACTTGCAGCCAATTAAAATTAAATAATATATTAAATTATTTGCGATTACAATTAAAATAGAAAACCCTCTTCGTCTAGCAATTTGCAGACAACAATCCGAGAAAAAAAAAATTCAAAACTCTGTTGCGTAGAAATTAACGAAAAATAAAACAAAATTCAGAGAGAAAAAGGAGAACCTGAGAGTGGTTGCGTTTCATGAGATCCATTAGGGTGTGGACGGAGAATCGGAGCTCCGAGTCGGAATAACGGACCACCGATTTGATGGCCTTGAGGAGGCGAGGGTCCACCTCCCCCGCCGTTGAATTGGTGGCTTTCTCTATCAACGCCCTCACCTTTCCCCCACTTCCCTCCATTTTCCGTTAATCTTACATTCAACAAGTTTCGGAAGTTACGACGATTTATGCACTTATATGTTTTTCCAACGTTGTCTATGTCTGCTCGAATGACTCGTTTCAGGTTTCAGGGATTGGATCAAATCGGGTCGGCTTAAGGCTCGCATCCATCAAGTCTGTTCGGTTGGTAGTCGCCGTTAACATCTGACCTTGTTGTTGTAATTATTTACGGTCTTACCATTTCCTGATTGCGAAAGCAGACTTATCCTTCTGGCGCTATGGCGGCGTGTGCCGTAACAGCTGCCCATCGCTTAAAAAATTTTATTGTTTTTTTTATTCACTTAAATTAAAAATAAATAAATAAAATTACGTAAATACATAATAATAAATATAAAATTAATAAGTAAAATTTTAATATTTAAATTAAGAAAATATGTTGAATTGTAAAAGTAATTAAATAAATTGTTAAATTAACTATATTTTTTTTATAGCACAAATTTCGTACTTATTTTTTTAGTAATTATCTCTTGAATTTACTTGTCGATTGGTATGATTCTAGTTTAGTTGCTGTCAACTTATTTGCATAGAGGGAGATATGACATTCAAAATTTTGCATCTACAGATTATATAAACTAATCCCCTCATCAACTAATTAGACCTTTAAAATGTTTTTTTTTGGAGTATATCAAATCCATGGTTTTAAAAAAAAAATTTTATTAAGAGATTCATTACTTACATAATTACTTATATATATATATATATATATATATATATAGGCATATATATTATTACAAATCTCACACTCTTTCCTCAAATTCAAGCATTTGACTCTCCGAAATAAGTGTTCACTCTTAAACACTGGAATCTCTCGGCATAATTTTAAAAATAAACATAAATATATTATCAATTGTGTTTTAAAAATTTTAATTTATTTATTAAAATTATGGAAAGAAATTGAGTTGATTCCAATGATCTAACATTAACCCTTTGTTTGAAAAAAGAGAGAGAGAGAGAGAGAGAGAAGAAAATGAGAGGAAAAAAAGTAGGAGAAATGAATGTTGGGAAGAGAAGAAAATTTTTTATCATTTTTGGGTTTGAAAGTATGTAATGTGAAAAAATATTGTTAACAATTTTTTATTTAGAATAAATCAGAAAGTAAGAGGAATGAAAAATATGTGTGAGTTTATTGATTTTACACTTTACCTCAAAAGAAAACAACTATTTTTTATAAATGGCATAATTGTAATTGTGATAAATTATGATAATAAAACTAGTCATTACATAATAAAATCATAAAAGGGAATGCTTACTTTCCCTTCAATATTAAGGAATTCGATTTTCGTGGATCATGTTGGAAAATAAATATATTTTCCTTCTATGCACTGGAAAATTTTATTTTATGGCTTCTCAAATGCAAAGTTACAAACAAGAGATTTTTCCACTCATCTTTCATCTCTTATAGTGTGTTTGGATTGTGAAATTTTAATGAGAAAGAAATTTGTGAGAAAAAAATTATTAGAAAATAATGAGAAAATAAAATTTTGTATTTGAATTATATGAGAAATTAAAGAAAAAATATATATAAATAAAATTACAAAAATATCATTTCAAATAATTAAATAATAAGTTCAAATTGCAAAAATACTCCTATTACAAAAAGAAAACCTTCGGGTTAATTTAGTTATTAAGCATCTAATTTTTTGTTTAATTTTTCTCCATTAATTTGACAGTTTCTTCTTTGTACTTTTCCAATAGCTTTCTTGGGTTCCTAAACATGGAAAAGTTATCAATTTTCTTTTTTTGTTTCTTTTCTAACTAGAAACCAAACGAAGTATTAGATTTTTTTTCCCTCCCTCCAAACAAAGCATAATTCATAAGAAAAAGATATAAGGAGTTCCTTTTTTTTTGGGTGACAAAAGAAGATGGCCTATATTCTAAAGAAGCAGAAGTTTGAAGAAAATACACCAAAAAACAAAGTTTGAAGAAAAAGGAGATGGGCCTGACAATTTCATGTCAGCAGTTAGTACATCCAAGCGCTTGGACCGTTCCTGTAATGCGTACAGTTGCCACTGGAGGTACAATGGAGACTGGAGAGGGCAAAAAAGAGACCCAATACTGTAGCATACAGTTATCTTTAATTGTTCTTGGACAGAGAGAAGGTTTGGGTTGGGAACTTTGCATATGCTTTTATTCTTTGGGAAAATATGAGTTTCGAAAAAGCTTTATCCTTTTACAACCTCTTTTCAACTTAATTATAAATTAATCAAATTTTAACGTGATTTTCAGATATTAGAAGGTCTTAGATAAAAAAAAAAAAAAGAAAAATCTATACCTCTATTTGAACAATTTAAAGAAAAATAACCTTTCTGCAATCCAACATATAGCAAAGTATTCAATGACAAGTTTTAACTTGCAAACGTACTTTTGCATAATTGGTATCCCACCTCCTTCCAAGTCTCACAACCAGTGTAACAATTTTTTTTTTTCTATTGACAGTGATGAGTTGCTTTTTAGTTGCGGTTGGGCACTACAAGGACAAAGAAAGGTTAGGAGTGTCAAAATAAATTCCAACATCGACATTCCGATGACTCTGAAGACCGATAAAGACAGAATGGAGGGCTTATATGGAGAGAGTGATTCCCTTGGCTTACGATCTCCAAGTCACTATACATATACTAAGCGAGCATTGCACAGTTGATATGAGTATGGACACAACCTCGGGTCATAGACCAAGTGATCTCAATAATACCTGGCTGGAGGCCCGATAGGGCCAGTAGAATAATGTTGTTATCAGTAGGGATAATTGATACCACCAGTGGTCGAGCATTTCCTCGAGTGGTGGGAGATTCCTTCACTGTATCAAGAAGGAGTTCGAACCTTACTTAATTCATAATTTCTCTTTTCTTTAAATATTTAATTATGAGCTCCTCATCACTAAACTAAAAAATAAAAAATAAAAATAAAAAGATACCACCACTAGTATGGTTTAGTCAGTTAAGTCACTTCGAATCCATGTGAGAGATGCTAAATTTTGAGTGCCACTAAGTGGGATCTTAAGACCAAAATTTTTGATACAATTAAATGTAAGCGTTTTTTAATATAAATTTTATTATAATCATATAAATTATTCACACTGACATAATGCCTCACTAACTGGCCAAATTGAACAACCCTGTCCCCATTTGTTGCCCTGACTTTAATATTCAAGCTGTGTACTTTGAGCTTCGTCGATATGGTGGACTGTCATTATCAAACCAGATAAAAGAGTCAATTCTGTCAAAAAAAAAAAAAACAGATAAAATGGGTCAAGCTAGTTGCCTAAAAATAAAATGGGTGTTTCTTTGTGGTCACTTTTCACTTTCCCGTGTACTGACCTACTGACCAGCGCGACAAACCAAAAAAAAAAACTTTGAGCGCTTGCGCCGTCCGAAATTCTAATTTTGTGTAATTTCCTTGACGTGGTGTTCTTTACTCCTTGCTGAAATATTGCTCAGCGTAGATTTAAAGGTAGCTTTCCTTTTTTTTTTTTTAAACAATGAGAAATTATTGTCTTAATATAATATGAGTTCATACATAAATTTAATATAAAAATATCAAAAAAAACTTGAACAAAATAGAAACAAATATCCAATCACAAATTAGGTCAAACTCAAGATTCACAAAACTGAACCGGTCATTGAACCAGAAAATTAAGAGGTTCAAGATTCAACCGGTTCGATCGGTAAAATCGGTATTTAATATTAAATATATCAAAATTAAATTTTTACATAATTTATATAATTGTATAAAATGTTATATTATATAAAAATGATAATAAATATTTAAAATAAAATAAATTTTAAGAATTATATTAATATTTACATACATTAAGGATAGTATATTTAACAAAATATAATTTATAAAAATTAATTAAAAAAATTTTAAAGATTAATTTTATATTGAAAAATTTTTAATATTTAAAAATATATTTAACAAAATTAACAAAATAGTGATTAAATATTAATTTTATAATTTTAAAAATTAAATTGAAAATTTTAATCAATTGAGAACTAAATTAAAATTTTTAGTTAAAATTAGAGTTTTAATTATAATTTAGATAAAGTTTTGGGTCAAATTATAATTTAAAATTTTTTAGTTTAAACTGAACCGGTTCAACCGATCCGATTTTTTGTCGGTTTTCCCAGTTTTTAACCGATTTTTTCGATTTTTTACCGATTTTTTCCGATCCGGTCCAAATTTCATTTTTAAGTTTGAACCGGACCAGACAAGGGACCGGTTTTTGATTTTCTCAATTGAACCGGTCAGTCCGATCCAATTCTTTCATCCTTGGGTCAAACCGATCATTCACTAACCGGACAGAAAGTTTATTAAGACAACAACCCTCTAACGAGAGTATCCACCAATGTATAACTAAACATATTTAAAATTAAGGTTTCAGATATATTTAATCTAACCGGCTTCGTTTTGCAGATATCAGTACTTACCACATTTTGACGAATTATTTTGACGAATTTATGATAGAGATCGACTGATTATACTTGACAATGATCTCCTAAACTACTGCATTACATACTACAAAAAATAAATCCGAACAAACAGATGACACCCATCTCAAAAAACAAAAGCAAAAACCATCCAAGGACTGGAGACGAAGGCAGGCAGCGACAATGGCAGCGGAAGTGTAGGCAGGCGACAAAAAGAGCTAGATCAGATAGTGGAGAGGCCATAGGTGACCATTCTAAGCCCGGATATGGCGGAAAGGACGGCAGCCGTGGCGGCGATGGAGGCGACGATAGCAAAATAGTTGGTGGAGAGCTTAAAACGCTAGATCTAGTGATAGAAACACCAGTTGCACCGATTATCGAGCTGAATCTGCAAAGGATAAACAACAAACACATCACAAAAGGGGGAGGGGGTATCACAGAGAGGAGATGCAGCGGGGGGTGGAAAAAGAGTAGGATAGAGGGAAACGGAGGGGGAGATGGGTGGCCGGAGGTGGCTAGCCATCATCACTGCCAGCCAACAGTCAGCTAAGGAATGGTTTTTTTTAGTGTGGTCAAAGAGAGTCATTAACTTCGCGTTTACCAGTAGCTTTCTTTTGACTCTGGTGCTTCATGGCATGTGCATATGTCTTGGCTCATTTCATGATTGAATTATTAGGACCGCATCTCTGCAGTTATATTTTATTTGTCATAATTTGATTATACAGATATATTTAATAAAATATATAAAAAATATACAATTAATTATATTTAATAGTATATTTCTTTTTTATTATTTTAAATTTGATATATTTTTTTACAATTTAACGATACAGATTATTACGTATCTATTACATTTATACTTATATGTTCTCATAAATATTTTCCCATTTGTAATTGAATGAATTATTTTCCTTTTAATCCTTATCCTTCTATTTTCTTATTTCTTATTGCATTTTGGAGTTATGCTTTCCTGTTTTTGTTGCCGTCTTTGTCCGTACATAGACAAAGGGGACCGAAAAGGCAAGATTCGAACCTAAACCCCACCATTCCCCGCAACCAAAGGGCCGACGAGGTCACGATAGTTTAAACGCTTATGTGAAATTAAGTTACTGCATATACTTTGCTCTGTCAAAATGATTTAGATCCGCACGCACCGAAAGGTTTGAAGAATTTAATCACCGATTATAGTGGTTGGGTGTCCAAAAAACAGAGGCGTCCATGTCTTGTTCCCCCTCAGACTTCACGACCCTTGTGCATGTGATTGCGCTCAACAAACTGTTCAGATAGCTAGAATTCACTGTTCTGCAGTGATATGTCATGCGATTGTCTTATTTACACATAATTAGCCAGCACAATCGGTTAGAGAAAACCAAACTTCCAAATTAATTAGCATCGTCAATCAGCTGGGCAGCACCACGAACAAGGAAAAGTGCAGAAGATTTCCCATTGATCTAGCGAATATTACGGGGCGCCAATATTGACATCGTTATCCCCACTAAGAAATCAAAGATCATAGATTCCCGGGATAGACAGCAGATCACTTGTCGTCAAAGACAAAATCATTGTCTTATAATCTTGCAGTTAAATTTAGTAGTTCTATTTTAATTTTGAAAAAAGTTTTTCGTCGTCTTTTAGCTAATTGTTTCATGATTGTCAGTATACGTACGTAATAAAAAAATTATATGATATATTAAAAAATTTATAAAAAAATTATAAGATGTGTAAAAAAATTATACGATCTATATAATTAGTTATTAAAAAATTTTAATTTTTATTAATTAATTATATATTATATAATTTATTTTTGATATATCATATAAATTTTTTATAATTTTTTAATCATATCGTATATTTTATTTGATATATCGTATAATAATAACTACGAAATAATCATCTAGCAGATAATCATCCGGTAACTCTCTTTAATTTTTTATCCTTTCATCTTCCTATGTACCAAAAACAAGACAAAATCATTGCAATCACATAAATTCGTATAGTGTCATACGAGTCATTAATAATGGTAAGGGCAACAAAGAGTTTTAGGCTTAATAACAATTAGGAAAAATTTTGGTGGGATTTGGTGGATATAAAGGAAACGAAAATTTTTTTTTTGTGTGCAATTAGTTATTTTATTTGTGTAACAAAATTTTGATTTATTTCAACAAAATTTTAAATATCTTTTCGTCTATTTTTTTGTTATGAAAATTAAATATTTTATTATATAAATAAATAAATTAATTATAAAAAAAATTTGATTATTTTCGTGTTTTTTTTGTTTATGTAACAGTATTCTAATAATTATTAGATACCTTTATTACCAGCTATGATCAGCGGTCAGGTCTAACGCTTAAACGCAAGCCTCGTCACTTGGTCCGTTCAAGGCCCACAAATAACTCTAGACAGGTTGCATCAAGGTAGCTCGCAAGTCACCTCGAGCTCCCCGAGTTTTAGGTTAATTTACTGACAGACTCACGTCACTCGTTACTATTTATGAGGCATTGAGTAATGGTCTTATCAAGCATTAAATTACCGTGAAAACCCAGGTAAGTGTAAGAATAAGAGGAGGACACTCTAACAAAGGACTGTAAAAGTTACTGTAAGATAATGTATAAATAAATAATTACGTAAGAAATATATAATAAATTTAATAATATTTAATAATATATTTATTTTTTAAATTTAATATATTTTTTATATTTTAATAATTTAAATTTTTATATATTTATTATATTTTTACTAATATGTATTTACTTATTTTTGTCCTTCAGCTGGACCCCCCATTCTCTCTATCTCAAATCCTCATGCAAACTTCGGGCAATCCCTCTCACTTAATTCTCCTCGCCTCCCGTGCTCTTTATAGAAACTAACAGTATGTTTAGAGTGAGTGAAAGAGTAGAGAAAGGAGGAAAAAAGAAAAAAAATAAAATTATTTAAAATAATAGAGTAAATAAAGAGAATGAAAGTATGATAAAAGAAAAAATAAATAATAATTTGTGACAGAAAAAATAAAGAGAAAATAAAATTATTTGGAGTGATAAAAAAATAAACAGAAAATAAGTATGATAAAAGAAAAAATAATAGTAATTTAAGAAAAAAAAAATAAAAAAAATAAAATTATTAAAATAATATAAAAAAATTAAAATATTAAAAAATAATTATTATTATATTTTTCTTTCTCTCTTCCACTTTATACGCGCGGAGAGAGAGAGAGAGAGAGAGAATGCACTTTCACTCTGGCCTTTCAATGACAGGGTTTGCACAACCATCAATAATTGACACCATAATAGTCAGCCCACAGTTGGCAACTTTACCTAACAGCCGCCATTAATGCCTAACTTTTTAATCTAGGAGCTCTGGACTTCATTCTAAATCCGAGACCACGTTCCAAACTCGACACGATTTTTATTGCAATTGAAAGAAAGATGTATGGTAAATTATCGTTACTTAATAGCGTAAATCTGTACCTTCAGTCTTCACTTATTATTTCCTTTTTTATCGCCTATATTTTATTATTTTCTATATCTGTAGGTCTTATCTCCTAACACTGCTAACAAGCGTCAATTAAAAGTGGTGTTAATTAATTTCTCAAAGCTGTACTATGCTCAACGCTTCAGCTGATCAGGCCACTGCGAGCAAGTTCATTTCGAAAGAATATAATAAATGAACCTCCAGCCGTATACTACACACACGTCTGTGGCGGTTTGTTCAATTCTAAAGCAAACACTCTAAATTGCCGGCTTCCCAAATAGCTTAATTACTGAGCCTGGTTAAGCCGCAAAACCTACCAAAATTAATGCGGACGGAACTCTGAAGATATCCCCAGCAAATATATATATATATATATATATATATATATATATATATATATATATATATATATATATATATATATATATATATTTTTAAAACAAAGTATGCCACACAGGATCTTTATGGTTTCATTATCCTCTAGCTTTTATATGTCCCTTTTTTTCCTTTTACCAAAAGCAAACGACGGAATGAAAAGCAATCAAGCCTTTTCTTTTTCGTGCACAAGCCCATCTCAAAGGTTTAAAAAATTGGATTCAACCGGCCAATTTAATTAGAAAAATTGAGAAAAAGTCAATCCAATTCTATAACTAAAATTGTTTATTAAAAAATTGATAAAAAAAAATCACCTAACTGACCGGTTCAACTGTGAATTAGTCTAATTTTTTTTTTATTCTGATGTGGTCGGTACGCAAAACTTTTATCTTGAAACTTTTATATCTGCCCCAGCCAAACCATTACTGACTTATTTTGGGCTGATTTGGTTGGAGTGTTACAAAAACTGGAAAGCTTGGATGTTTTGATAGAAAAACTTGCACACTAATGGTAATCTTGTGTCTACAAGTAATGAGGGACTTGCTCTCCTTGCCCATACTTTTAGAAAAGTTTACAATTCTCACATTACTTGTAAACTCCCATGTAGATATTTTTTTTTTCCGTTTGTTTGAAATAAGTCATTTGTGTATGAGGCACTTACATTTTATAAGTAGAATAATGATTTCATATTGAAATGTTTTTATTTTGATAAGTGGTAATGTATGAATTATTTTGAATGACTATACGTTAATGTTTAATTTATTTGCTTTAAATTAAATAAACTCATTAGGATATTATATTAGTTAATTTTATTAATTTATAATATACCCAATTGTAAAATATTTATAATTGAATCCTTTTAGCGCTAATATATTATATATTATACAAATATGAAATTCATCTTATATGCTTAAAATTAAATATCACTTTAATTAATTCAATTTACGATTAAACCAATTGAATAAATTAAATCTCAAATGTTTAATATTTTTTGTTTTGATTACCAGTTCGATTTTAAAAACCTTAACCCATTTTCATCAATTGATTTCCTGGAAATTAAAACTCACTCTGTTTAGTGACAGTCATGATCGCCCCGCGGCCAACTTTCCTCCCCTTTGCCCAAAATGACAAGCCAGTTGCCTCAGCAAACAAAATTTCTTTTATGTGGAGTTTTGCGCCAAACAATATACCCTATCGACTCACCGGCCGGAAGATATTCTAACATTGGCATTCACTAATTACCACTACCACCTAAAGACCAGCCTAAGAACAATGAAAACAAGATGAATAGCAGCAACAAGGCCTGCATGACAAGAATTTAATTATGCAATTTTGAAATTTTCTAAAGCAGTACCCTTTTTTCTTTTGGATAAGAATTCAAACTTATTTGAGCTAACATTAGCCAAATTCTCCCTCGTATATGCTGAGGCAATAAATGCAGCAAGCATCACGGGTTAATAGTTTAGAGCTATAACATTGTGGAAGTCCTACTCTGATTTTTATCTTCCCATCCTTCACGCCTCAGATCACATCTAAACATTCAAATCCAATAAAGATACATTTCTGGGTCCCACCAAACAAAAACAGCAAAAACAGGGCAAAAAAAGTTGAAGCCAGGGAAAGAGAAAAAAAGACGGCAAGACCACCCCACGCGCAAAAGTTACGCGCACCCACGCGGAGCAAAACCAACCCGAGAACCCGCCAAGTCAAAAACGACCCGGAAACCCTGTTGCTGGATATTCCCAATTATTGACAACCCGCTCATCGTACCCGCGAACGCAAAGCAAAATGTCCCGTTAGTATCGACGGGAATCAAATAATTCGACGCCGGCAGTGACACGTCAGCACCGCGGAAGTGCAGAACCACCGTCGGCACCTTGACCTCCGTCATCCCGGACAAATCAAAACACGTGTCGAACAGAGAGAAGTCCGGCGCCCGCTTCAAGTTGGCGGCACCGGCGGTGAAAGCGTCGCGGAGGGCTATGTACGCGGGTCTGGTTAACCGGGTCACAGATGTACCCGAATCTATTATCACCCCGCCGTTCCCCATCTGGTCGAGTTTGAATAAAGAAGCGGTGATCCGTGGGACACGTGTCCCGCCGACACTGATACCGATAAGTTCCACGTAGTAGAAAGTGTCCAGCTTAGGGTTTGGGACTAACGGAGTGAACCTGGCGGTTCGCGAAACGGCGCCGTCACCGAAAAGCATGTTCGACGGTTTTGAGGAAGCGGACCGGTCCACCAAGCAATAGGAGAACTTGCGGTTGAACCGGCGGCCGGTTTGGGTGGGGAAGGATAATCTCCCGCGGCCAAGGCCCAGCAATCCGGCAGCACCAACGAACAAGCCTTCGTTATCGTGGCCGCAGCCGAGAGCCACGCGTCCAACTCTGGTGCCGCGAAACGTCAGCGTTTCGGTGGAGAACTCGCCGAGAGTGAAGGAACCGTCGCCGTAGGAAACTTGGTAGAGACACATCCGCGTGCGGGAGTTACAGCCGTGGGAGTCGAGCCGGTTGCAGAGAGGAGATCCGCAAGGGATCCGCACGAAAGATCTCGATTTACTCGGGTCGAATACCGGGTCAGCCTGGGAGTAGCATTTCCTACAAGGCGCGCACTGGATCCAAACGACGTCGCTTCCCGTGTCCAGAACCATGTAGACGTACCTCGGAGGAGTGCCCACGCCCAGGCGCGTGAAGTACTCGCCGCTGCCCTGCGCCAGCCCGGATATCACTGAGCTACTAAATCCGGCGGCGCCGCGCGGAGCAGAACGGTTCGCGGCGCGTCCACCGGCTCGTGCTGCTGCGGCCAGTGAGGTCAGGGCTTGGACACGCGAAGCATCACGCCGGAGCCTGAGATTGAAGAGTTCCTGAGGAGTACTGTTGAGTGATAAAGCATCCAAGTGGTGCAGCTGTACGGCGAGGCTATTGGACTCCACCGTGTCCGGTTCGGCGACGGTGACGTCGGATGCGGTTAGCGTTTCGGAGTCGGAGACGGGCCATGACAGAGCGGGCGGGCCAGGGAGGGAAGTGAGAACTAGTTTTTGGTACTGAAGTGGAGCTGAGCGGGTGGCGGAGAGGGCAATGAGAATGGTAAAGGAAAAGAGAAGGGCATTTCTTTGTTTTGCATCCATGGAAGAGAGAGACAGAGAGTTGAGTTCAGACAAGGCACTGACCTTTTGCAGTTCGGGGAGGCTGCATAAATACGAGAAGTTGTCGAGTTTTCTGCCTGCTGTAAAGTTTCTTTTTTTTCTCTTTTTACTTTTTCCTTGTTTTTCTTACAGACCTCTTTTTGATTAGGAGGCGCGTAGGATGTTTCTCCGTATTTATCGTAAGGAAATTTTTATTTTAATTTTTTTTAATTAAGTATAATTTATTTACGATTTTATAATACATAATAACTGAAATTCACTTAAATAAAAATATTAAAAATAATATTTTAATGATATTATATTATGAGTTTATTTTACTAAAAAAAAAAATAAAATTAATAAGTATTTTATCATAAATAAAAAAAGTTAATAAACAGACGTTAATAATAGATTGTATTTATATACACTTAATTTATGTAATTATAAATATTTTTTATACAGTTATAATAAAAAAATAATATAAAAAATTTTATTATTTTATTTGACGAATATATAAATCATGCACATATACACGAATCTATCTACCCAGCATTTACCCACGTAATAGTCCCCATTCATAAATTCACAGTTCTCGTTCTAATATAAGAATTTTAAATCCTAATCATTATGATAATTTACTACCATGTCTGGAAACAAAAAAACATAAATAGAATTCCACCCAAAATAGAAAGAAAGGGAAATAGGATTGGGGTGGAAAATAAGAAGGAAACAAAAAAAAAGAGTGTGGCTCGGGTTTTTTCCCGAGACCCCCCAAAACCCATTCCGCCAATAATGTGCAATGCCACTGGCCTTTTCTCCTTTCAGTGTTTTATAGTAAAGTTCTCTTTTTAGCCTGGTTTTGATTTTCTTTTAATTTTTATGTTTTAAAAGTACAATAAGTATTATAATACATATTTTTTAAAAAAATTTTCTTTTATTCCTAAACACATATTATTTTAACATTTTTTTTCTTTACATTATATTCTTTCAAACACAAGAAAAATAGAATATATTTCTCTTTCACAATATTCATTTCTCTTATTTTCATTCTTCTTGTATTTCTCTCCCCCTAAATTTTTTCCCAAACAAAGGGTAGAAGATTTTTCTTCTAAATTTTAGAGTTTCACTAAAAGAACATAGAAAAACAGTCAAACGTAACTAGAATGAGTTTAGCTTTTAAAAAAATATTAAATTATTTTTAAATTAAATCTTAAATATTTTTAATATTAATTTAAATTTACTTAGTGTTATATTAAATTTTGATTTGAAAATAATTTTGGTTTTTTGCTAAAAAAATTTTGTTATCTATAGTTACTATATATCTATTTTTTATATTTTCATAATTTTTTCTTAAACTTTATTTGCAAGATTAACTACATATCAATATAAAAAATTGATATATAAAAAATACGTAATATATTTAATGATATCTATCAATTTATAATAATTTTTTTTATCAATGTATATTCTCGCTTATGTTGCTAAAAACACTTTATTTTTTATTCACTTGGCCACTATTGTTACTTAAAAAGTTTAAAAGTGGCACGATATTAAAGGATTTTATAAATAAATAAATTGTACAGACATTTCAAAACACGCCACATAACGGTAAAAAAATGCCCTTGCCCCCCGCAATCTCGAAAGTTCCCACCCCTGGCGATCGCCCCCTGCCCGATAACCCGGATCCCCCCGACTCCTTGCCCGAACAGGTGATGATAGATGCAATTGAAGATGGCGTGCTTCCAATTGGAGAGATGGGTCATCCTCGGAAGGAATCCTTCAAGGATAAACTTCTGAACAAGAGAGCTTCCTCGATTACGCCCGGAATTGACTTATATGCGACTAATCAAATTTCCATCGGCTACAAAGATGGGAATCCCTTGCAACCACAGGTCAAATTCTAGGACAACCTCATGGATTCTTTTGCCCAGCCATGGATGAAGACCCTGATTGTCAAGCTGTTGGGCAAGGATGTTGGGTATCAATTTTTGGTGCGCAAGCTTGAGCAAATATGGAAGCCAGCCAGAGGTATGGATTTAATGGATTTGGGATATGGTTGTTATCTTGTCAGGTTTAATCAAGAGGATGACCTAGATAGTGTGATTAGCGGTGGTCCATGGACCATCCAGGATCACTACCTTACTGTCCGTAGATGGGATCGCCATTTGTGCCGTCGAGGGCACCAGTTGAGTCCACCTTGGCCTGGGTTTGTTTCCCGGAGCTATCTGGCATGTTTTATAATGATGATGCACTTATGGCCATTGCTTCATGTGTTGGTAAGCCTGTAAAAATTGATCGAAATACAATGTTTGCAACTAGAGGCCGGTTTGCACGAGTCTGTGTGGAACTTGATCTCACAAAACCGCTGATTCCTGAGATTTGGGTTAATGACTGGTGCCAACGGGTGGAATATGAAAGTCTACATACTGTATGTCTATCTTGTGGGAGATTTGGTCATGCTACTGGCACCTGTGCGAATGCCAAAAGAGATCATCATAGCACGGATCACCTGGAGACAACCAGGGTGTCACATGCTGGAGAGGAAGGTCTGAAGCAAGATAGCAACTCTGTCATGGTATCGGAGCCCAACCTGGAGATGAGTCCTAATCGGGAGTCGGCTAACTTTGGGCCTTGGATGGTAGTAACACGTAGAAAGCGTTCCACAATTAATCAAGACAGAAAGCAGCCAAGAGTGGGGGGGAATCCTAATGCAAATAGATTCTCTTCTTTGGGGAGCAATAAGGTAACTGAAGAGAATCCTAATAGTGTGAATTTGGTGGCACCTAATTTTAGAGAGACTATTAATCAAGATTTAGGGAGACCAAAGGACAAAGGGAATGAGAAAGAAGTGCAGGCTATAGGTGGGTTTTACTATAGGTGTGAATGAGAAAGAAGTGCAGGCTATAGGCCGTGAGAGGAATGGCCACCCGGGGAATAAGCCTGTTAAGATGGTTGGAAGACAACGCAAGACCAAAACACCATTGTTGAAAGAAAATCTGGATCCAAACTCTAGTGGGGCTGGGTCCATGTCTGGATTGTTTAACTTGAATACTCTGGGAGACTTTACTGAAGGGCTAAAAAAAAATGCAGCCACCAAGGTACTTCAAACTGACCAGGGGTCCCCGGTTGATGCAAACACCTTTGGATGGGATTTCTTTCACTGCTGAATCTACTTCTCAATCTAGCATCTCACTCCCAGCCAATGGACTGGAATGCCCATTAGATATACTTGGGGACAAGGGAACATCTCCAACAGTACATTCTGGAATGCCTGACATGGAGCTTGAGGTTGTGGAAGCTAATGAGGCAGGGGCTACAAAGCACACCATGGACCCACATAATGGCCTTGAGAAAGAACCTGGTTTGTTTTCCTACTAACTCTTTGTTTATTATGGATTTAGCTCACATGGAGAACTTTAAAATTCTATGTTGGAATATTAGAGGAGCAGGAAACGAGAATGCGAAAAGGCATTTAGCCCATTTGGTAAGAACCCATCGTCCTGACATGGTGTTCATCATGGAGACTCACATTCCCTTTTCTAAAGTGGAACATAAGTGGATGCTTCTTGGTTTTGGTAAACATATCATCTCAGACCCAAGTGGATATGCTGGGGGTATATGGGTCCTTTGGAAGAGCTGTAAGTTAAAAATTCGTCCTATTACTATTAATCCTCAATATATTCATTTCTTCATTTCTCAGCCGGGACGTTTGGAGTGGCAGTGTTCAGCAGTCTATGCTAGCCCCACTGCGTCATATAGAGAGGCTTTTTGGACGGGTATACGGGGATTATCTGACCAGTCTAGTACTCCCTGGTTGCTCATGGGGGATTTTAATGACATCAGCAGTCCAGCTGAGAAGAAAGGAGGTTGTATATACTATAATCGTATCAAAAAATTTGCTGATAATGTTGAGTACTATGGTTTTCAGGACTTAGGATTCAAAGGTCCCCTTTTTACTTGGCATCAGACGGAACATGGACGAGTTGTGATATCAGAAAGAATCAATAGAGCTCTTGCCACGGAAGATTGGAGATTAATGTTCCCTGAGTGCTCCTTGGTTGTGCTGCCCTGAACTCACTCGGATCACTACCCTCTTCTGCTTGTCTCGGGATATCCCACTGAACGTCTTCCCCGACCCTTTCGTTTTGAAGCAGCTTGGCTAACATATGAAAAGTTCCCAGAGGTTGTCCGGCAGGCTTGGGGGACGAGTTCCATTCCCATCCATGAGAAATTGGAGGCAGTCCAGCATACAGCAGTAGAATTTAACCAAAGTGTCTTTGGTAACATTTTTCGAAGAAAGAAGCAGCTCCAAGCGAGAATTAATGGGATTCAGATGGCTCTAGAGCATTATCAAGATCCTTTTCTCGTTGCTTTGGAGAAGAGGTTACTTTCAGAATTCAATCTGGTGCTTAGGCAAGAAGAATTGTTATGGTTCCAGAAATTCAGGGTACAATGGCTGCAACTTGGAGATAGAGGAACACGGTTCTTTCATGCGTCAACTATTGCAAGACGTAAAGCTAACAAGATTGAGGGTCTGCGGTTGGCTAATGGTGTATGGAGCTATGACCAACAGGTTATCAAAACTAATGTGCTGGAGCATTTTCGGCATATTTTTTGCTCCACAGAAAATATTTCCCCCTTTCCCACCATTGAGAATCATCCAGTACTTTCGATTGATCAGCAGCAGAGCCTCTTACAACCGGTCTCTTGCGAAGAAGTCCGCACTGCTCTTAATGATATGAAATCTTTCAAGGCACCTGGCCCTAATGGCTTCCAACCAATTTTCTTCAAGACTTATTGGGAAAGACCTGGTAAGCCTGGTTCAGAAGGCTTTCCTAACAGGAAGATTTGATTCGAAATTGTCTGAAACATTGATCTGTCTTATTCCTAAAATGGACAATACATATACAATATCCAAATTTTGACCTATCTCGCTTTGCAATGTAGTCTTCAAGCTTATAACTAAAGTCTTGGTGAATCGGGTACGCCCCCTTCTTGATGATATTATTAGTCCTCTACAGGGAAGCTTCATTCCTGGGAGATGCTCTTCTGATAATATTGTTGTTGCCCAAGAGGTTTTAAATTATATCAGGAAAACAAAAAGCAAGAAGGGAGCTATGGCATTTAAAATTGATCTAGAGAAAGTGTATGACCGGGTTGACTGGACTTTCTTGCAACAGACATTACATGATTTTGGCTTCCCAGGTCGCACTATTGAACTCATAATGTACTGTGTTTCAAGCTCGTCTTTGATAGTTTTGTGGAATGGGGCACGGTTGGAGACTTTCAAACCACACAGAGGAATACGCTAGGGAGATCCATTATCGCCATATTTATGCCTTCTGTGCATGGAGAAGTTTTCTCTTCTTATTCAGCAATTGGTCAATCACCGGGTTTGGAAGCCGATTAGGTGTAGTAGAGGGGTCCTTCTATTTCTCACTTACTATTTGCTGATGACTTGATGATTTTTGCTCAAGCAACGACGGAGCAAGCAAGTGCCATTCGATCTACTCTAGATAATTTTTGTCAGGCCTCAGGTTTCAAAATCAATGATACAAAGTCCAGGGCCATAATTTCCAATTCTGTACCCAGGGAGGTCACTCGAAGCATCAAGCGCATTAGCAAGTTCTGCTTTACTACTGACATGGGAGCATACCTGGGAAGCCCACTGTCTCAGAACCGAAGGAACAGAGCCACCTATGCCTACATTTTGGATAAGGTACGCTAGAAATTAAGTGTGTGGAAATCTAAACTTTTGAACTTAGCTGGGAGAGTAACTCTGGCTCAAAATTGTCTTGCTTCAATTCCCATATATACGATGCAAACCGTCTAGTTGCCGACCTCTATTTGTGATGAGCTAGACCGGATAACACGTAGATTCATTTGGTCATCAGATCAGGAAAAGAAAGGGGTTCATTTGGTTAGTTAGGAAGTGATAACTCGCCCGAAATCCGAAGGTGGCCTTGGACTGAGACAGACACGTTGGAATAATATTGCTATGTTGGGAAAACTATGCTGGGATATTCTATGCAACAAGAATAAAATTTAGGTCTCAATGCTCCGCCATAAATACTGTGATTCCTCTCGTGCTACGGTCCCGTGTAATTCTTATGCTTCGATAACCTGGAAATCAATCACTCATTGCTTTGGTCATTTAAAAGATGGGTTTGGATTCCGGGTGAGCAACGGCAACAACATTTCTTTATGGCATGATAGGTGGCTGCTGGGTAAGTGCCTTGCCGAGATGGTGCCAACGATTGACCCAGGAGAGCTACATGCTAAGGTCAGTCACATTATCAGCAATGGGATATGGGATCTTGATCTCCTTTCCACACCAATACCACCAGCTGTTAAGCAAATGATTGAATCGATTCCATTGCCCAAATATGTGGTTTGTGAAGATTCAGTGGCTTGGATAGGTAGTCAGGATGGCTCATATTCAGCTATGACCGGGTATGCTTGGCTAGTTAATGGCTCTTCAGCTGGCTCACCTGATCTAATATGGAGGTGGGTTTGGAAATTGAAAGTTCCCCAGAAACTGAAAATGTTATTGTGGAAAATTTTGAGAGGTCGCTTGTTGACTAATTTGGAAAGATTTCGCTGAGGGCTTTGCACTTCCCCTTTGTGCGGTCGTTGTCTTACAGGGGAAGAATCAATTATCCATGGTTTGAGGGACTGTGCTTATGCCAGATGTGTTTGGGAGGTGTTATTCCCCACAGGAGCTCCTGATTCCTTTTATAGGGAAGAAGTACATGGATGGATTATGAAATTTCTAAAAAGTTTTGACACTCCGGTTGGATTGCGGGGCCCAGGCTTGCTTTTCTTGTGTGCTTGTTGGACCATATGGCAGGCGCAAAATGATGAAGTCATCAATAGAAATACTTCCAATAAGTTTCTTCAAGCACAAAAAATTTATGGTCTGGTCATAGACTGTAATATAAGCTTTCCGATAAAAGAAGTTGGCTTCAAGTCTCCTGTTAGGCTTGTGTCCTGGATGCCACCTCATCATGGATGAATAAAGCTAAACATGGACGGCAGTTCAATGGGAAATCCTAGTAGAGCTGGGTGTGGGGGGATTTTTAGAGATTTTGTGGGAAGGTGGCTGGGTGGTTTCTCAATGTCAGCAAGCGTGACAACTAACATGGTGGCTGAATTACTGGCCATAAGAAGAGGCATGGAAATTGCATGGGATAAAGGGTTTCGAGCCATAATTGTTGAATCCGATTCGTTGGAAGCCCTCAGATTGATTGGAAAGAATTTGGGGTCGACTCATCCATCTCAAGTACTTGTTGGAGACATTCAAGCATTGCAGCAACAACACTGGAAAGTTAAGTTCCAACACGTTTTGAGAGAGGGAAATGCTTGCGCGGACTATCTTGCAAAAATGGGAGCTTCAAGTGCTGGTGGTGAAATTTTTTTACAAACACCGCCAATTGGGATACGATATTTACTTGATGCTGACAACTACAGTGTAATGCACCCAAAACTATAGTTGTGCTTTTGTTTTTGTTTCTTTCTATCTTGTACTTTCCTGCATCTACTGCACCAAAAAAAAAAACACGCCACATATACACAACTTTATTTAACTAATGATGATACATTTAATTTAAAGTTTTTTTATATTTAATTTAAAGTTTCAAAACAATATTTATCAACGCACTATAAAAATATTTAAAGTTCGTAATTTTTTTTTGTTAATATTTCTTTTTTTTGAACAAATAAAAAGAATTCATTATGCATATATCGATTATTAAATTTATATGCTGAGATTGAAGTATCTTTGTGTGTATCTCATTCAACTCAACTTATAAGAAGAGGTTCTCCACCTGACTACTGTTGAATTCAAGTGAGCCTCCTTAAACCGACTATAGCGATTACCGAATTTAAAATAATTTCATACAGTCAAACTGATGATCAAAGAAAGACATTACTTTTAAACATATTTACTAAAACTCAAATTTAAATTGGGAGTGAAAAACATACTATACAATTATTAAATTACTATTTTAAAAGATAATATTTCTAACTTTTGTAAACTATGGCTATTGTCAAAAAATAATATTAGACTTTTGTATGCTCGATATTTCCAAATCCCAATCAAAAGAGCCCGTCGCGTCAGGTCTGAAATTTTGATGTAATCAAATAAAATAAAAACAATAACGTGGATAGAAAAGCCATGTCTTTCATTTTTCTATGATTTTAGACTTTTGTTTTATAGAAATAATAATATTTATAATTTTAATTTTTAATTGTCCTTCTGCCAAAAGAAGAATTATGCAGAAATATCAAGACCTTGAACATGTGGCTATACATTAGACGATTGATATAAAAAAAATAAAAGAATTTTTCTAAAAAAAAATATTAAGTAGTAATACTTAAATAATAATAAAGTAATAAAATTATTAAATTATTTTAAAAAATAAATAATTTATCAAATATCATTAGATAAATTATATAATTATTTTATTATAATTTAAAATTTAATTAAAAAAATGTTTTTTAATATCTCTATTTTTTAGATAATTGATGACAGCAATTATTTCCACCCTTTATCTTTCTATTAGCTTGATTTATTTTTCCATAATTTATTCTTGTACTGCTCTATTCTTGTCCTAGATCTAGAATATATGGTAGTCGTCAATTTCGGCAGCATTGAAGTCTCGCGGCAACGTTTTATTAATAAGATAAAAGTGTAGAAGCATGGAGTCATGCTGCAACAGCCAGCTAATTATTAGAAAAATACGACACCTACATTGTAAATTGGACCCTATTTCTGAAACCCAATAATGCTAGGACTCAAGTCCCACAATTTTAGAATAATTGATGAAAACCTAATGGATGATTTAATATTTAAATTTAAATTTTTTTATCATTTCTTATTTTTAATTATTGAACTAGTAGTTTTAGACGACTAAAAAAAATTATAAATCATTAAAGTTTCAATAATTTTATTCTCAGTTTAAAACATTTCTGACCTTCTATAACAAAAAAAGGGCAATGCTGGGACTTACTAATTATGCAATTTATTGGTTCTCCTATGACTAATTGCATGCGCATTGGGTCCTTTAGTACCAAGACATTATAATTTAGACTATTTATAAAAAATTACTAAATTTCAAATGAATTTTGTTATAAATCATCGAAATTATGAAATTTCCTTGTTTAATTGAATTAGATTATATTCTTAGTATTGTAGATAAAGGTGCAAATATCTCATAAAATTAATTAATTAGTTATGACTTCTCAAACTAAAGAATTTGTAAAGACTCAGTTCCATTGGAAATTAAATTTTCTCCAAAGCAAGAAAATTCATTTCTTTCTACAACGGTCAAATATTATCTATTTTTACAGAAAGACCAAACAAAATAAATTTCTGGTTTCACAGATTATATAAATTGTCTCTCATCAGTACCTCCATATCACATACGCTCCTTTTTTTAGACCGTAGTTCATTAGAGCACTGAACCCCAGCATCACTATTAGGACTTATATAGTTCAACTGAAGCCAAAAAAATATGGTAGCTGTTTTCTACTAAGATTTTTTTTTTTTAATACTAGTGAAAAGAAGAGTAAAAATAAGAATTAGTCACCTCGAAGGCGACTCATGCTTATAATATGAGCACGCAGTAAGGGTTGAATGTTTTGTAACAGCGTTTCTCAAAGCATGAGTCTGAATTGTTTTACACATTTTATATTTGTCATAAAGTCTACGCAATAATTGTTTTCGCATAAACTCATAATGCCAAGAACGTTTTAGCATGCATCTGCCTTCTCCTATGTTGGATTTGTAACATTCAAATTCTTAATCTTCTTTAGTTAACTTTTGAAGTGCTAACAATGAATCTGTCTCCACAATTAGATTCCAAATGACTCTATCCCATGCTATTTGCAAAGCAGTACAGATGGCATGCAACTTCGCTTGTATAGCCATAGCAAAGCCACAGGTCCGTGAAAATTCATATAGCCAGCAACCTAAACTATTCCATGCAACACCTCCAAAACTAGCACGAGCAGAAATGCCCTTAGCAGCACCATCCACATTGATTTTGATGACACCTTCTAATAACATGATCCAGCAAATGAGATCGATAGTGGTGCTTCTCGTTATGGCCTGCCCAACATTATCTTTACTCAGGGAATTATAATATTCAATTGCCTGAGATTTAAATTTGGAGATGGTGTTTTCTAATATAACTGAATAAAAAATGAAAGTAACAATATTTTGAGGATAATAAAATGGCAAAAAAGCGTCTTCTTGTTTATTATTTTTTTTGACAGGTGTTGCAAGGACAAATATGCCAAGTTTGTCTGTTTTGTTCGGTGAAAGTTTGCGCGGTAATAATTGCTGTCAATCAATGGCGTTCAACTGTGGCACCGCCGGGGACTCCATGCTGGCGGCTGGAGCTACCCAAATTTGACGCTAGAAAAAAAAAATTTAGTGAACATAATTTTATCAAAATATACTGAATTATATATTGGTATAAATTATTAAATAATTAAATTTTAAAAAAAATTTAAATATTATTAAATAAATTAATATTTATTTATATTTTATTAAAAATAAATTACGTAGTATTATTTTTATTGGGAAATCAAGGCCTTTGCCAATACGTATATTGGGCCAGCCGAAAGATGAATTTTCCCCTGCCCCACCGTTTTTTTTTTTTTCAGCACAACAGAAAACATACAAATATTCATTCTGCAAAGTCATTACAAAGGATTCGTTGGAGTTGCCCTACGGTTAGAACATTGGCATAAGATCTTTTTGTTTGTTTTTTTTTTTTTTTTGGTCTAAAAGATCTTTCCTATTTATAGAACTAGCATATTTAACTTTTATTATTGACACAGCCCCCGGAGATGGCCCAACGTCCTGCCTCCATGAGCTCAACCACAAGCCCACACTACGCCAAATTAGGTCTTTTACAGCGGTTTATTAGCAGTGGTTTTTTAACCGCTGCTTAAAACCTCTAATGCAGCCGTTTATAGCGTTGCTCGGCATGTATTGTGCCTATGGATCATGTATTGATGCGTAAGGAAAAAGGAAACAGACGCAAAGGAGACAATTGAAAGTCTCTTTCATTTCTTGCATCGCCTTCAAATTTCATAACTGGGGTTTCAGCCCTTGGAAGTATTAACCTTAATGTTTGAACGAGGACCTCTTTTTTTGTAATGGAAATGCCACTTCCCACTTATGCGCAACCAAATAGGATTTGCACTTCCATTTTTTTAGCATAAAAAATAAAAAAGTAAGGGCAATATTATAGTGCTCGTCTCACATTTTATAATTATAAGTTTAACTCTACTGAATATTTTGGTGAAAACTTAAACCTGAGAACTTTGACTTAATAATAAACAAATCTCTTTTTTACCACTAGATCACAATAATTGTAGTGCACTTTTATCTTATTTACTTTTAAATAAATATATTTAGTAAAACATGTAAAAAATATGCAGTCTATCAAATAAAATGTAATAGTTTATTTATTTTTTTTTAAATTTAATACATTATTTACGATCCAACGATTAAAATTATTGTGTATTTATTACATATCTTCGTAAGCGTTGCCAATAATCTTTTCTAATTATAACCATAACCACAAGAATAGTCGACTTGACTTGGTAGAATTTCCCATTGACGACAGTAAAAGCTAGAGTGCTTTTTTCTCGTCAATAACATAATGCACGACAACAAAAGCTCAAGTCATTTACCTAACAAAAAAAGGCGCTTTAAGCATTCACCCAAAACGAACATGACGACAAGAAATCAGAAAAATGCATTTACGTCCTTCGGTGGAGCTTTTACTACATCCACGATTGTCACGCACTTGAAGCTTTTACTATAATTAATCCATTGTTGCCCTACCTTCTTTGTCCCCTTCCTAGACACGTGTGCTTCTTAATTTATGCCCCCAGCTGCTGAAAGCGGTGGAAATCTTGCAATGCAAAGATATCTATTTTGAGTTTTCTTGGTGTACACCGATCTTATATTTTGTCGTCCTGATATTGATGTGGCATTGTAGTTGGTTGTGGCTGGTGAATTGTTATATTATTTCAGTGGAATTCGGAAATCAGACACATAATTAGTAAGCTTAGAGGTACATTAAATCAAAAGAAAATACTATATAGTAATATGTAAATAGCAACAAAGTAAAATAGTTCGTTGGATGATTAAAATTTAAAAAAAATAAATAAACTGTTAGATGTCGTTAAATGTATTGCAAAACTAATTTATTATTATCTAAAATTAAATTAAGTAGTAAAACTTTCATAGCAATTTGATCTTGTGTTAATTTAGTTGGTTAAGTGTGGACTACCTGTATAATTAATTATGCGGCAGTTCGTGCTTGCAGGAACATTTTTGATTTTGATTTTTATTGCAACTAAATTAATTATTTGGGTAAAAATTTAAGTTTTTTCATTCCTTTTAAAGTAAAGATATATAGAACAGAGGTTTTCCTCCCAATTTTTTACGAATTGATTTTTTTTAATATGGTAAGGAATTTTTGATAATTTTACTTTTGTTTGTTAAAATTAAACACTAAGTAAAATTAATATTACTTTAAAATTTAAGAACTTAACTGCTATTTGTGAATTTTCGTGAAAAACTTTTAGTGATATTTGTCTTTATTCTTCCTTTTAATTTATGGAGCTGAAAACTGTAAAAATGGATAGGGCGCTGAAAACTGTAAAAATGGATAGGACGCAGCGGAGAGTGGACGAGGGAAAATTATTGGGTGGTTCAGTTTTGGACCTCTAAAACTCAGCATGATGAGTTAGCAGTCAAAACGAACCGAAAAAAAAAAACATATTGGCCAAAAAAAAGAAGCAAGGCTATGGATGCCATGATCATCCATAAAGAAGAATCTCCCTAAATCACTTTGTGTGAGAGGGGCCTTCAAGCATCGGAAATGCGCCAGGATAACCGTGATTTGCTGCTGAAAGAGAGCAAGCAATGGTTTGTTGGAAGTTATGATTTCTTCACATGATTCGACCAAAACGACTTGACATGTGTTCATAGGCTTTGCCCCATCAACTCATCGACCAAGAAATTGGTGGTCCAGCACCACCCCAATAATAATTCAGACAAAAAAGAAGAGAGCTATCTTAATTGTATAGTTAACAGTCCAATTAACTTCTTAATGAACAAAAATTACAGAGAAAGAGGAAACAACTTTTCGTTCCATTAATAAAAGAACACTCCTCATAACCCAGACCTTTGTCCTAGAAATGATTATGATTTAGCCAGCCAACATACTTTCCCTCCTCCGAGTGGGCCAAGAAACTCCCAAAAATTGAGGAAGTAGAAATAATCATGGGCTGGAAAACACATTAAATATACTTATCACGCCAAGCAAAGCAATGAGGCAACAAAAAGCATAAAATTGACCCAAATGACACCAAACAAGGTTTAAAGACATTTCCATGCAAAAAATTTTAAGTAAGCTAACCATACCAAACGAAACTATTAACGACTCCAGGTTTGGTTCTTCCTAGCTGAAAAGATTGCAAATTTGGTTCAACAAAGGATACAATCAAAGCCAAGTCTACTGCATATTCATTATTTGTTAAACCAAAATTCCAGTTCTGAAAACCTGTCCTCGCCATGTAGAGATCAATTTACAGCATACCAAAAGTTGCATCTATCAAACTTTTTGATAAAAACAAAAAAAGGTTTGTTCTAACACTGAATTTCATGGTTGGCTGAAAGGGTAACTTTCATGTAGGCAAATTGTGCTAAACCTCCAGCGGCCTATTTTGCAGCATTGCAATTAGGTTCGCCCCCTGGACCAGTCCCCACTCTTCCCACCAGTTTTACGCTCAAGTTGCACATCTGTTATTTGGATTTCCTTAGAAGCAGCCTTGCACATATCATACACAGTTAGACCAGCAACGGTCACGGCTGTCATTGCCTCCATTTCTACTCCAGTTTTTCCTGTCGACGCAGCTTCCCCTCGTATCGCCACGCTGTAATCATCCGGATTCAAAGTTAAATCAACACGAACATTGGTCAGTGTAATATTGTGACATAGCGGAATGAGGCTGCTAGTCTGCTTTGCTCCAGTTATGCCAGCAAGCTTGGCAACAGTAAGCACATCTCCTTTGGCCATTTGGTTGGCCAAGACCATATCAAACACCTTCTTTCCCAGAACTACCTTGCAACTCGCAATGGCAGTCCTCTTAGTAGTGTCTTTAGGAGACACATCCACCATCTGGGCTTCCCCGGAATTGCCAACGTGGGTCAGCCCAAAGTCTTCGCGATTCGAGTCATGAGATACACAATGGGACATTCGAGCCATAGAATTTTTACTACCAGAACTGGCGACCCCATAACATTGGAACTGCAGTTGTTGTGCAGTATTATTACCTATATTATCAGTAGTAGAAGAACTGCCACCAAGTCCAGCCGGAGGAGGTTCACCGAAGACTGATTCCATTTCCTTAGCAAAATAAATAATAGGACAAAAACAAGGAATGCGCTTATCATTTTATTTACCTTGATCTATGCGAAACGCAGAATAAAGTACCTTATTCAGTTCCGTAATAGAAGTCGCAAGATCATGAATGTTGTTAGTGCTAAAGAACCTTCTCGACAACGGCAATGAAATGGCAGCTCGCCGAAGAAACATGATGAGAACTAAGTGTGCCTGGGGTCCTGTCAGGCATTTTCACAAACAAGAGGCGGGCAATAGCTAAGATAAACATATGAAGGCCAGCAATAAGAGCATGGAATGCTAAAAATAAAAAATAAAAAAATGAGAGCTTAATAATCATTTTTTTTTTTTTGGGTGTCAATTGACTCGTAAATTAGAGATCTTCAGTTCTATAGACGATTTCAAAATTTCATTTTTAACACGACGGGGGAAGAGAAGACGAAAATTTGCCAGGCACCTGCAACGAGGAACGGATTGAGGGCTGAAGCCAGCACAGAACTGTTGCAATCCCTCCGACCCCCGAGGAACTATGGCTTGGTGGGCTCTTACTCTGCCAAGTCCAACGCTGTGTTTTTATGTTTGTTTTAGTAATATGGTGGGGCTTAAGGCCCAAAACAGACCTAGATCCATAATATAGGCATCATAGGCCCAGGCACACACTTCTTCTTTTTGTTTTGTTTCGTTTTTTGTTTCTTTTGCTAATGGCAGCCCCATACTTGTTAATTGTTGTTTCAATAAACCTTTAGTCAATTTACGAAAAAAAAAAAAAAAAAAAAAACCCTTTAGTTAAGCATTGATGAAACATTCAAATCACTCTCAAGGAAGACATAATTTTATTGTAATTTTTTCTCACAAAAACATAATTTCAATTTGTTTAATTGATCTGGCGGAAGAACCTATTGGCTTCACAATGAAGCCTTCATTGCATATAAGAGCATGGTGAGAGTATTGAAAATGTAAAATGAATCAGTTGGTAAAAAGGCCAATAAGAGCAGAACATTTATTTGTTTATTTTATGATGAAATAAGGCAAAAAGACAAAGGAAAAAATACATTAAAGAAACTTACAAAATCACCCCTAACAAGTCAGCACATAACAACATTGTTTTGATACTTGGGAATTAAATAAGAGCAAATTAAACACTAGATCATAGGAAATTAGCCCAAAGATTTTAATTCATAAAGGAATTGATATTGAGCAATGGGCAGTCTTCAATTTCAAGATCTAAGATGTCTAAAACTGATTCTTGCTCTCTCTTTCCCTTATCGCTGAGCTATCAATTTAATGGACAGATAAAAAAAAAGATATTGTGCTCATCAAGCCATTATCACAAATTAGCAAATAAGACTAGATGATTAAGAAAGAGAAAAGCTTTTTTTTTTTTTTTTTTTTTTTATAACTTATAAGTGGTACATGTGGTCTGCCAGCCGTGGGCTAGCCATGGCCAGCAAGGGTTCGGCCTTGGGCATGGTCATGCCGTATACTTCTGTCGTGTCAATATCTTCGGGCCTCAAGCCATCCACTGGAGCCCAATCGAAACAGTGCAGTAGCCGAGCCAAAGCCATCAGCACCAGCGTCACCCCTAGCGGCGCACCCGGACACTTCCTCTTTCCAGCGCTGAATGGCAGTATCTTGAAATCGGCTCCGTGGCTTATCTCCACTCGGCTTCCATCAGCCGGCCAATGCCTCTCGGGCCGAAACTCCTCCACGTCGTCCCATATCTTCGTGTTTCGTCCCAGCCCATGAGTGTTGATGAAGACACGTGTCTTCGCTGGAATATGGTAGCCGTTGATCGTGGTGTCACGAAGGGACTCGTGCGGGATGAGCAGGGGCCCCGCAGGATGCATGCGGAACGTTTCGCGTACAACGCAGCGCAGATAGTTAAGGTGGACCAGATCAGATTCCGTAACCATCTGCTTGGGCCCCACGACTGAATCGAGCTCTTCGTGGATCTTGCGCATGACACGTGGATGCTTGATAATCTCTGCCATTGCCCATTCGTTGGTCACAGCGGAAGTGTCTGTTGCAGCAGCTATCATATCCTGATAACAAAAAAGTCAACAAAATTCAACTTTCACTTACTTCGAAAAAAAAAAAAAAGGGGCAGCCAGCGTTCTTTTTTTATTTTTTTGAATTTTTTTATTTTTTTTTAAATTTTAACCCTAAATATATTTAATGTTATTTTAAATCTTAATTTTAAAAAAATTAATAAAAAACTATTTTAAAAAATGGGATGGAGGCACATGGAATAAAAAGCGAGAAATTAAATTAGAGAGATAATCACCTGGATTAGAGCTTTGATCTCGACATCATCCATGTACTCTTTGCCATCCTCACCAGGCAAAGACAACAAAACATCAACAAAGTCCATTTCTTTATCGTCATCTCCAAATCCCTTTCTGATAATTTTCCTTCTCGCCTTCTTATGTTCATCAAGTATCTTGGTGTGAAAATCGTCCACTCTCTTCTCCACTTGTCTCATTTTTTTCTCACACCCATTAGGGTCAATCCACCTCCAAAAAGGCAAATAATCGCCTAAATATATGACACCCAAAAGCCTAAACAACTCGTGGGTTACGTGCATGAACTCCATGGATTCTTGTGGGCCGGACGATTCGGCCCCAAAATATTGCTTGCCCAATAACATTCTGGTCACATTGTTCATAGAAAATGCACCCAATACTACTCTTAAGTTAACGGGCTTTCCTGCTTGGGTATGGGCCCAAACATCTTCCACGAGATGTTGGGCTTCATCTGCCCGGTGCTTGGCAAAGGATTCCAGCCTCTTTGTTGTGAGAAGGTGCTCCATACAAATCCTCCTCATTCTCTTCCAGTGCGGGCCCAAAGGTGCCAATGCCACATCGCCGCACCCGTATGCTAGATGGACGGCGGCAAGAGTTCTTGGCCGGGAGGCGAAGACATCATCTTGGCGGAGAAGGATTTCACGAATGATCTCGGGATCACTGGTGGTGATGGCATCGATGCTGCCGAGCCGGAGATAGACTAAGGGCCCATATTTGTCGCACAAAGAAGCAAGGTCTCTATGAGGTTTCTGGCCCAGCTGGAGAAGGTTTCCAAAGACCGGCCATCCTGGTGGGCCTGGAGGAAGCCTTTTGGATTTGCGGTCTGTCTGCCAACAACGTTGCATGACATTGGCGAGGAGAGCTGCAAAGAGAAGGATTGAAGACAAGGTGGCAAAATCCATGGAATATTACTATTTATTCAAGCAAGGAAATTGTTAAGCAGTTCACAACTCCGTAAAAATTGGCACACTGGGTGGGATGAAGGGCAAAGTTATGTGCTTTAGCTAATATATATATGTACAAATGTGAACTCTCCTAAACATTTGCTTGATGTTGATAAAATGGTGATTTATTAGAAACCCACAGTCTTTATACTCAATTGGGTATTATGCCAACATGGCATATAAAATTTGGTAGCAGTTAAGTGCAGAACTCGGTTATGCACGCTAGATATATGGAGGTTATTTCTGATGACTTTCTTCCCCCAAATAAATGGCTTTCGCATGACTCCGCTACATTTGGTCCAAGAAGCTGTCGTGCGAGAATTTATCAGCCAAGCCCCAATTGGCCAATTCTTATTCTGCACTGTTGGAGGAAAATGCCAAGCTGGAAAGGGCTATTTATGATTCGAGCGATGTTATCAGCCAATTGAGTAATAATTATCTTAGTCATGCCCGACTTATTTCCCTTGATTTTGGATTTATAGCTGAAGGAAGTGTTTGAAAGAAGTGTTCATAATATAACAAATTTTTAATTTTAAATAGTAACATTTATATTTTAAGTAATAAGATTTTGTTAGTTAAAGTATAAATATTATTAATTAAAATTAAATATTTATTATACTTTAGACACTATCTCTAGACAAAAATCTTCTAGCTGCTAATTTTTTTCGTTTTCGCTTTTCTTCCCAAGTCCAGCGGGTAGAAAAGAAGAAATTGTTCTTTTTAAGTCAAATAAAATTTATTTTACAAAATGTCACCAGTGGTTCCATGGTCTAGTGGTCAGGACATTGGACTCTGAATCCAGTAACCCGAGTTCAAATCTCGGTGGAACCTATTTTTAACGCCAAAAATCAAAGAAAACCCTTCCCTCTCTAATGCTTAACCAGAAAGACAGATGACCCAAAAAAGGGGGCAAAAAAAAATCATTTCTTGCGCTCTAAAAGTCTGTTGTCTTCCTCTCCTCGAGGTCGACTTGGGACCTACCTCTCTGACATCCACAGCAGGACTTTTTTTTTTTTGTTGGTCTGAGTCCTTTGTTTTGCTCTGTTAAGCACAAGCAGATAAAAAGGGAAACTAAATTGGAGACATTCTTTCTGGAGGAGACGAAGGAGCTTGCCGCTTATTCAAGAGGATTGGCAGCCAACTAACATAATCACGTCATTTTGCAAGGCGACAAACCTTACTCAGTAGTAATTTGGGTTATCTCAGAATGATGGAATTTTATTAGCTACTACTTATTATAGTTCAATTCAATTTCTGTGTTGATTGAATTTTTATCGACACTGTTTGCCTTTGTTCTCTACTGACTCACAAAAGTTCTAGCCTGGCCGAGGACTTGGGAGGAAAGTGCTGAAAGGCTCCCACACTAAACTGTTTGGAGGGCAAAGGCTCCGAGGAACCGATGCACTTACCTGGGTCTTTGTAGTAATGTGCAATAAATATCCCAGTGTTTACCTTCAGAAAGATTTTTCATTAGGACGAGTCATTAAACAGGCCGTGATAAGTTGTTTACATTCAAAACCATTGGGCAAATGGGCATGTAGAAGTTGGACTCCACAGTAGTTAAGACTTTCATTTTGGAAATGTTGAGTTTTAATTCTGAAAAGAAGACAGTGGAATTTATGGAAAAGTTCATGGCACAACGAGAGCTTTCTAATAGACTATAATTTGGTTCATGGTGAAGAGCAATAACTCAGTATGAATGATTTGATGTTATGAGTATCAACACCCAAAGATTGCAAATTTTACTAACATGGATTATCCATGGACCGAGAAATAAGGAGAAGAAGTTGGAAACCTATAGATAAAGTAAATGAATGGAAAACTTCGAATCTTTTCCACTCAATAATAAGAAACAATTTTACTTTCCAAAAGTCCTAAACAGAAAGAACTCGTGTTAAAATTCAAGTTCTGTAATGAAAACATAACGTGCTCAGCACAGTGCCTTTTTTTTTTAGGGACATTGTAATTTCAACACCGTACCTTTAAAAACAAAGCTTTCTGCAGAAAACTTGGCAAACTTCATCTATTCAAGAACTGGACTTTGTTTTCTCCAGCAACATCTGCTCTCGTTGCATATCGTGTTCAATACTAAGACGGTCCCATTTCAACCTCCTGATCCTATCTTCAATTTTAAGGTAGTTTCCTGGAAAATCAGTCTTGCCGGATATAACTGGGAAAATTACCTCCACTTCATTCCTGCAAGCAGTTTGATTCAACACTAAAACGGCAGACAAAATAAGGCATAATACAGCAATAGTAACCAGGGAGTATAATTCAGAACTAGCTAGAATTAGAAGTAATAAGAACATTTTAGCAAAGGCGCCATGGGATGTAATTATAGTGATACATACCCCTTCCCAAGAACAAACATACCATTCTTCTTGATCATCCCACCATCCAAAGAGACAGCTCCATGAGTGATGCATGGAAGAGCGGCCAGCATTTCAGATCTCGTACGGTAAACTTGCAGGTGAGAAAATAGGCTATAGAATAGAGTCTCTCTGAGACCGAGGCCACTTGCAGTAAGGGAAAATAAGTTGAAGTCATTCAAATTTATCATGTTGACAGCAAAGTCTAGAAAGCCAGCAGGGCACTTCCCACTTGGCAATTTTGGCTTTAAAAGGGCAAGTTTCCTTTGGGGATCATCAGCTACAAAACCGCCAACATAAGGGCTGCCATAGGCTATCATTAAACATCTCTGAAATCAACCACAAAAATAAAGCCAATCAAATGGAGTTTCATACCATAAATCTTCAAGGCAAATGACAAGGAATCGGCCATCAATCTTCCTCCCAACAGATGATCCGAGACCATGCAGACCTGCGCTCCTATTTATTTTGGATTCTTCATATCTCTCCAAAGCTTTAACTCCTTCGAGCGTGTGGCAAACAATTGCGAGCATGGTCTCCAATCCTAAGTACTCTGAGAGAAGCCTGTTTATGAAGTCACATAAAATCATTGTATATCAGGAACAGCAGGTTTGCAACTTACGGCAATCTCTATGGTCATTAGCTGCAACGATACAAGCCAAACCCCAATAACAAAATCATTTAAGCTGAAAATCAACTGCATCACTTTGGAATACTAAATAACAGTTTGCAAATTATACATTCACCTAACATGGTTACTCATATCCTTTTTATATGCAGGACATGGAATAACTTGTCAGGATCAACGTTATGATCATTTATTGTTACGTTTTGAAAGCTGTTCCGGATCAATCATAATATCCATTAG